>VZRS01002799.1:1053470-1065815 GCA_013398055.1 Ifrita kowaldi | reverse complement strand
TTTTTTTTTTTTTTTTTTTTTTTGGTAGGAAAACAGTTTGTTCACTCAGAAATGCATAAACGAAGAATAATTCTCTTGCACCCAAACACATGGCTGGGAGACAGGAGGGATGAATGATCCCTCTGGTTCCCTTGTGAATTTTCTGTAAATCCTGCTTCCGTGTAGCTCATTGTCTGCAGAGTGAGAATCATCCTTTCCCTGTTTGCTCTGATGATTTGACATTGGGACATATTTCATGCTCTTTTCTCCTCTCAAACTGAAATAAGTTCACTGCAACAAGGCCTGTAGGTACTGTGTTGCCCACATCTCTTTATGTCCAGGGAGTATCTTGGGCAGCTTCTCATTCAGCTTTTCGCTCTCTTGTGCCTCTGCTACAAGATCTTGTCCGAACCTGCCAGAACCAAAAAGATATTTTCTCCCCCATACTTTGAATGATGCCAAGATACATTCATCTACCATTAGCAAATCGCTAGAAAGAAACCAGGTCATCTTTATTCCTATCCCAGCTCCACCCATGTTGCTTGCAATTCAAACTGTTGTAATTCAATCTCCAAAAAAAATTCTGAAAACTATGTGCGTCAAAGGGGTATTTATGCAACTCCAGGAAATGCTTCATCCTCTTCTCCAAACTGCAGTTAGTTAAAAAACATGGGGCTTGACTAAGGTGCAGAGCAGATGAAGCTCAGATGGTAGTTGGTTATCAATGTGTATGCAAACAGCAAGGGAATATCTTTCATGTTTCAAGGATAGAGTAGAATACACTGGG
Source organism: Ifrita kowaldi (assembly GCA_013398055.1). NCBI lineage: Eukaryota > Metazoa > Chordata > Aves > Passeriformes > Cinclosomatidae > Ifrita > Ifrita kowaldi. The sequence goes on along the minus strand of VZRS01002799.1, from coordinate 1,065,049 downwards.
GTTGTAAATTATAAGGAAATGGGAGAATCTTTCTGATTAAAATTGTTTGAGCATGGTAGTTCCTAATAATGCTGTTAAAATCATTTACTGTACCCATGCTATAATCTGTTATGGACTGCAGAGAGTAGCCATTGCCTTTTCCTTCACTAGAATACTATTGGAAAATATCTAGAGCCTGCAAGAACAACAGCTGTGAAAAAGCTTTCACTCAGTCATGTCTGATAGCAAATTCCACGCCTTTAGCTTGTTTCTCAGTGGAAGAAGATGAAGAGGGGTGAGCATAACATCTAACCAAGTGTCATGCCAGATTGCTTCAGTATTTGAAAAGAATTAGGCCCTGATTTGCTCAACAAAGGGCTGAGTATCATACACCTGTTTTGCCTGAAAACAAAATGAACCATGAACAGCTAAATACTTTACTGAGATCCCTAAGACAGGCTTTAATTTTCATTTTCCTGCTCTAGCCCTTAAGCTCTCTGTTAATAGTGCACCTGAAAGTATCACACATGTAAGTATTTGGCATGGTAATCCAGTTTACACTGACAATGAAGTCAGTGCAGATATGAGAGTTCAGTGGATCTCAGCCAGTGAAGACTTGGATGTCTAGCCCACACAGTGATAACAGGCAGATGAATTTGCTTCCTTCTTTCACCAGTAATACTTAAAACTGCTGCAAGGACAATGGATTTGTTCCAACAAACTGAATACCATTACTCAAAAATCAGACACTCTCTTTTACTTCTTTTGAATCATAATGACTTAATAATTGAAAATAAATCAAAAGCAAATTAAAAAGTACTTTTTGCACCAAAGTAAATGTTTTCAGATAAATTACTTGCTGAGAACAATCACTCAAGGGTACTCAAACTAACTTTGTTTTTACATTTCTGAAAAAGTTGATGAATTTCTGGTTTTATGGTGCTAAATAATTAAAGCCAAAACAGATTTTTAATCACATTGATGACTATAATTTATTATTCACACATACACATGGCTAAAAGATAAACACAAATTTGTACAGATGTTAAATAGTGTACGTACCCCACACAAGGAGTGATAAGTTTCATGGTTGCAACTCAGGATACATGTACATTTTTACAAAAGCAAACTGAGAAGAGAATCAGGCATTAAGAGCATATTCTGCAGACTGATAAAAACGTTTTGCTATATTATCATATTTTCATATATTAATTACATATTATATACTACATATTATATAAATATACATTACATGTGGAGAGATATTTACAAGTCAAGAGCTACAATATTGCAAAGCAAGTCAGTGAAAGAATCCAGGTGGTAAGTTCCATTTTTCCCACAAATTACTTCTTCTGTTGTTATGTTATTTGTATCTTCAGATAAGCACTTCCAAGATTTTTTGCTTTCCAGCTGTCAACTGTGAAAATAAATGCCAGTCATACAGGAAGGTTTGAAGTCTCCTTTTGTCCCATCAGGAACATTACAATAGCTTGAAGACAGAACTGAAACATCTGCTACCAGGATTAGATGAGCTATGAGGGCCTAAAGAATCTACATTTTCTGTATTCTTACAACATCTTTATATTTCAATAACTGCATGTTTTAAGCCATGATTATATCTTTAGTTGGACAACCAGTACATATAAAAGAAATTTGAAGTGTCAGCATATTTAAAGTAAATGGAATTAGAGATAGCTCACTCAATTGAGAGAAATACATTTTTATCAGCTTTGTAGCTAAATGGCCAATTTTTTCTGTCTTCACGTGAAACAAAGGGCTATTTTCTTTCATGCAAAATTACTGGAATTTGACATATTTTCTTGGCAAAATGATCAAGTTAGGATGTGCAAATCATGCTTTTTTAACTTAGGTAATTTGTGAAAACACTTCATCAGTCAATGGTGGAACTTTATTACCAGTGAAGTGTGCAACTGCCACATGAACCATAAATAAATCTGTTGTCTCAGCAACATCCTATGGCATTGGGAGACAGTCTGTACTCCAAAATGTCAGTCTCTCACTAGAGGACTTCTGGGGGTCTGTCCTCATTCAAAGCTGTTCTCAAACTGTCACAGCTTAACTCCACAGGGCTCAGAAAACCCTGATTTACCACAGTCTGAAAAGCAATACTGAATTTAATGTGATGACTTGGGTGTTGATGGAGAGGTTTTAGTGGCAAAGGGGGCTGTGGATGGCCCATGTGAGGAGCAGCTGGAGTTGTCCCGTGCCAGACACCGACAGCTCCAGGCAGCTTCAACCAACCCACCACAGGACAAGGCGGGGCCCCACAGCCAACGTGGTGGCACCTCTGGGGAAAAGTGTGCAAGAGAGGGCAAAATGCCACACAGCAGTGCTAGGAATGAGGAAAACCAGTGAGACAAACAGCCCTGCAGACAACAAAGGTCTGTGAAAAAGGAGGAGAGGAGGTGCTCCAGGGGCTGAAGCTGAGATTGCCCGGCAGCCCATGGTGAAGATCATGGTGAGGCAGCATGCTCCTGCAGCCCATGGAGAATGTGATGGTGGAGCAGATATCCACACTGCTGCCTGTGGAGGCAGGTGCATCCATGGCAGTCTATGGGAAGCCCACACTGGAGAGGGTTCTGATGGGAACTGCATCCTTTGGTGGACCCATGTTGGAGCAGGTTTATCCTGAAGGACTCTAGCCCAAGGAGAGGACCCACACTGGAGCAGGGAAGTGTGAGGAGGATGCAGCAGCAAAGAACTGTCCTGAACTGCCCATGGGCCCCATGCCCCATTCCCACCACTTTGGGGGAAAATGGAGAGGAGTGAGGAATGAAGAAGTGAATTTGAGCCTGGGAAAAACAGGGGGTGGGAAGAAGATATTTCAGCTTTTTCCTTTGTTTCTCACCATCCAACTTGATGTTACTTGGCAATAAAGTGAATTTTCCCGACTCAAGCTGAGTCTGTTTTGCCTGTGATAGTAATTGGTAACTGATGTCTTTGCCTTTATCTTGACCATGAGCTTTTCCATGGTATTTTCTCCTCCTGTCCTGCTGTGGAGAGGGAATGAGAGAGCAGTTGGGTGGATGCCTGGCAGCTGGTGGAAGCCAACCCACCATGTGCTCTAGGATAGTTTCTGTTCTGTTTTATAAGCAACAATATCTGTTTGCTTTTACAATATACTGCCACTTCTTAAATGTTTTTAGTGCAGCTCAGAAAATGTTCTCATTCCACAGTGCTGCAAAATATGGAACTTGAGAACTATGGACTATGCAGATACGGCAGAGAGAAACACATGCCAGATGCTCTTTGTGACTTCTAGTTTATCTTGTCCTGAGTGACTTTAATCATTCTTGCACTTCCTATACCTGATACAATCTCCGGAACCAAGAGATCCCAGAAATTACCTCACAGATGTCATACATTTGCAATCAAATTATTCAGCTTAAAATGTTTCAATACTGTGAAAGACAAACCTTGAACACTTTGAAGATATCATAAAGCTGAGTTATTATTTTAAAGAACCAGTCATTAATTTAATGTGACTAATTATTTTGAAATGGAAATATTTCTGTGGGTTAATATTTTAATGTACTAAACCATATAATAAAATGAAAAATGTAGATATCAGCAAACAAAGAAACCACAGCTAATAAGTGGCAAAGTAAAAATTTAGAAGATAAAAACCAGGCATGGTACCCAAGACTCTATTGCCCAAAGACTTTGCAAATACAATTTTCCTGAAGTTACTGGAAGATATAAGGTTAGCCCTTATATTACTTGTGGAAAACTTCTGCCAAGACCAGACTTCATGAAATGTCATATGTGGTCCCCAAAGATCATATATGACTCTCGGTGTGTAATGAATTTAATAATAATTGGGAATGTAAGGCCAAACACAACTGCTGAGAGAAATAATTAGATTCTACTGTATGAACACAGACATCCATATTCTTGCTTATTTTTTCACTATACTATCCTTTTATTCCATAGTATTCTTGGAGAACTGAGGACCATTGTTAGATCCATCCTGGTCTGCTTCAACCAACTTTCCTTATGCCAAGCTCAGCAAAACTACATCTTACTGAAGCAAGTTCCAGGTGTCAGCTGACATGATGATCTCAGCTGGTCATTGACTTTGTTTGGCAATATTATTTTCAGACATGTAACACAGTTGTCTTTTGTCCTTTTTATTTGTTTATTTGCTTTTGTGGCCATGGCTATAAGCATTTTCTGACCGAAGAACCCAGTACAATCAGCTACATTTCCAATCCATTTCCATTTAAATAACCCTTCTGAATAAAGAGGACTAAATAAAACTCCTCAAAAGACCTTAGTGATTCTTCAGCAAATAGATTAATAAAAACTGGAATTAAGAAGTCTCTGCCCAGTACTTTCCTGGAGGTACAAGGGACCACCACATGGCCTTTACTGAAAGGCAGAACAAATTTCTGTCAACATTAGGAATGGGCATTTTGTGTCTTTGCAAAAATTAACCTATGATCAGTACAGTAACCAAAGGATGCGATAATTAAGAGAAAATAATTTATTACACAGAAAAGATCCTAAAAATGAAGTCGTGGTCTTTCCAAGAGACAGGACTAGGTCCAATTTGACATCCAAAAGACAAAGAATGAATTTCACCTATGTTCAGAAGATTGGCACAAAACCTATTAATCTCTCAAATAATACCTAAATCCTCAAAACATTTAACTCCACAAACTATGTGTAGACTTTCTCCTTTTTGAACAGGAATGAACTATACTTGAAATACAGATGCCATTATTTGGGATTTTTTTACCCTGACAAATGTAAACATTCAGGATCTTGATAAGTTTTAATTTAATATTGGAGGTAATTTATTTTGGAAAATTATGTAGCATCCAAACTTGTGGCAGAGCCTGCCTAAGTTTGAAAGTGATAAAAGATAATTCACAAGAAAAAAAAAAAACACTGAGGAAACAACTCCCCCCACAAAATAAACAACCCAGACAAATTTAGGGACTACAGAAAGGTAACCCTGGCAAAAAAAGGTTACCCAATGACACAAAATGTAATACTTCTATTACAAAAACATGTTTTCTTCTATTGAGTAATTCCAGTTGGAAAATCTATTTTTTAAAAAACAAAAACAAGTTTTGTGAAAGACAACTTTTAAAAATGCATTCCAAACTATTTGATGAGACAGGCATAGAAGAGTAAAAGAAACATTAATTTCCTGGCACTTGAGGCTTTATGCTCTTTTTATCTTAATCATCAGTATTATAGTTTGTTTAATATTTAATATTGATAATTATATGACCTAGCTAGAAGTGGATTTTCTGAACAGAGCATTCAGAATTCAGTCAAATACAACTAACGGCAGTGCTGAGGTTTATTAAAACTCCTGTGGTACACTTAGACAAAGAGATTTCTGGCACCACCACATTAGCATCACTGTTAACATTTTAAAAAACTAAATAAAAAGATGTTTAGTATCAAACAACAGATATATACAGAAAAAAGGTTGAATATTATCTCTGTTCTATAGATGAGCTATCTAATTGCTGTCTACCATTGTATTGTCCCTTTCCATCAGACATACCACGAGTGTTTTCAATGCATCCCAGGTGAAGATAACAAGCCATATGCTATGTGATGTCTCTTACCATGCAGAGTATCTGCCTCCAAACACATAAAAGTCTTATTGAAGCATAGTCAGCCTGTAGTAGGTTGTCTAGCTGCACATAGCTTGTCCCAGAAGCTGCCACTTAATAGTATTTGAAATTCCAGTCTTCAACTCAGAAATCATTTATTGCAAAGTCTACATACACTGAAGTGTTTGGAAAATTTGATGTCTCTTGTGTCTTAATGCTCTGCAGAATACCAATATTAACAGTCAGGTTTGTGACTTCCATGTGTATATACTCCCACATCCCTGGCAGAGCCAGGGAGGAAGGTCTCTTCTGAAAAAATTTTTCAAACTCTGTTTTTCCTCCCAAATGTTTCAGTATGGCTAAAAAGAAACTTTGTGAAATGGACCTATGCTGGTGTAAAATCAAAGGCAGCATGGATTAGCTGGCCTTTTAAAAACAACTTTCCTCTCTTCCAAACTAGCAAAAACTTGAAAAATGGACAAGGTTGAAAAGGAAGATGAAACTCCAGCAGAAAGGTCTTCAAGAAATACTGCAACAGTTTCCAAGGGTCTCCCCACACTCCCTGATTCAGTCACTCCCAGTAAAGAGGGCAGAGATCAACATTGCGAAACACGGGAGTAAATTATAGAGTTAAACTGGGGAAAGAAATCTCCTCTCCTTTGACACACCAAAAGCAGATTGCCTTTCTCAAAACATGATGGCATCTTACAATTTATTCTGCCTTTACACCATCCATTTCTTGTTTTGCAGCTGAGATATGCACACTTTGTTTAAAAGATACAGCAAAGCCAAGAACAGAGTTAAGACAGGACAACTATGAACACAAGTTTTCCTCTTAGGGAAAGAAGAAAAAAAGTGTTGTCAGGGGTGAAAGCACTTGGCATGAAAGCTAAAATCTTTTCCCTAGTACGTGAAAGATACACACTGCAGACCATACACTGGAAAAGAGTTTCCATGATAAAAAAAGATCCTTCTCTGTTGCTTTACCAGTTAGACATAGAAATCAACAGGGGTATAGTAACCTCCTTGGCTTTATTTTAACAGTTCATGCTATGATAAAAGTTTTACTAACAAGAGCATTTAATGTGGAACCATTAGAGTCAGTGTCAATCTTCAGAGGTTAACAGAGCTTTTTTTTGTAAAATAAGTTTTAAAAAAAGAAAAGTAAAAATGCGAAATGTTCCCAAAATGAGAATTTGCCTGCCAAGATCCACACAGATTTGCTTTTTATGGACAAGTTACAACTCCTTTAAAATGCTTATTTAATGGAAATATAAATGTCAGTACAATTTAAAGAGAGTGAGTGCCATTAAAAGAGAATTGAAAGGTTTAATTGTCCTTTCCAGGTGTTCTCTTCAGAATTGCTTTTCTTGGCAACCCTTCCTTGTAGTTTCCCATAATGTTGATTAGCACCATGGGTTTTGGGCTTTTGGGTATGTGAGCCTTTCATCACCCTCAAGTTTTTTACAATTTGAGGATCATTGTCCTTTGCTTGGCCAAAAGTGTATTTTATTCTAAGGGAAAGCAGAGTGTTAGCAGAAGTTCTTCTCACAGTGTGACAGACCAGCTGAGGCTGGAGGGGACCTCTGGAGATAGTCCAAACTCTTGCTCAGAGCAGGGGCTGCAGCAGCAGGTTGCCCAGGACCATATCTGGACTTCTGAATATCTCCAAGTGTAGAGACTCCACAAGCTCTCTGGGTAACCTGCTTCAGTGTTCAATGACTCTCACCATAAAATATCTTTTTCTTATGTTTAAATGGCATTTCTTGCATTTCAGTTTGTGCTCTGTTCACTTTTTACTGCAACAGGTAGTAATGAAGGCTCTCAACTCCACAGAACGGAGTGTTGCATGAGAACATTTACAGAGGTTGAAGTACTGAAGGGCTGATGGCCCAATAGAACAGAATGCTCATCCTGCTGCTACATATAATCATTCACTCTTCATGTAAGTAACATGAAATTTTTTTAAAGAAAGCAGTATCAAAGATTTCTCATTTCTTTTGGCCTCGATACCTAACAAATTGCCTTCCATCCTTCACCCCATTTTGGAACAAAAATGCAATAGGGACACTGAGCTGGAATACAGTCTGACAGGACATGGCTGCACGTTTGCAAGCAGGACAGCCTGCAGCATGGAATTTGGCAGTGCCAAATAACGTGGTGAACATAAATATCATTTGTCATCAGTAATGATACAAGTAGTGAAATGCATATTCCATTGGTGACTCGAGGCTTAGAATTTAACCACAGAGATATAGTTGTTGTTATTATTACTATTTTAATATCCTTCTTGGACTTTCAGTAAGGAAGATACTACATATTTCTTTTTTTATGAAGAAACTACTACAGTCAAGAGGAAATCTTACCCTGGGTGTTGTACTTGGTATTTGAGAACATAAGTAAAATCCCAGCTGGATAGACTAAACCTCCTTATTTAATGATTACATATCTAAGAGATTTCTTTTACGTATTGGTTCAGTTAACATTCAGCAAACACCATGCTCATGGTACCCACACCTATATGCTACTTTCTGACAAGAGAATATTAATAAGTAGTTATTCTATTAGAATGCTGGATAGGTGTATCTAATCCAAGGACTGTTTTGTAAGATACAGATTTATTGGTCAGGCACAAATTTTTATGAGAGGAAGTCCCTTTTTCAGAAATCAAGCTCTCAACTTTGTGCCTAATATGTGCAGTTTTAAAACTAGGCTTTAGATCCTCCTTCCTTGACACATTTAAATCCTTTCAGCATCACAGCTAGTCTATATCACTTCCTTATCCTAAAATTGCTCACTCGTTGTTTATGTCTTTGTAATGCTGAAAGCAGAAAATAGACTGAAGGACTCATAGATACTTTTATTTAATCTTCAGTGCTACCATCAGTTAAAACAAAAACCCTTACATAGTTGTTACCTAAAGATCTGTAATTTATGTGACTGATAACTAGTACTTGATATTATAGAACAGGAGTGATTTTGGGGAAGGACTACATTTATATATGAAACAGAGAAGTGTAATCATTTTAACTGCTTTTTGTACCTCTAATCAGTTTCTGGAGTTCACAGAAATGTATCATGAGGCAGAGAAGAAGACAGAACCCCACAAAATCAAGAGCCATGGAAATTCTCTTTTTTGCTTTGTTTTTAGACCAATTAGATTTGACATAAAAGGTATTATGTTAATGTGATTCATTGAAATAATCATTCCCCTAACTTTATGTTCCCTGGGGTCGACCATACACACATCACAAGGCAAAGCAACCTCCCAATCCAGCCCACTAACAAATAGTGAAGTCCTGTCAAGCACCTTTGTGAAACAACAGCTTCAAACCTTCACAGCATAAGTGAAAAGGCAAACACACTTCTCCCACTACCTCCCCTCTCCTCTGTCCCTTATCAGTTACATATGTTTTTTTCCTATCAATACATGAAATATGTAATTATAACAAATTCCATATGGAGATATAAATTCAAAACATTAAACTAATACCGCAACATGTCATGGTAATGTCTTACCTCCCTAGGAAACAAGTATATACACACAAATATAAATAAAGACAGAAGGAGTTCAAAGCAATAATAATAATAATAATAATAAATCCCAAACCATTTAGAAAGTATAATGCGAAATTCTGGTTAAGATGAAGTTAATGGGAATTTAGTCACTGACTTTGTCAGAGTCATTGTTGGGGTTTCTACACTCCATCTTGTTGAACACAGGTGAAAATAAAACGTTTCAGTTGTTAAACCCTTGAAATCCAGTATTTTCCCACTAGGAGAATGCATGGCCAAACTGGATATCAACACCAGTTTATGCTATCTGTGGTCCCATTTTCTGGAGAGTCTTCTAGATCCAGAAAAAATTAATTTTATTTAACATGTTTTCATATGATCATTTTGCTTGGGGAGGGAAGATTAGACTCTTTCTGTTCAAGGAAGTATCATTCTCTTAAATCCACATTTTTCACCTGCTGCTCCTACTAAACCAGTGTTCAGTATTGCACAAGCACAATAAAGGAGGCATTGAGCAATCTGAATTAACGTAACCTCTTTTTTTGGCGTTTTCTCAAAAATATGACAAAACTACTGGGACTGAAAAGTTCTTTGTTACTCAATTATCCATGCTTGTTCCTCAGACCTGCTCAAGTCTATATTTTCTTGGTAAGTGCATAGGAGTTTGCCTTTGACTTCCATGAAACAGTGCCCAGACCCAATGTAATCCTAGAACTGCATAGATGGCATACTGGTATATGAGTGACTACAGGAAGATTTCCGGGACTTTTCCAGCTAAGCGCAGCAACACATATACACTGGGAATTAAGTTCTTTACTTAGTTTTTAGGTCATTACAAATCAATTTGGTTTAGATTCTCTGTGTGTTACTGGACACCATCCAGTTGTATGTAATACACAGTTTAAATAAACAGAAATATAAATTGAGTGTTTTCCTTTTGTAGATTGCAAGGTAATTTCTCCTAGTGAATTAACTTGGTCTGAATGAAAAGAGAATAGGTATTTTGAGGTAAATCCCCTGCCTGCAATTATGTTTCAGTACTTCTAAATTCAGCGACTGGCTGATTTTTATCCAAAACATTGTATCATTCGTCAGAGGTGTGTTGGATAGACAGAGACAGACTTCCATTTATCTGTACACCTGTAACTATTCACACAACAAGCAACACAGAAAGCTTCCTAGCCCTGCGCTACCAACAGGTAAGGTGTCCAGGGGTAAGCTGGGCTTCAGTTTCCAGCCTCATTCAACATTTTAGCTTTTCTGAGGAGACACTGCTAAGCCACATCGGTAAAGTGCACTGTTTGTGGATGTCAGAAGATCACTCGATGTAGAATCACTAGGCAAGATCACTAGGTAGAATCGCTATCTTTTCATAGACAAATTATATTCTTGTGCGTCACACCCTTTGCACTAACTTCAGGACAATTTTTCTTTTCTTCCTCATTGACCTCAGACATCCAGATCAGTAGTGAAGGAGAAGGAGTTATAATTCTCACAGGTGATGAAAGCAAGGTTTGTGGTCCTTAAGCCTTTGAGGAAGTGAAAGATATTCCACTAAGTGAGGCAGAGAAAGACCAATGCCTCCTGGTTTTTTTCCATGTGAGGAACTGCAAAAGTACTGGCCTTATGTTCCACCAGATGCCAGCTCCAAAGTATCCAAAGACACCACTGATCTAAGCAAAATGAAACAAGCTTCTCCATCTAACGCCATCTCTTCTTTATGAGTCTTTCTTTACAAAACTATGCTCATCATGTGGACTCACCACGCCTTGCATCCTCAGGAAGACTTGCTGTCTGTGGAGTTCCCAGAATTTGTCCCTGTCTTATCTTTTCAGTAACACTGAGAAGAGTTGTTGCCTACAGCACCGGCCTTTGCCTCTGTACGTGCTTTTGCCAGCTATGCCCTGGAGCCAGGCTTTTGTCTCTTTTCAGCAGTGCCTAGTGACCAAAGCTCCAGCCCACAAGCAAGGAGCAGTTCCTAAACATTTGGTATAAAATGAGTAATTGAAAATGCTGCATTTTCAGAATATGCTTCATTTCAAGCAATTGAAAAGGAGAAGAGGAGGGCCACAGCTGCAGCTTTCTGCCGTCCTGATAGTGAAGCTCGTTTACACTACCAATAATCTGAACGGACTGAAAGCATGAAACTCATTGAAATTCAACGAAGGCTGCTAATTGTGAAAAACTACGTTTACAGCAGGGCTTCAGGTAGTTAAGTCTGTTTTAAAGGTGAAGTAAGCTATGCAAGAGAGAAGGCTGGTTTGACCGTGAACACTTTGCCCACCAAGGAATGTGAAACAATTTATTCGCAGTGGTAGTTCCTTTCCCCGAGCGGGTGGTGTGCAGCCACCAAGTGTCCCCAGGCATTGTCCCAGCGCAGCCGGCACTGCTCGCTGCCTGCAGCCCGCGCCGGGCCGGCCTCACACCCCAGTCGCTGCCGCGGCGCCCGGACCGCGCCCGCACCCGCGGGGCCGCCAGGCGGGAGGG
>VZRS01002799.1:1013685-1053355 GCA_013398055.1 Ifrita kowaldi | reverse complement strand
GGAGCGCGGCCCGGGGGCTGAGCGGGGAGGTCCCGCGGGCGGGGCCGGGCCCGTTGGGACTCGCGCCGGGCCGGTGCGGGGTGAGGCCGCCGTGAGGGGCTGCGGGAGGGCGGCCGGGCTTCGTCCTGAGCGGCGCCGCGCTGCGCGTCAGGTACAGCTCTCGGTGCTGCTGGTGGAAAGCTCTCCTTCAGCTTTCCGGCATGATTTTAGGGGCTTAATCAGTCAACGGCGAGAATAATTTAGTAGCGTGTTTAAATTGGCCTGAAAAGTGAGTGGTTTTGGCAGAGGCGTTGGTGGGGTTTGAATGCGGTTTAGACGAAGAGACAGGGTAGCATCCCGTTGGGACGATATTGCCAGACTGGGTCTGGGTTTGCTCTCACACCCGTTTGCTGCGGGAACGGGTGCAGAGAATGTATTCAGCTTAAAAGTTTTCCCTGCTTCTTTCGCATACATTCTGCAAGGAAACGTGTATCACTGAAAGTGATGTCTTCAAGTCACCTTTTGTGCACAATACTTATTTCGAGACGGGGGTTTGTCTGGGGAATTTTTTGTCATGTCCGCTGGCTAAGTGTACTGGAAGCATCCTTTCTTGACTGAATTTATTTTTGCTTTGCAAATATATAGGTTTAGTCATTCATGGGTAGTATTTGTAACAGTACTGAACTCTGTTGCTTTTACTGTGTTATTTTCTTGCATTGATTTATGTAGAAACGGGGAATAAATGTTTGTACGCTAGTTCAATGTGTGCTTATCCAGCAAACTAAATGTGTGATTGTACAAGCCTAGTCTGGTTTTGACTTGCACGAAATCACAGAATTGGTAAGGTTAGGAGGAACCACAGTGGGTCATCTGGGCCAACCTCCCTGCTCAAATCAGAGTAACTCTGAAGGTGTGGTGGAATTGGCTTCAACATGAGCTGAAATAGAGTTTACAACCTCCAGACCTAAGTGTTATCAATCCCGAAGCAAATTAATTGCGTCTTCAGTTCTGTCACTTGTACCGAAAAAGTAAATCTGGCATTCTGTGTGTCTACTGAGAACATGGTCCTCCTTTTTGCTTGTATAGGCTAGCAGTGTACATCATCACTAGAAGAGAGCTGCACAAGCTGATATTCCTGCTGGTAAGCTTTCAACCTTAAGGGTATTCCCAAGTGGAAAGAATACTTCTGTAACTGTTTCCATGGGAGAAACAAGCAGGATTTGTTCCTCTGCTAGGTGACGAGTAGTGTGTTTGTTGAATTAAACTGAAGAACAAAAAACATGTCTTTGCTTAGGAGGATCTCCAAGTACTTGTCTTCACTGAGGAAGCACACTTATAATTTAATGATGAAGACAAAACTCTGAAGTGGAATGCTTTGAAAAAAGATGCAGGAAAGAAATTGCACATAAACAGAATTTGCTCAGATATGAATTGGGGCCACAAAATTTTCTGCCTACACTGTAAAATAATATTATGTTACTTCTACTATGGTACCAAGTGAACTAGTGTTATTGGTATCTTTATTAATATTACTTTAGTATCTTAAGGTAATTCTATGGACCAAATGGAGTTTGTTAGCATGTTCTTTTTTTCTTCAGTGCCTTCCAAATTTAATGTTAAACTTCTATTTCTAATACATCAACAGAAATTGGCTCAGATTAGGGCCAGTTGGAGATAGATGAAGGACTAAATTCCCTTTCTCAAGTTAATTACTCAATTTATACTGGTTTTGTGTTGTGAGTGCTTTTAGTCAGGTCTTCCACTAGTAACTGTAGAGTGCTGGCAGATTGAGAAACTTTGGGAGTTCATGGGGGAATGACTCTTGTTAAATTTGGACAATTCTTGGCTCCTAACATGTAATGTGCTCAGTGGCCTTGGCAAATGCAGTTTAGCTTTAAAACTGATCACTACACTTGAGTTTGAAGTTTTATGTTTTCAGTGGAATAATAGATTAGATTATTTGAAGGCCAAAGGGTAGCTCATGCAAGTAATCTCATAGACGTCAATGTGAGAATTAGCATGAATAAGTCATGTTATTTGGCCTGAAATGTTAGCTTTCTGATAAATGGTAAGTCTACCAGTAGTTTTGTATCTAGGTTCAATTAAAAGCTTTGTTCTTTTCCAGATGCAAGAATTTAGAGAATATTAATTTGTTGGTAGGTGCTACTCAGCTTGTGAACACGAATAGAGTTGATCATTTCGTTTGTTAGATAGGTGCTCATGATTATGAGGGTCTTACTCTTTCCAGTCATAAATTTCTGGTGGAGTTACAGTTTGGAAAGGATCTGTAATTGCTCTATGAAAAAGATAGGCTTGTATAACTATATGGTAATTAATAGGACTCAATTATTTGGGCGTCTTGCATTCCTTTTGTGACAAAATACCTTTGCAATTTATTGTTGTTCAGGATGGGCAAAGGGTCTTTTGTAGCTGACATTAAATCAAAGACAAAAAAAAAAGGATCTCAAACTTCTCCCTTCATGAGCCACCTGGATTTGTCTTCAGCTGTGAGCTGAATGTTTTGTATGCCACAGGTACTCAGCCTGTGAGTGCTGCCTACATCAGCTTCAGGACAGTTTTATTGCAGGTGTTATGCAGTGGAACTGATACAAGATTTTAGAAGTGTATCTGGCAGTTCAAGTCCCAGACTCAGTGTTTTCTGTCCTTCTTTTATTTATTTCTTTTATTCATTTATTTATATTTCTGTGCTACGGAACTTTATGAGTTCCGTAGCACAGAAATATAAATACTGTTTGACACAACAGCTGCTTTTCAGCTAGTGCCTTATAAAAATGTGATTTTGTTGTTCTGTTCTAGGTCCTCTTCTGCTGGCTGCTTAAATACAGTGCTCTTACCAGCTCATAGAAAAATTATAGTTAGTAACATGATTAGTTTATTTTTGTTTGGTTTGAAAGAAGACTGTAGAATGTCAGTTGAGATGAGACAGTATATAGAAAAGAAATACTTTATGAAGTTCCCCGATCTACTTGAAATACTTCTTCAAGCTGTAGAATTTATAGAAAATTACTGAACTTATCACAGTATTTATGTTCTCTGAAATTTGCATGAGCACCTCAAGTGATGCCTTAGTTACCAAAAAAGAACAACACTTCACAAATTAAGCACTATGTTCTCATTTATGGTGTTTCTTAAAGGAATCATTGAGGAGTTAAGGTCTAAGAGATCCAACAGAAGGTTTGCCAGAAGTTGTCATGTTTGACAATATGTGACACATTTAGAAATGGTAGAACTGGAAAGACAAGGAGTAATGTGATTATTATAATTATGGAAATGTTATTGTGCACACATAACAGAACTCAGCATCTTTTACTGATGCTTTTAGTGTTCGAAATATTCTTTTAATAAGTCCCTTTCTTTAAAGAAGTAATTATTGTGCCTCTCTGCCTGGATTTATTAGACATCTGGGTATGCCTGACTGTGAATGCTGCCAAATTCCATGTTTAATTTCTGAGTTCCCAACCAAACTTGGACTATCTTTGTTTCTTTTGCACCAAATTAATTATGGACCTAAGGTGACTGAATGGGTTTCTGATGGGTTTCTTCATGTTTTGAAGTGACTTTGTTCCACCATTCCTTATTCATAGCATAGTCCCAGTGTTCATATAAGTTGAATTAAAAATGCTTTCTTTTTTTTTCATCCTCATCTGTGTTTCGGCAAGTCAGCAGTGTGGTGATTGTGGTTTATTTCTGAGAAGGCTAATCACTTTTTTTTAATAGAGGTGGTGATGTTGAAAAAAGCCATGTGGAGTCTAGATGTACAAAGTAAATTTTTTGAGCTGGTACGTTTGTGGGGGCTGCACACAAGAATGGTTCAGATTTAAATAAACTTTTCTGAAGTTGCTTTCAAGTCATCTACTCACCTGTGTGATGACTTTCAAGTATTTGCAAATGTTTGCTATTGACTAACTTGTTTCAGTTGTAGTAGTCTAACGTGGGCAATGGTACCATCTCCTGTCCCCCTGCAGAGACTTACATTGAACTCTGAGGAGAAGTGCTAAAGGAGGCCCAGAATGCAGTTCTGGCATAACCCTGTTTCCTAGAATGTCTTAATAGAGGTTCCCTAAGTACTTACCCCATGTGGAGACTGAAGTGCCAGCATGGCTGTATTTCCCTAGGCTGTGTAGGGTAGTGATGACATATTCTGTATCAGAGCTTTAGTGGGACTTTGGAAGATGCTTGCTTCAGTGCAAGATGAGTTTTATTTCTGTGGTGCAAACTATTAGTTTTGGTCATTGGGCTGTTGACTGAAAAAGTCTGAGAGACTGTTATAAACCACCCCCACACCCCCTCTTTCAACCAAAAACCTCCACCAAATATTGTGCTTCTTAACTTCCAGAGAAATTTTAACAGCTCCAAGAGCAGGATCCAAGAGACCTGTTAAGTCCATAAAGTGAAGCTTAGGATGAAATCACAGTATAATTTCTTTTTTAAGGTGTTGCTGTTCAAGCCAAGAGAGCTTGGAAAGGAGAGTGGGGAAGAAAAGTGTAAACTGAGCAGAAACAACTATTTACTTTTTATTTTCCCCCACTTACAGTAAGATGAAACTTTCAGAACTCTTATTTTTCTGAAAAGTAGGAAAACTGAAAGTATGAACTGGATGGTCTTCTTTTTGGCATGCCTGGTCCTCACCTGACTCCTCACAGCTTGCTTACATTGTTCACTAGTGTGAATATTTGAGGTTTATAAAAGTCTTTGTCCTTCCCTGTTTCTCTCTGCATCAAATCAAGTCCTGTAACTTAATACAAAGGTTTTTGAAAATGTTTTGTCTACTTTTTTGTGCTTATATATCTGTATACCTTTTCTCATGTTTTCATATGGCTCAAGGTGCATGCATAGTGTTCTTTTAATCTTTTCAGATGTGCCAACCTTTGTGTGGTCTTCTACTCTGCAGAACACATCTTGTTGTTTCCCCCTCCATTAAACCTATCTACTTCCGTACCCCAAAGTATTAAGGAAAATGTAAACTACCTGTCTGAAGTTGAAATAATCAGACTTGTGACAAACATAACTACTTTTATTGCATCTCTGCTTGTCATGCTTCATCAGTACTTTGTAAACTCTTTTAAGAGGAAACCTGCTCAGGCATTGTCACTGAAGGGCTTTTTGGTTTGCTCTAGGATTAATAGAGGGTGTGGGTAATACTGTGCTTTTGAGGGAATACACCATGCAGACAAGGATTTCCTGGATAGTGTAAAACTTTCATAAAAGCTAGAGAAAGGCCTCTTGCTCATCTCCCAGGTGACAGTTGGATATGAGGAGGTGAAACATTTCCAGTCTGGATAAGAGGGAACAAAACTTGCTTGTAATTGTCCCCTGTCCTATTTTTGCACTATATAGGACACAAGTTGCTGTACAAGAGAATTAAGTACCGAAAGTGCAGTATTTTTGGCACTGAGGTCCATAACGGAGAGCCATCCAATAGCATATTCCACTCCTGAATCCACTTACATAGGCCTAAGTGATTAAGTTAGCACTTTTAGGTGAATTTAAGGGGAGATCTGTGAGTTGAACTGAAGGCAGACCTTGGCTTGCACAGCTTGGTATTTGAAAAATAAAATATATTAAAAAGTCTTTCTAATGGCAGTATCCTGCAGCAGTTGAAAGGCTAAACAAAAGAATGGATTTCTCAGAGAGTTCATCCTCCTGTTAAGTTCTCATAAGAACTCAATCAACCAGCTATGAGTTTTGTAGATGATTGATATCTGTACCTAAGTGGCTGGTTGCTCTCTGTAAGCCAATGTATTAAAAAGTAAAATATTTAATATCTTTGAAAACAGTAAAGATTTATGTCAGGAGGAAGGTACTTGAACACATTACCATTACAGTCTTAGAAAAAGCTGGTGTTCTACATGAAGTGACTATATGAACACGGTGACCATAAAGAATACACTGTTTACAGACATGATTAACACTGGAGAAAATTAATGAAAACTAAATTATTATCAGACAGTAATAATCCTGTTACTGTATTTTGGAAAAACACATTAAAAAATACCCCATGGAACAACATTTTAAAATCAATGGTGCTACTTCTGCTGTTAAGTCAGTGAACACTGTGTGCCAAGATTTACTGTGACACAAGAGTTTCCAACGTGAGCGTCCTCCCTATTACATCTAAGTTGCTTCAGCCAAAATTTAAAAATAACATAAAAACTTTACTGCATTTTGGTTCCAGTCTGGAAAATATAAGGAGTTGATGGAAGAAGTCTACAGCCTTGCATTTCTGAAAGGAAAGACATCAAGAAGTTCTCATGTCTGGGCAGTATGATGTGTTTCTCTTGCTCTTTTTAGCCTTTTATCACCTGGTATAGATTTGAATAAGGCAGAATATCACAGAATAGCAGGCAGAAGCTTACCATTCATTATTACTCTCCTCCTCAGCAGTAACTTCTATAAATTTGGGAAATATTTTTATTGAAATCCAAAATCTTAGTAGAGGATGACTACAGAAGACAGAATGAGACCCAAAGACTATTGATGAAATAAGTGTGGCTTGAACAAAGCAGTTTGAAGTGCAGCAGTAGACAGCATGATTTGAAGTAAATGAATGATTGTTTTGGGCCATGATTTCCAACATAAGTTTCTGTAACCAGCTGGTTTTGCATTGGCAATGAAAACCTGCTCTGCCTTAAACGTAGCATAGAAGAACGAAACCTAATGGCTTATTAAATATTGAAGACTGCCAGTAAATATGTATTTTCAACAGGAATTGTGAAATTTGGATGTATTTTTCCTAAAGTGATTTAACAAAATACTTTACAGAACACAACAGCTGTATTTATGTTTTGCACTTTCTTCGTCTTTAGTCCTATGAAAGTGTATCTGCTGTAGTACAAGGCAAGCAGTTGCTGAAGGTAAGTCCTAAATGTCTTGATATATCACCTATGGGTGCACACTTAGAAAGTAGTAAACTAGCATGGCATGAGTTAATTAATATTAATGATAGGAATACAAACTCCTTTTATACCCTCTTCCTGTCTTTGTTTCCACTAACCTCTTTAATTTGCAGAGAATGTGATATTAATGCCGAACTGCAACATGTATAACACAACAGACAAAAAAATCCAGGTTTTCAAAGTATGTTTGTTCATTGGTTTTAAGAAAATCTCTGTCAATTCTAATTTGACTTTCAAATTAGTAAGATGGTGTGAAATGTTATGAGACCTGGGTACCAATGCTACAAGGTTGTAATTGATCAAAATAGAACGCTCTTCATGGAGAGCAAACAAGAGGTAACAGATTTATGCCCGAGCTTTTAATCTCTATTTTCTGGATTTTCGTTTTTTCTGCTGACCATAGAGAAATGTTTTATATTGTCATCTTCTGCAGACACTTAGCTCTTTGTAAATAAAAATGACTTAGTTGTAGCTGAGAAAGCAAAGACAGCTGGTTACATCTTTACCTGTAGTCTGTGCATAGAATTCTTTCCCACGCTTGGGTGGCTCAGTAACTGTTGTACTGGATTAGATTTGCTTGATATACAAGTGAAAATTTTTCATCCTACTTCAAAAACTATGCATATTCATGCTGGGATCTCTGAGTCATGCTGTATTCGTCTCTTATGAAGAACAATACAAATGTTCATTTGAACAAATGAACAAAATTAATAACAAATGAAAAGAATCCCTTAAGCCTAATTCTATAATGTTCACAACTATATATCTGCAATTACATTACTGTTCAGGATCATTAAGAGTAAAGATTTAGGATTCTAATACAGAAAAGGACTTAAATAAGTTTAAAAAGAACATAATGGCCAAATTTTTTGGAATGTATCATATGATCTTTATTTGAATAGATATGGTGAAATTGTATTTTATATCTTGCTTTTTTTTCTTAAAAAATATATACCAAAGCTAGCAGCATCTTTTTCTTTGGTAGTGCTTAAACAACATTTTTGCAAAGAGAAAGGAACACAAATGTTATTTTACCAACTCTTTTAATTGTGTATTTTATCTGGACATTGGAACAAATCTTGAGCTAGTGTAACTGTCCGAAGTCTTGCAAAAAGGCAGTTGAGCTGTGACCATGTCAGTACTTCACTTTATACATTTACTCGGTTTCCTGCTATCTGGATTTTATTGCTTTGCCTGGGATCATTAATTTTCATTCATAGCTTTGAATAGTTTTGGAGTTCTTGATGTGACTGTGTTCAGTCAACAAGAAGCTCTGCCTCTGTCCCGATTTGTGTTTGCCTGGCCCATCTCAGGAAGTGAGAACAATGTCAAAAAACCCCAGATGAGATAAAAACCTAAATGTACAGAAAGTATTTATTACAGCCTTTTGTTTAAACACAGGACAAGTATTAGCAAAGCTCACTCTGAAGTGCCAGAGTTAGAGGAAGGTCCATTCAAACTCCTCAGGGCTACAAAGTGATCAGACAGGGCTGGAGTCAGTACCAGGAATTTCTTGGCTCCTGTACTCCAGTTTAGACTTTTGTAATGCAGTTTTTATTTCTGGGGGATGGGACACTAACATAATTGTCTAATGAGGTCTGCCAAACAAAGTAGAGGGCATGCTTGGTGGTTCAGGGGTAAACCTCTGTCCTAGTCAGCTCATTTCATGTGTATCTGTTTGCAGGACTGAGGCTTAAGGAGAAAACTAAAAGCAGGGAATGTAGGAGCATTCTGAATCAGTATCATATGTGACACAAAGCAAGCAGCTTGCCTCATTACTTGCCAGCGTTGGTGGCTACACTTGTGGATGCCACTGAGTATTTTTGGGCTCCATCCCATTCACATTTCAACTTTTGATGTCTAGGTCGTAGAGACAAGGGATGCTGGAAGCTGTGTTTGTCTTGTTGTCTAAATACCTCACTGTGGATAGATGGTTTGTGTACAAAAGAAGAGATTTCCCCATAAAATGTTAGAATAGAATTGCAGCTTGGTTTTGCTTGGAAGTAACCTAATTTGATACTAGAGTGGGAAGTGTGAGTAAGCAAAGAAAGAAAACAGTTTTTGGATGAGCATCTCTTTTAATCCTAGGAAATTATATTGTAGATGAACAGTCTTGCAGCTGTCAGATGTATTTAAGCACAACAGTTTTCATTATCAGGTTCTTGGGATAATTAATGTAATTCTGCTACTTAGTTTGCTGATGGAACAACTTTATTAATACATGATTTTTAGGCATTCAGAGAAGCAAGCTGAGGACAGGTTTGAACATGTTTCCTGGAGATCTTTAGAAAGTTAGCCCACCTTTGACATTTCTTGCCTTTTTAAACTTGTTTTTGTTTGGTTTTGATCTGTTCCTGGATAGGATTGTGTATATTAGATATGACCATTGTTTTAGCGTATGATTTATTTTCTGACAGCTTTTTTATATTTGTTGGAAGTATTGCATTTTGCATAATTCTTGAAAGCACTGGCAACAATGTTGCAGTTCTCTTAATTTTTAATAAGCCTTTGCTTTATGCTTTCTATGTTATGTTGTTATATGTGTATAATTTATTTGCGTGTATGTTTAATCAATTTCCAAAGCTTCATTTGCTTAGCAACTTCACTGTTTCTCAGTTTATTCCTGTGGCACTTCTCTTGCAGAGTTCAGCCAATAGTAACCATTGTAAATTAATAAATATTTACATTTGTGTGAATGCTTGCAAAAAAATTACATTTTAGCCCTAACCTTAAAAAAGTTTAAAATTCCTGAAAGAGTTCACCATTTACAGTGCCTGAAAAGAAGGGAATCTAGTGCAGCCTGACAGAGCATGAGCAGAAGCACAGTGCAGTTTGTGAGCAGTGTGAGTGCTAACCAATGTACTTGCACATGCACCCAACTTGTGATGGCAAAGTTAAACTTCTGCCATCAGGCAGAATGCTCTGTTCTACCCTAAAGCTGATACATGGAAGGTAGCCATTGTGTAAAGTTTACTGCTTTGCATGTTTCAAGAATCAGCTGTAGAATCACTTGCCACTAAGTATCTAAGCCTTTTTATTTAAGAATTAATGCACGCAACAAGCATCTGAATGTTTCTTTCAGCATGCAAAATATTCAGATGTATGCTTTTTTAAAAAGATCTTAAAAAAATTATTTCATAGAATGATATCTCCTATAATAGAAAGCCTGTCCTTTTTTCAACACATTTTCTTTTGTCCTGTTGCTCACATTAGATAACCATCACTAGGAGCAAAGGTGGACATGATACAGGTTTTCATGATACTGTTCATGAGCTTGCTGCCCACAGTGATTTGTGGAATTTCTTTTTCTTTTTCTTTTTTTTTTTTTTTTTTTTTTTTTTTTTTTTTGCACTAGCTGCTTACCTTGATAATAGGATGAGGATTGGGAATCAAAATCTTGCTTCTTACTTACGAGTTCACAGTCTTGCTGTTAAAATGTTACATGAGAGAACTTGTGGGTAATGCACTGAAGAGATGCTTTCTTACATACTTACTGAGATTAATAAAGCTTTTGGATAACCTCTCCATGGTTGCTCTGTCAGCTTTTGGTTGGGTTTTTGTTGTTGTTGTTGTGTGCGAATATTTTGGACGGGTTTGTTTGTTTTTCAAATGTTGAAAGTCTTACTTGTGCAAGGAGTCATGGCCATGCTCTGATGTATTTGTAGTCTTTGGAGAATTAGAGCTTGAATGGGTTTTTTGGTTTTGGGTTTTTTTTCCTTTCAGCAAACATCTCTTTCTCTCTTCGTGTCTTGTCAATATACAGATTATCTGTGCATTTCTGTGCAATATATACCCAGTAGTATAACAGGGTTGAGAAGATTTATGCTCATGTGGGAAACATATGTTGCCATAGTGTCCACACACCTACAAATTTTCTAGTCATTGTGGTTTATTTATTTAATTGTTTCTTCTAGAATGGTTGCCTGGGGAAAACAGCACTGCTGTGTTGGCAGAATACAGGACATTTTCTTGAGATTCAGGATTGTTCCAGCAGTCCTTTTACTTCAGTTGTTCCTGGCTACAGCAAGCAAAGGTAAGAGAATTTTTTCCTGATTTGTCTAGTGTTGGTATTCCAAATAAATAACATTAGTCTTGATGAATAGGGCTTTTGAATTTATTCAGGACAGGCAAGTTTTTGCCTCTTGCAATCAAGAGGAAAAACTGTCACTAACAAGAAATGAAACAGTTGGTGCTTAGCATTTTGAATGCCTTTTATGTTTTCATAAAAATCATTGGTAGTAACTTCTTCTAGGCTATGGATGAGGGGAGAACCAAAACACAATTTGTAATAACAAGACAAATTATTTTATTTCTGGGTTTTTTTGAACTGAAAGTATTACTATTTTCAGAACATGTTGTTAAATCTTTTACACTGCTCTTACAAAATCACCACAATCCTTCGAGCTTCGCTGTGTTTAGGGCATGTGTGAGTGTAGAACATATGCACTGATCTTGGTTGTGGATCTGACTATGGCTAAGGAAAAGGTGATAAGGTCCAAAACATGTAACAGAAGTTATGTATTTGAACTTGGCAGTTTATGCTCTTTATGTAACAGTAAATGAAAAATAAATTCATAAGGTTCTTGTAAAATTGGGTAACTAATGTGGTGAGCTTTTGTGTGACATTAAGTGGAATAAAGTGGGGTAAAATAATTTGTGTTTCTTCATGGTTATTCTTCATGGTTAATCTGTCACTACTCTGGACCTCAGGTGATAAAGATAACAGTGCTTGTCATTCATAAAGTTTCCTTATATCAATAGCATGTAATACATTTATCATGTATTTAATACTCCAATGTGCTTAGAGTATTAAAAAATTGATAGTGCTTTTTGCCACTTACTTAATGGCTAATTTCAGAAGCTGCATTCATGGCATGTTATTTTACTCTAGAAGGTCAGAACTTCTTGCAGTTCAACTTTGCTGCCTGATTTTTTAAAATTTAAATATGCCTGCTTAATGACATTGTACAAGCAATGAGATTTCATAGGTTACAAACTAGGCTGTTTCTTACTCTAATTCTGCAAATATAGTAATTTTCACAAAATGTTTCTATTGAGGCAGAATCTGAGATTCAGGTGATAGACCTGCTAGTAAGATGGAGAGGTTTTAACTTCTTGTACGTTAAGTAGTAAAAAGGACAGAGCTGCTCAGCGGATGGATGGATGTCATGGAAGAGTTTTTCGAGGGAAAATTTGATTGTGTCTAAAGTTCTGAGAAAGCAAGCAAAGAGGGATTTCGTTTCTCACCTTTGAATCACTTAAAACTGCCAGTAATCTTCAAGAAAAGCTGAACTGACACAAGAGTGTGTTTATGTTTTCCCCCTGTTTTATTGGGGGTTTTTGGTTTTAGGGTGTTAGTACTATCAGTAGCATTTCTACTCAGTTCTCTCCTCATCTGAGGTGCCAAAATATGTTTGTGTTCTCCAAAACATATGAAGAGAGAAGACCTTTCTGTGTTCTTTCTGATGCTCAGGATGCTGGATAATGTGATGATGTTTATCCCCAGCTAAACAAACAGAACTGTGAATGAAAAGGAAGGATGACATTGATTTTGAGGAAACAGTTCTTAGCTTCAGATTTTCAAAATATTCAACAGAATCAGATGACCCACGTGTAGAACATTCAATGTTTTAAGCTTTTTATAAAGAACAGTTACAAGCTGTAGATGGAATACTTGAGTATACAGGAGTCTTTTGACATAATTTCAATGGACTGTAGTGAGCCAAATTTGTTACAAGTGGCAAACACTTGCAAGGAAGTTAATGACTATTGTTGTTACTAGTTAAAAGCCAGACTGTGCAGACACATAAACTTGTGACTATTTTTATTCAAGAGAATACCTGATTGTAGTAATGCTCAGCTATACTGATACAGTGGTTATTAGTAATATAAGGAAAATACCACTGGTGCTTACGTACTGAGAGAATCTGCTCCTGTAGGTCTAATTCTTAATACCTACAGTTGGTTACCTCATGTAAAGATATCAATTATCACTATCTAAGAATGTTTAGAAAAAAGAAGGAGACTGCATTTTTGGTTTATGTTGTCATTCTCAGAAAGTTTTTTTTAAACATTTGGAAGTACGTGCATACATTTCAGGATTTCTTTTAGGGCTTGAGAGAACATGCTTATTAAGTACATGCTTTTAGTTTTAGTGAGGGTAAAACCCCCAGGGTTTGTGTCTATTAGAGATAAATATAGTAAGAAGAAAAAATTTGCATTTCTGAAAAGGTTTATGTGCCCAAATATAGCAAAAGACATTGAAAAGTCAGCCCACGATTACTATTATATGGCATCTCATTCACTCCAAATTGTGGGGTTTTTTGAATTTTTTTTAAAGTGATTATAATTATTTGGTTTTTCCTGATTTTTCTTACTCTGGAGATGTTTGAAGCATTCTTTCCACTATGCTACCTTTTCTGTGCTGTGGTGATAAAGGTGTGTTCATGGCTACTTTTCTGAATATATTGTGTTGTCTGGATGCAAGGAGACTCATTATAAGACAGGAATGCCACAGTCAGAGCACAGCCAGTTCCAGCTCCTCAGTTCTGTGCTCAGGGGTGGGTTGCAGCCCACAAGCACCATTGCTAGAGAAAATAAGTGATGATTAACAGATCTTCCAAAGGCTTTACTGTAATGACATCTCCTACTTACATTGCATCCACTCACATATCGAGGAGACTTAGTCAAGACAATACTGATAATTAATTTCTAATGTAATGCTGTACTGCACTCACTTGGAACAACAAAGTGCATTTTCTGACTATGATTATGATTTCCTTTGTGCTTTTTCAGCATTCTTTGGGTAGATAAAATGTATTAAAATTTTCAACCCTGTCTTGTAACAATTCAGATAGTATTGGTATCTATTCTATTAACTTTGGCGTCCTTTTTTGGCACTTTCTTTTTTATGATTGTTTAGAGCAAAGTGGGCCAGATTTCCAGTTTCCAGAAGGGTAGGCCTCTCTATGTAAATACTTTTCTTAGTTTAAATGAATTCTACAGGCCTTGCATATTGATCAACAGCAGTCTTTTTGGATTATATAAAGCAGACCAGGAGACTCATCAGCAGATTGATCTCATTTTGCATAATTTATGTTGGCTACCTGTCTTATGACTGTTTTCATCTGCAAGTTTATGTACACTCTGGCTCCCTTGACAACTTTGAAGTGACAATTTCCCTAAAGAATGTAAGAGAATTTAGCAGCCCTTTAACTAACTGTTGGCACATCAACACTGATTTAATGTTAATATGAAATCAAGCCTTTCTCAGAATTTGTTCATTTCCAAAACCAAGTCTACTGATGATACTTCAAGTTTTGATTAGTATTTTTGCTCAGGAATGGAATTCTAGTCTGTCAATTTGCATAGTTAACAGTGACTTCAGGTTTTGAAGCTGTGTCAGGAAACTTCCTTTACCAGTCAATTTGGCTATCTCTGCATTTTCAAGATTGCTTAGAGGAATTTTGGAGGCAATATGAGTCATGCAAGTATACTTCTGACATACACTGTCTGAGGAACAGCTGCTGCATCAAGTTTTTCAAAACCTTCAGCAAAATTTCTACTTAATAATGAAAGACTTGAGCAATTTTTTTATTTGGAAAGACTGTGTCACCAGTGTTGGCATGTTACTAGCTGGCTGTTTCCTTTATAAAACCAGTTTCCCTATGATCTGTCCATGCTGTAAGGTGGTATTTATCTATTTTAGTTTTAGTTTAAAAGGTAGGTACATTTGATCCTGTAACTAAAAATCTCATCTTCTGTAACACTTTCCCCTCCCATCCAGTCTTCCTCATCCTGCTTTTAAGTCATTTTCAAAATTAGTTTTCCATGCTGAAGTGTTCTTGGCTGAGTATCCCAGATTCTGCTTTCAGACTCTGACAAGTGGCCAAACTGAATGAGTGAATTCATGCTGCAGGGTTAGGCAGGGGAGGCTTGCTGTTGGCTCAAGTACATCTTTCTTCTCCATTGTCATTCAGAACCAATCTAAGTATGAACTCACCATTCAAAATCCATTGTCTGCGAGTTAGGATTTTCACCTAATTCAGCCTGTACCTAGAAAGTTTTTTGTTTGGTCTATAGCCTTGCATGGTACTTCCATGATGTATACTGAGCTTTAGGAATGATTCAGGGTTGTGAAAAATGCCTGTGAGCTTCTGCTAGTTAGCATCACAGAGAGAGTCTTGAAGCTATAGGATGCAACAAGACTAGGTATCAATGACTTTCCATGAAACTGGATTGATATATTTTGTGTTTCAGACTTTTTCTGGTAGCTTGTACGTATCAAGCTGCACTTGGAAGTTAGGAACTTTCTCCTTGTTTTCACTTGTTGCTATTGAAAAAGAAATTTGAGAGCCTGGAGGTCAAAGAGACAGAAAAGTTGTCAGAACTGGCCTGATGAAAGCTGGTGCTCTGCTTGAGAATGCTTCTCAATGCTTGAGAACATTGCAGAAGAGCTGGCTGATATCTTGACAGCTAACTAGGACTATGAATGTAACCTACCCTGGAAAAAAAGCCCTGATCCAAGTTGCCTGGAAGTTTGTCTTCTTACAGGGGAGCTAATGGAAGAGGATTTTTTTCCTATGTTGGCTGATCTTTTTCTGCTTGCCTGACCCCTGACCAATCATGATTAATCCCACAAGTCCTCTGGAGTGTATATAAAAGCTCTCCATATGTGGACAAATAATGACCTCCTTAAAGGTGTCAGTAATGTGTTCTCTTGCACTGGCTGAGCATCTGCCAGGCTGTTTCATTTTTCTGTTGCTCCATTTCACGTTCCAAAGGAACTTTTTCTTATTTTGGTGCTGATGTGTACATCATAAAGCAAGCAACTATGATAATGATTATGCAATTGGAGTATGCATATTTCCACAAAATAAGAGTCAGCTCCAAAAAGTTTACATCTACAGCCACAAAAGTCTGTCCTTTCCTGTACTGGGACTATGGACGAAACAAGGCACCTACAAGAACTGAACAATTATGATCAAGTTTCAGTGTTTGGGGCACTGTCTGGAACTACTTGTTTTATAGGGAAGATACCCTGCTGGAGCTGTTGTTTATGAATAGAGGGGGCTGGTGGATGATGTGATGGTTGGAGGCCTCAGCGATCACTAAATGATGAGTTTTCGATTTTTGGAGAAGTAAGGAGGGGAGTCAGCAGAACTGCCACCTTGGATTCTCTAAGGGAGACTTTGGCATGTTTAGGGGACTGGTTGACAGAGTCCTTTGGGAAGCAGTCCTGAAGGGCAAAGGAGTCCAGGAAGGCTGGACATTCTTCTTCAAGAAGGAGTTCTTAAAGAGGCAGGAGCCGGTCATCCCCTGCTGAAGGATGAGCCAGTGAGGAAGATGACCAGCCTGGCTGAACAGAGAGCTTTGGCTGGAACGCAGGAATGAAAGAAGAGATTATGACCTTTGGAAGAAAAGGCAGGAAACTCAGAAGGACTATGAGGGTGTCTTAAGGCTAGGCAGGGAGAAAATCAGAAGGGCCAAAACCCAACTAAAATTTAATCTGGCTACTGCCATTAAACCCAAAAATGTTTCTATAAATACATTAGCAACAAAAGGGCTAAGGAGAATCTGTAGCCTTTATTGGATGAAGGGGGAAACATAGTGACAAAGGATGAGGAAAAGGCTGGTGTACTTCATGCTTTCTTTGCCTCAGTCTCAGAGTACCCAGTGCTCCGAGCTGGAAGACAGGGATGGGGAGCAGAATGAAGCCTCAGTTGTATGAGGTTCAACAAGGCCAAGTGCCAGGTCCTGCACTTGAGCCACAACAACCCCATGCAGCACTAAAGGCTTGCAGAAGAGTGGCTGGAAAACTGCATGACAGAACAGGATCTGGAGGTGTTGATCGACAGCTGCTGAACATGAGCCAGTGTGTGGGCCCAGGTGGCCAAGAAGGCCAATGGCATCCTGGCCTGGATCAGCAATAGTGTGGCCAGCAGGACCAGGCAGTGATTGTGCCCCTGTACTGGGCACTGGTGAGGCCACATCTCAAATCCACTGTTCAGTTATGGGCCCCTCATTTCAAGAAAGGCATTGAGGTGCTGGAGCAAGACCAGAGAAGGGCAACAGACCTGGTGAAGAGTCTGGAGCACAAGTCCTCTGAGGAACAGCTGAGGGACCTGGGATTGTTTAGCCAGGAGAAAAGAAGGCTTGTGGGAGACCCTATCGCTCTCTCCCTCAAGGGAGGTTGTAGCAAAATGGGTATCAGTCCCTTCTCCCAAGTAGCCAGCAACAGGACAAGAGGAATTGTTGTTAGATTGGATACTAGGAAACATTTCTTTGTGGAAAGGGTTGCTAAGCATTGAACCAAGTTGTGGAGGGAAGTGGTTGAATCCGTCCCTGGAGGTGCTTAAAAGATGTGTAGATGTGGCAGCTGGGGACATGGTTTAGTGGTGGACTTGGCAGTGCTGGGTTTACAGTTGGACTCAATGATCTTGGAGGTCTTTTCCAGCTTAAATGATTCTGTGCGTCTGCATGGTCATCCTTGGTCTTGGTGCATAAGTTTTACTTCAGAGTTTTCATGAGCAGTTAGGATTTATTGACTGCCTCCAAATTTGTCACTTCCCCATGACAAAAATAAATCCAAAGGAGTAGGTTACGAGATTGTTTCTTAATGTGTTTTGAAAACTCCCAGGAAAATGCCTAGAAACAGTAGTATATTGAAGAATAACTTTTATATAAAAGATCTTTTTTAAGACTAAATCATTTTACAAATCACCTTTTCTTTATTTAGATCAGGAGGATTTCCTAGGGCGATACAAAGCTGTCTTTAAGACTGCATGTGAAGATCCTTGGAGTATGTCATCAAGAATTTCTCTGCGTCCCTTGAAAGAATTCCTTGTCTGTGTGCACCTCAAGCTGTATTCCTCAAATGGTCCATGGACAGCATATGTATATGCTGAAAAAACTCTTCACACCAATCTCTCTGCAAATAAGTATGATCTTGGACTTACAGGAGATCATGGTAAATTGAAGATATGGTTGTTTGGAAAACAAATAAATACAGCTGTAAGACTTTGTAAAAACACTTGGAACCAAATATGTATCCAGTGGAAAAGTGACAAGGAGGAGATGAAGGTATTCATAAATGGAACAGAAAAATTACACAAGAAACTAAATGGGAAAGTTAGTTTGCCTGGAAAAGGCCAGTTCTTACTTGGCTGTTCAAAGCTGCGAGGTACATCTGCGTCACCTCACCAGGGTATGACTGGGGAGCTGTACCTGTTCAGAATGTGGGACAAGGCAAATATGACACAATCTAAGGACTGCCAGGATAGTGGTGTTATACGCTGGAGAAAGGAGGATTGGACCTATAACACGACAATAGAAGAGGATAACTCTTTACAATGTGGTAAGTACCACTGCATTGCTTTTGAAATAGTAATTCAGTCAAAAGTTGATCTGAGTGCATCTAGAATTTCTCTTCCAGATTTTATGAAGTCTCAATCTATTAATCATTCCTAGCTAAATTCTTGATGAGATCATGTGAGGACCTGCAGCTTTCGTTAGTTTTTATCCAAATGAAAAAGTATAGCATCAGTCCTTTAAAGACTTTCAACTTGCTTCAACTTTTTTGTCTATCAACCATTTGTGTAATATGAGAGCAGGATGCATGCAACTAAAACTCCTTGGAGTATTGGGGCATGTATCAATGTCATCCTAAAATAATTAATTTGTACATCTTCTGTTCAGGGAATAAATACAGAGGAAAGCATTACTGGTTCTCATTGCACATTCTCATTTGCTGGGCCAAAACTTCAATGAGTGCAACTTTCACTGCTTCACTGGCACATTACACCATATTCAGTGGGTTGGGTCTACATCTGCAAAAATTGTGGGAGGATCCAATTTCTTTATTAGTATCAGTAATGTCTCCTTTATTAAAATGACCAAATGGTTTCTCACACATTTCTCAAAATTCCCCTCTTCCCTGAAAAAGAACCACAAAAACCTTTGAATCAAACCAAACCAAGATTTTATTTTCAGAGAAACTGAGTTCAAGCAAGAGAATAATTCTATTTTTAGCTTTTTCTGTCACATTTGTTGGCAAAAAAGACAAACTTGAATCAAGCTTTGATGGAATACAATTTATAAATCGTAGGAAATTATATTGTCCCCTAAGAGATTTTAATGTGACTACCTCAATTATTGTTTCCTAAAATATTTATATAGCATCAGTGGTTCAGTTTAACTGTGGCACCAGTCTTCATCATCTTTATCCTTAAAAAGTGTACCTATCTATTTCATGCTGATTCAAAAATATCTTTTATCTTTGTAGTCTTATAACCACTGCCTGACTGGACCAGATTCAAAGTGCCTTAGTAAGGGCAGTAAAATAAGGTGACCAGATTTCTTTTTCTGGGAAAGAAAGAAATCTGTCCAACAAACCAGGACTCATGGAGAATGCTGCTGGCACTGGTTTGTAATGAATGAAATGTCTTTGCTGTCCCTGATGCTGTAGTTGGGAGAACATCTTCTTTGTTGGGTTGTGTGACTTGGGAAAGGAACTGAAGAAAGGATGTCTTTCTTTTACTCATGTGTCTCTGTGCTTGAAGGAACACAGTCCTAAGGCTGAAAGGGGGAACATTCTGGCTACCAGACGTAAATTTGGTACAAAGAAAGCCTGAGAGAGGTATGTCTGGGTAGTGGGGAAAATCTTGGTCAGAGAGGAGCATCTGATTGTCTTCTACTGATGCACAGAAAGCACAACCTCCTTGTTTTCTGTGCCAGCAGTGTCTGCCCTGAATATAGAGCATTCTTGAACATCACAGGGCAGCTTGATCAGGAAATGCCCAGCTCCAGCCCCAAGTGGTTTTAGAATTCATGGTTTAGTGGCTTGTGGAATCCTTTGCCTACCTGCTCTCTAGGGAGTGTGTAAGATGAGTAGTTTCCAAAGCTCTGTTGCTCGGCCAAACTGAGTAGCTATGCTAACAGGGGTTTGTTTCAGTGCAGAGACCATCTCTACTGCCAAATATAAGTTATTTCCTCTAGATAACTTGGGGCATTAACAGCTTTTCAAAGAGAAGCTTACTGAAATTTTTTTACAGTTTATTTGCCTCTCTTCACTAATAGATGCATTTTAGCTGATTACCCCCCAAAGCTGTGCTGTGAAAAGCATATATTTAGCAAATACCAGTCCAATAGATAACAAAGCTTTTACAATAGGAATATCTAACAGTCCGTGTCAGGTGATTTTAATTGATGTTGCTACTACTCTTACAATCTGATTTCTTTCAGTAAGTTCCTCCGAACACCTGTGTAAGAATCACCTGATTTGGGAAGCTTCTCTGGTTTTTTGTTAAAACAGAAGAACTTTGAGTAGTAAGTCTGCAGAAGGATCTAATTTTACATCTGCAATGAATGTAACTGGCAAAGGGCAAAAGTTTAGGAAGGTCCTAAACTTTGTAGGCACAAAAGGTGAAAAGGAAGTGGTTCATTAGAGTCATAATTGTGCCGGAGGACAAGTTTCAAAATTTTTTTTGTGACGTGATTGGCATTTTGTGCCTACGTAAAACAATTCTTTGTAAAATGTTCCGTCAAAGGCTACCATAATTTCTATGATTTCTTCTTTGTTTAACCACTCAAAGTGTTTGTGCAGTGTAAGGCATTGTCTAATTGGTGTCTTATAGGCAGTGATCCACTCCACATTAATAAGTCTAGATTTACTGAGCATCACTTTTCCTGCCTTTCTGTTTATTGACTCTTCTGATTATTTTACTTTAGTTTTTATAATTTATTTTCATGAAAATTTTTCAAATTACCAAAAATTTATTTAATTTTTTTCTTAACAGTTTGAGGTCTAATAAGGATCAAAATCCTGATTCTGGTAAGATTCACACACATACTTAGCATTTAAAGGTATGCTTAACTTTAACCAAGTAGCTCACGCGCCAGAAGTGGCTGGGATTACCTTTGCAGTAGCTGCATATTTTATGCATCTGAAATATGCAAGAAAGGACATATCTGACTGCTTCCCACTTTGTGATGAAGCTGATCATATTTCTTGGACTAATGGTTCTCAATAGTGAACTTTTAGATCTTAGTGAACTTTTAGATCTGAGTTAAAGATGAAACTCTTGCTCCTTCCAGTAACAGAGTCTTCTGAATCTCCCTCTTGGTGTGGCCCTTGCATACTGAGCAGGTGTAGATACTGCAGGCAGGGCCGGACAGGGAAGGAGGTCACACACTTGGTGTGTTACTGGCCTTCCATGTACATTCTTCATGTTCCTTTGACAATTCCCCTCTTGCTGAGAGAGAAGTAGCATAACGGCTGTGATATGGAGAGTGCCACAAGTTGAATGTGTCTCACTTTGCAGATAACCTCCTGGTATTTAAAAATACATAATTGAAGAAAGATGTGCTCACCCTTCCGAATTCTAACCTTGGAAAATTTCTTTGTCTTGTTCCTTGATTAATGATTCCTTTGTAGCTACATACTTTAATGTGGACAATATGAATGATACCACTATTGTGTCTGTATAATCCAAGAAAAAAGTCTGCTAAGTAATGTAAAGTCTGGGGTGATTTAAAAGAACAAACACACAAGAAAATAAATGAGGTTAAAAGTGCTAAATCCTTGAAAAGAAACTTTAATTGCCTATGAGTACCAGCTCTTCAGTTGTCATTTTTACATGTGATACATTCAAGTTGCCTTTAATAATAACTTCACTGTGAAATGTACTGTTTAAACATTAATCATTTCAGTTACACATTAAACAGTAACTTTCTTAATCCAAATACAAATATCCAAACTGTTACACTGTGCATTTATGCAAGGAGTGCAGATATGATGGGATATCTTTAGCAAATTTCAATGAATAAATAAAATAGATGATTTGGGGCATAAATAGGATCACTGGCCATAAAGCACTGCCATCTCATTTGTGATATTGGTGCTCTAACTTTTAGCCTGTTGCTTTCTGTTGCTTTTTATCCTGATTAAAATTCAGTGAGTATATTGTGGCATTTATGATTTTTCTAAACTGTCCTGTCCAACCTTCAAGATTAAGATGTTGCCCTCTCTTTTTCATGTACTCTTTTGACTCAATATTGCTGAGCCTGCTACTGGTGTTCTGGAGGGTGTTTCCACACTTCTGGGTACAGAGCAATTTAATGCTGATGGGGGAAATGGGAAGTGACCAGTGCCCAGTGTGAGTATTTTGCCTCTGCATTCTCAAGGAAGAGGAAAATTTCAGTTTGGGCTTTTCTTCTAGTTGCAGATGTGGGCGGTAGAAGGTATGTTTTAGGCTCATGTAATCCCATTTAAAGATTTCCCAACTGTGTGCCCATCTGATGACAGAATCACCTTTCCTGGAAGGGAGGGTGAAATCCCAAGGCTTTACATACTTAGGGAGAAAGTGGAAATGTAGCTATCCCTCATCCACTCATCCAGTCTGTATCCCAGCCTGCTGGGTACCAAACCTTGGGCCATATTATTACGTTTACTGAGTGGATCATGAAAGCAGAAGATGAAAAAGGAAATTATTTGCCCCAATGCAATTTTTTTTTCTAAAACTGTAAGGACAGAATACTGAAGAAACCTCTAGAAGCTCTTGAAGGAAATGTGATGTGAAAAAAATACCTAACTCTGGAGTGCCTTTTTGATGAGTCATGTGGCACTTTACTTTGTACCTATTAACAGAACACGTTTGACCTTCCCTTTCTTTGCTCTTGTTCCCCCTCTCTTCTCTGATACCAAACAAAGTGACGTTTTGGTAATCAGCCTTCCAGAGAAGTGGTAATTTGATTCACCTCAGTAGCTAATGTACAGCTTTCCACAAACAGATAAAAACAAGTTATAACCTAATTTCTTACAACTGGTGTAACATCAAAGCTGAGTTAAAAATACTAAGCCTAAATTTTCTGTTAAGGATACTAAAATGAACTGCCCAAAATGACCAAGCCTGATGTGAGCAAGCTCTGATGTGACATTTGTTTCTGTCTAATAGCCAGTGAAAATTCATCCTTCCTTCCATGGTGCCACCACAGGGAGTCAGAGCAGATACAAGGTGTCATGAGGGACACCAAAGCATAAAACTAAGATTGCACTTAAGTTTTATCCTATAAACTTATATACAATGTGCCTCAAAATCTGCCTTACATAGAAAATCAAGATAGGATAATGTTTCCAGTGTACTACTAACTAAAAACTGTTAACTTGTGGAGGATTTTTTTGTGTTATTGTTATGAATGCCTCATGTGACAGAATGGTTCATTTTGGCAGAACGTTTATTCAGCTGAAATGTTTCTCAAATGTTAGAGGGGCCCAATCTCTTAATGGAAAATATGGATTTAATTTGAATAGGAGAATTGAATGTCATATTTTCAGTGCCTGTTTCTGCAAAAAGCTAGGTTTTAGAAGAGCATCATTTTGAAATTTTGCTGTGTGAGCTACTCAGTTTTGTTCATGAGCAAGTCTTGTGAAAGGTATCAATGCTGAGCATTTTCATTTCACTGAATGCAAATGGAGTGCAGTGGTTGCTGCACAGTTCTGGTAACTGCTGTAATAAAAAGATAACTGTTGCCTGTAAAAATGTTTGGAAGAGAATATGTATAGACTTAAAAATTGCAATGTGGAATTGACATTTTAAATGTTAAATGCTTGTAATTACATTACCCAGAAAGTGATACTAGGTTTCTATTTGGAATTAAAAGGTTGGCTTTCATCTTTCTGGTGGGAATTTTTCATGCAAATCAATTCCACTGACTGAATCAGTTGAATTTTTGGTGAGAAAACTTTCAGCACTATAAGTGTGATGTAATTTCTTACTTAGAAAATTTAATTTTTATAAATTTCCTTGTATTTTTATTTGTTAGTCAAAACTGATCTTAGCAGCAATATACAGTCGTGGTTATCTCATGTCATTCTGTGGTGACAGCCAAGTATTGTGGCTTGAGGAGACCAAATTACATAATCACCAAGGTGTCCCTTGGGATTCTTCCATTTGCTGTTGTTCTGTTTGTGAAAGCTGAACATAGTCAAGACTACCTGTACCTTGAAGGAATGGTCCTGGGTGTTCTCATTTTTGGCATGTTTTTCAATCAATATAAGTAAAATTTTAGTCACTTCATTCCATAAACCTCTCATCTAGGCCCTATGTATATAAGTCCATAAATGTACGTGTCTCTGCCAGGAATGTTGTTGTGCTTCTACAGCTTGGCAGGGCTGTTGCTGCTCCTTACATTCAGTGCCTGTTCGGTGTCTGTAGCTGAGTAGAAAGCAGCTGCCTTTGCATTCTCTCACGTGTTTCCTGAGACAGAGGCCAGCTGACACAGCCCTTCTCACTCTGCTGTCCCCTGCCCCTCCTCACCTACCGCACAGGCTGGGCAGGGGGAGAGTCCTTAGGGAGGCTCTAGTTCACCAAAGTTCAGACTCTTTTTCTCCTCCTAGGAAAGCCCAGTAGTGGCTCTCTCAGAGGATGCTTTCTGCAAAGGTTTAAAGGAGATCATGAAGTGTTAGGTAAAACAGCATTAGAAGCTGCACTGTTCCCCTGAGACAGGGGGACAAGAAGCTGCTGCCAGTAATGTCATTCTTGCATGAAATTTTTATCAGCAGCCAGGTTCCAGCTGCTTCTCACTTCTCCACCCTGGAAAAACTGAACTGCTTCTCACAGACCAGGTTGCCTGAAGACAGGGAAATCAGAAAGGGTGTTGCCTTTCCAAAAATTTAAAAAAAAAAGTGTACTGCTCCTAAGTCAGATTGAAGGTAGGGAGAAGAAAAGGATTTTCTTTTTCATTATCACAGTTGGAGATAGAACATTGTACACCTTTCATGCTTTAAGGGCTTTTTCTCTATCCTGTGCCTGAGCTACTGAACACATAGTGTACTTTGAGTGACAGTGCCTTTGGTGAAGGGACCAGAACCATCTGTCCCATCTTGACCACTGTGTTACAAATCCTTCTTCTGCCTTTCTTTCCCTTTGGCTGAATTGATTTTTCAATTCTGCTTTGCTTGGTGGAACAGCTTCAGCAGGTCATGTGGAGACCATCCCATCCTAAAAGATCCAGTAGCCTGAGAATTAAAAGCTGTCATGCTAAGGAATGCTGTATACACAAGGCTGTTTTTTCAGACAAGGCCAGGTACCTGGTCTCTCTCAGAGCTACACTGGTTTGTGCACCTAACCTTAAGTACTGTTAATAGGTTTAGTCTCCTGCCAGTCTGGAGCTGCTGAAGTTACACTGGTTCCCATTGTGAGACGAAGTCACTGGGATTGGTTGTCACAATTTCTGCAGCTGTGCTATGGGGTTATGGTGAGTGTTGCTAAACAGGTTTCATACCTGTGGAAGAGTTTCCTCTGCCTACACAGATGGGATTCCCAGGACGTGGCTTAGCTAGCTACTTGTGTCGGAACAGTACAAAGTGATATGAAGACAGTAAGGGACTTGCTGCTTTTGTTTCTAATGATGCATGTTAGTAACAGAAACTGATGCTTATCTCGTTTAATCGAGTTGCCTTTTCCCTCAGAAAAGAAACCAGACTGCTCTTGTGGGGGCCTATTCTATCTCCCTTGCAACAAAAGCAAAAAATAATGCTGGGTTTTGCCTATTTAATTACTGTTTGAATCTTCAAGAGTGTTTTCTATTAGAGAAAATGTAGCAAAGTATTATTACAATGTGTAATCTCTTGTTTTGGAATAGTATATGTTAGATATATTGATTTGGTGATCCTAAACTAACAGTGTTGCAAATGAAAATCCATAGAGCAAACAAATGGAAGTTTCACACAGGTAAAGATTTTCATGCTCTTATCAATAGTAAATGACCTAAGGGCAATAAATATTCTGTTAGCTTGTAACTAACACATCTTGAGTTACTTTACTTTCCTTCTTACGTGTCAACTTTAGGGATATTTTAGATTGAACCCTAATCCTTCTCCAAATAAACCCTATTCACTTTCTGTTCTTGTTCTTAAACACAGGGTTAACAAATAAATTATATCGGAGTCTGTCCTCCTTCCTCCTTTCTGTATGCAATGGTGATTCTGGTGAAAGGCTTGGTTAATGAACTTAATGCTGCACCTTGATGAATGACAAGTCTCATACTCGTGGATAATTTCTAGCAACTGTAGGCATGTGATTATTGTACTGTAAGAGAAGTTGTGGTTAGACTGGTGTCCATAAAAAATTAGATTATGCCTGCTATCATCAGTTGCTGCATTTGCCAGGTCCATATGCATGGCTTATGTTTAGCTTATTTTACTCCCTGTACTGCTGGATGTGTTATTAAAAACATTTGGCATCTTTAGGGTTCACTTTCTTTTTCCTAATCTACAAAACTAAACATGTTACTGTACAATTTTTGTACCTACCTCAGGGTACTCCTTGTATTCACAAAAATTTGCAAGGCAGGTTGAAGGGATATGGAGGATGCAAAAGGCAGCTTGTATCCAGCAAGACTGTCTACACTGAATCCAAGAGAGTTTGTGAGAAAGATCTTAAAGTTAGATTCCTTGTACAGATTTCATTTTCAAGTGGGCAGAAGAAGCAGTGTGGCGGTGTTTGCTCTGAGATGCTGCATATTCAAGAAGTGGGTTCCTTTTGAGAATTTAATTTCCTCCAGAGCTTTTTTTTTGAGATAAGGGCTCTTGCACAAGGTCCTAACCACTGATTAAGACAGGACCAGTGACAGGTAAACTTTTGGAGATAGAATTCACTTTCTGTAGTAGGAAAGTCAGATTGCCCACCTGTGAAAGGGTGCTTCCTTCTCTAACCAGACTTTCACTCAATTGTTTTTATTCACCCCATTCTACCTTTAAAAGTATTTACGGTTTAAACAATACAGAATAGTTTTATCTGACTACTGCTTCAGTTCTGCATATTCTTTAAGTTGGTATTGTATTTTAAGGATCTTCCCCAAGCCTACACTAGGTGTTAAGAAAATAATTTTATGCTATTTGTAATTCCTAATCACTTTACAGTGTTAAAGTAACACCACTTCTACATAAGAGCTCTAGAACACATATCTTACAGGAATATGTATTTTATCTGGACCTAGCAT
Source organism: Ifrita kowaldi (assembly GCA_013398055.1). NCBI lineage: Eukaryota > Metazoa > Chordata > Aves > Passeriformes > Cinclosomatidae > Ifrita > Ifrita kowaldi. The sequence goes on along the minus strand of VZRS01002799.1, from coordinate 1,026,458 downwards.
ATAGTGAAAAGTCCTAATTTTCCTGAAAATTGACTATAAAAATTAAGGTTATATCCAGATTTTTATGATCTATCAAGTTATACAGTTGCAGATGTGAAAAAAAAGCAACTGTACTTCTCTGTAGGCAGAATCCTAGTTGTCTCAAATTAGATGTTTGATGTAACTTTGTTTTATCTTTACTGAAGGAGTTTAAGTTCTATAGGCTGATATGTATAAAGGTGTGAATTTTTACTTGTACTTTTTACTTAATGGATATGTATTATTTTACTAAGAATATTGGTTCTCTCTCCCTCTTTCTTCTACATGAGAAAATTTCTACCCAGGATGCAAATCAACTAAAACTTACAATTTCATGGTAAACTCCTAAAAAACTGTACTGGAATGAATCCAATTCCCATGTATTCATCCTGCCATATTTCAGAGTTGCTGCTTTTAGCTCCATGCAGTGTATGATATTCAACAAAAATGAACTGACATTTTTCATCTTGTCAAGCTCTCATGTTGTCTCTGACTTCAGATCATTGGTCTCAGTATCCCAGCGTTGGGGTAGCCAGGCAGCAATCTGCGTACCTGGCTGGCAGCTGTCATCTGTGTGCATCTCACGCCTTGCTCAGGAATAGGGACTAGATAATTTCTGTCTCTTTTTTGATTTCTGTCATTTCCCTCTCCTATTCTTGTGGCTGTCCTGCTGCAGAACAGGCTGCCTCTTCTGAGTTGTCTTCCTACATCACCTCAAGAGGATCTTTTTCCATCCCTAACTGGGTCAACCTCCACTTCCATAGTTTCCCCTTGACTGTTATGGTTATGGTTAGGGTTGTGTCTCTGATGTAGCTGCAGCATCCATTTGTTTGTCCTTAGATCCAGAGGTCCTATTGCTGCTTCCAGGGCGTGGGACACAGGCCTGGTGGGCATATGCCAGGACCCAACACAAGACCAAAAGTCTCTGTCTTCGATGTAAGCAAGACATCCTTCCTTTGAGTGGTCTGCCATTTCACCAGATCTCCTTGCATGTTTGGGTGTAAACTCCCATGCCGTCAGAGGTGAATACTCCTTTAAACACCTGCCCAAATTCTCCCACATACCTTCCTACCCAGGAATTTGTTCCCTCTGAACACTTTGCTGTGTGTTATCTCCAAGTGATTGGTTACTGGAGGTCCCACAGAGATTGGAGCTTGGATGACTGGATTCAGAGTCTGAGGATGGTCAAGTAGACTACAGGTGCAAGTGGACCACCACTGATGGAAGAAGGAAGGTGTCCAGTGTCTGAGGGCATTAGCAGTGGTGTAGGTAGTCTACAGCAACCTAGACAACACGAGGTCTCCAAGGATCTGAGTGATGTCCACTGTACATGGGCTTTGTGGCACAGTTTAGTACCCACCAGTGTGACATGGCAGTGATGGACTGGCCAGATATCAAGTCATTACCTGTGGAGAAACTGTCCCACCAACTCCAGCAATTCAGAGAGAATCTCTCTTCTTCTGCTACCCTGTGGGCTTGAATCATGACTGTGCCTAGTGTCCCACCAGGTTCAGTGACTTGAGAAGAGTTTTTCTTCCTCCTTGCCCAACAGACAGGGTCTCACCTATTAAAGATGCTGAAGTAGGTAACAGTGCCTTAAGTATGGGTGATGCTGTGTTGCCACTTGTTTTCTGCGGCCCAGGATGGTGTTTTAAATGATGGCAGGCTACAGGCGACGTTTGGAGCTGTCTGCTACTTTTCCTCCACCACAAGAAGCACATAGCACTTGCCTTGGTGGTAGGTTTGCTGCAGTGGTGTGATTTAATGGATCTGCTGGGCCTCCTCATTGATAGCCCAGACACCATCTTCTTTTCCAGGGAGGCTTTAGCCACATCAAGTGGCTCACTTGATGATGTCACATTTCACATTCATGAATGTGATGGCTTCAATTGTCAGATCCACCGCTTAATCAAAAGCCCATCTGTGTGGCATCCGTGGGGACGTGTTTCATGGGCCCATTGAGTTGGAAATAGCTCACCTTTTCATCCTGGGTCCACCTGAGCTGCTTCATTTCTGGCAGCCTGATCTTTCATTGTTTAGATGTTCTTTGGTGGTGCAGCCCTTGGATGTGTGAGTGTCTACATGATGTGCATGCACATCATGATGTGCATGTGTGTTACATTTTTAGTTGCTGCTATTTCAGTCAGCTTCGTCTTCACTCAAGCAAATGTGCTGAATAGGTTTCTGAACACACTGGCAATGGAAGAGAAGTGGGAAAGCTCATGGCCTAATCTGTATCTTCCACAAATATAAAAAGATAATCTGAGTAAAAAACTGAACTCAAAAGAGTTCAACTTTCAGCTTTCAAAAAGTCTTGACAAATATTTCTCCATGGATGCAAAGTAGTTGTGCAAACCATTTTGTAGTGAGGCGAGTACCACATCGAAAATGGTTGTGTTTAAAAAAGTGTGTGTATGTATATGCGTGTGTACAAATATATTTAAATCTTCTGCTCCTAAAAAATTTTCTTATTTTGCAGTTGAAACTACTGCTACGCTGCCTGGCAGAGAACAAGTAACAGGTATGTTGGGGTTCTGTGGGATTTTGCCCCGTTGTTCTTCTATTTTAGAAAGTGTGTAGAAAGATTGCTGCTGCTATTATTTTGTAATTCATGCAGATAGTTAAGCATGTGCAAACATTTGGAAATTAATTTTTCGTATCATCCTTGTGGCTTATTAGCTAATTTTGTGGTGCAAATAGCATCAGTAATTTTCCCGAGAAAATGAAAATAAAGTCACTGAGATGATTCTGATTCTCCCTTCATTACAGAAATTGTATTCACATTTATCCTTTGGAAAGGAGCTATTGTTAGTTTTCAGTAAAGCAAGCAAAATAGTCTTACTAGAGCAAGGAATTAATGAGTCATTAGCATTTCATAAACTCCTTGTTTACTATTTTTAATTTTAAAAATCTAGTTTTCTTCGGGGACTTTTGATATCTCTGGTTTAATTCTTCTGCAGCAGTAGGAAAGGCTTTACAGTATAATTAGTATATTGTAAGCAACATTATAGGATGACTTTCGACCTTTGAGAGGTGTTGAAATAACTTAAGTATATTTTTTAAATAGTGCTTTGTGTTTGCATCCAACTGTTCTTTAGATTATATTTCTGTGATAACTGTGACCTGTAACTTGACTTGTCTCTGGCAGTATCAAAAACCACCCAGTGACTGAAAGGGTCAACTTTAAAGTTGCTGTGTGAATGAGATATCAAATTTCCTAAATTATTTTTGATCAAAATACTGACTGTAACAATATCAAAAATCTAATAGCTATTGTTTGCTATATAAACAGTTGGCTGGTTCCTGTTGAGATCGGAGGTTCAAACTTGAAATTAATTAGGGTTTTTTTTAATCACTGCTTTTTGCAGGATGGAAAAGAGAATACATATGAATGGGATAAATTTTAAGTGGCAAGTTATCACTGTTACTATAAAAATTCTGAGAAGAGTTCTTCATACGCGGCTAGAGCCATCTCGTGTATGCTTGATTCCCATTCCCACAATTAGTGAGACACTCAGGATAAGCATGTAGCTTTCAGGCTAGTGTGGCACATATCTTGGGTCAATAATTTTAGATTTCTTAACATTATACTATTCAAACTGTCCAGAATTTCTCGAAAAAAATTTGTCTTGCACTGAATTCTATTTGAGTGCATAGAAATGGTGATTTTTTTTTTTAACCAGAGGTTGTTATAGCTGCCTTTTTTGGCAACCTGGAAGTGTTGTTCTGAAAGAGCAGGTGTTGCCCTCTTCTGGTGAATGCAGTGAACTTCTGATAATGTAAGAAAAGCCTGCTGAGGATGATCAAGTATGTGTCTGGAACTTCATAGTGAGTTTTTTTTCTTTGTTTTTTTGTTTTTTTAACCTGAAACAGAATTCACAGATTCAGAGGAATCAGCTGCAACAACAGTTTCTGGTAAGAAAGTCAGGACTTTACTGATTTCTTCAATGTTTGTTATTTCCTCTTATGTAAATCTGCTTTTATCTGAGGTAATGCAGAAAGGTTGTAATGTAGCAGAGTTCCAACATTAAAATGTTTTCATTTCAAATTAGTTGTTTCATTCTACATTGTAATGAAATACCTTACCTTATAGGATCACTCATGGCTTGTGGCAATGGTGCTTGGGGGGAAATTGGTGCAAGTTGCTCGATCAGGAACCTTTTGTTCAGTTATCTGAACAGTGAAGAGTTTGCAGAGATGGCAGAGGAGGACAACTGTAGTGAGAGCTCCTTTACATCTCCTCTCACCCTGGCAGATGTTATTTCAGATTACACTACACACACACACGAGGCTCTAAGAACTTCTGGAACTAGAGGTGATAAGCATCATCTATGAAAGCATTTTAAAAAATTAAGAATGAGACACACCAAAACAAGCTGTGTGAAAGCCAATTGCTTTCTTGGTTAATGTGTACTGACATAGAGTGCTCTGGATAAAAGAAATAATACAGATGCAAACACACAAGATCTTGTTGTTTTACAGATACAGTCGCTCTTTGGGAATGGTTCATCTTTAACAACTGTGTCACATTCAGTATTTGTGTAGTATATACAAGGCCAAGTAATACAGATGAAATCAGCATTTAGTTTTCACTCTGGTTGCTCATATTTTGGCTGCTTGTTGGTTGCCTTGGAAAATTCTTCTTCTGTTGTGAATCTGCTCTGGCGCATTTAAAAAAGTCACTAAGTTGTCATATTGAAGTGATATAAAGTGGTCTTCTAACCACTTTCTATTCCTGTGCTGACACCTAAAATATTCTTACTAAGCACAGATTTTTGTCTATTGTCTTAATTTAGTGGGTTTTTTTTTTCCTTTTGATGTTGCTGAAAAGAACTTTGCATCATTATTCTATTTTATTTATATATGTTTACTGACAAAAATAGCTTTTTTGGAGAGACAGTTTGCCAAACCCGGTGTGTCATGTCTGCTTATGAATGCTGTGAGTTCATGTCGGAGAAGGTCCTTGTGGTTAAGCAGTTATTGCAATTGGATATGCAAAATTTATCTGCATCTTCTGAAAGAATGACACCAGTAAAAGGAGGACATTTGATTCCCAGCTGGTTGTATTCAGATACTCAGATTTTTGAAATAATGTGAGCATTCTTTCAAGTATTAGTATTGAATAGTGTGAACACTCTTAACAAGCTTTGAAGTTGTTCTTAAAATGAAACTTAGGTAAATAATATTCAGTTTCTGTTCAGCATTTTGCAGGCTCGATCTTTTTTCTCAAAAGTTCATAGAAGTAAGATACTTTATTAATACAATTTTTACTTTTATCTTTTTTTCTCTAGAATTCTCTATTGTTATTTTTATTACATATCCAATTAATTCTTCAGGCAAGATGTTATTACTGTTTCTCTTATTTAGATTTTGTTGGATTTAGACTTTTAGGCTTTTTTATTTTTTATTTATAGATTTTACTGTTATGAATTTTTCTATTTCAGATATGTCTTCAGAGGAGACTACACAAAGTACAGGTGAGAATTTGCATGAAGAGAGCAAGGTTTCAAGGGAGATGTTCGTTGCATTTGTGTTTGTTGCTTTTTTGTTGGGTTTTTTAGTAATTGGGATTTGTTTATTCCAAATTATTTTCTTACATGATCTTAAAATTTGTATTTATCTGCAGTCTGTATTTTAAGTCTGTATGGTTAGGGCTCTGAGGTGCACTTAACTGAGCCGTAAACCTTTCTTTTTCATTCAAAATATTGTATTGCTTACCAAAACCCAAACAGGGCAGATGTATTTTTTAGCACGGATAATAAGGGGTTTTGTATATCTATATAAAATGTTTTCTATGCTTTCTGATACTATTTAAGCTATTTTACAGAACTAAAATGTACACCCCATTCCTTAAATACATGACACTTACATGATACACGTTCTTGCAAGGAGTTGCCAGATAGTATCAGAAAAGACTCAATCAGAAGAACTTGCTACCCCTTCCTTTCCTGATTTTCCCATTTGAAACAAGGAGTAGGTTTATTCCACATCAGTACAGATTCCTCCGTGCCTGTATGGGAGCTGGACATCCCGCTGTTCTTCATTGTTAATTGAAAAACACATTTGTAGAACAAGGTTGATCTTACACTGGATTGCTCATATAGAATAGGATAAATGGGAACCACCTTAAAAGCACCCCTTTGTCCTCTGAACAGCAGGGAGCCAGGAGTCACTGGCTCAGATGGGGATATAAACATATAATTGGATGGATCTTACTCCAGCTGCTAGTTTTGCATTTCCCACACTGGAAGTAACTTCATTTTCTTATAAATTGTCATGTATTTACACTTTTCCTGGAAAGATAGAGTCTGACACAGAAGTAAGAATTTATTTTTGTGACATGTGTTTTATAGTTTTTTTTAAAGTTGAAATGTGAAAACTTTAGACTTTCTTTTTTTGTTTTTTTTTTTAACAGAAGCACTTGCAACCACTGATTATTACTCCACCACAACACCAGGTAGGATTCATCTATCGCCATTGATACATTTTTGTGCTTCAAACACAAAACATCAAGTTTTAAGTTTTTAGGATCATAGAACCATTTAATTTGCAAAAGACCTCTAAGATCATCAAGTCCAACCATCAACTTTATTTGACTCTAAACTGCTGTCTGTAAAACTGGGTTTTTTTCTAATAATTTGAATATACCACCAGCTTACAGTCTGTACCTTCTGATGGCTTATTTATTGATGGTGATAAAATTGATGAAGCATCAAACTTTTACAGTCAAATGTTTGTACCACAGAGCAAGTGAAAAAAGAATTCCCTTCTCACTTGGTACTAACTAATGACAACAGCAGAAAAAATAGAATTTGGTTTTTTTCCATTAATGGAGGCAAATCCATCTGCTTAAGTAAGGAAAGTTGTGCTGCCACTTTGTTTTAATGAACAAGTGTAGGAGTTTTGTCTTGGATGCAGATATCTTTCCAGTGCTTTATTTTGATATTATACAACAGAGCCATCTGTTTACAGTACCCTAATTTAGCATCAGTGTTATTTCTCAGCAGTGTATTAAAAATATAGAAAATACAGAGCAGCCAAAAGCTTGCTGTAACTAAATGAAGGCATGCTCTACTAGATGAGAGTGTACATGGTTGCTGTCATCATAGTTTGAATTCCATCAGGTAGAACAGTTTTAGCTTCATGCTGTCATATGGAGCCGTAGTAGGATCCTCAGAAGCAGATAATGTGCTGCCTAGGGGTTGAATTCTGTGATATTTGAAGAGCTTATTAATTATATGCTAATTTCTATTTAAATTTTTTAAAAAGAAAAAAATGGAGACCACTTGCATGTAAGTCTTCTGTCAAAACTGTTGCAGAAAATTATTCAAAATTATTAATCAAAGGCAGCATGAATACTTCTGAATACTAAGTCTTGGAAAATGTCATGGTAAGAGCTGTAGACAGGTGAAGCCCAGACTGTATGTCAAATACTTCCACAAGACAAAGGCATTTACATTTCAAACACTGGAATGATTGTGAATACATGTGTTAATATTGGATTTAAGTTTAACTTTTTTACTCAGTGGTTGTTTGTTTTTTTTTCCCAAAAAATTTATAGCAGGAGAAACCATTGTATGCAACGTAACGCGTGCCTGTAATTATTCAGGTTAGTGGTTTTCTTTTCCCTTTTTTTATAAAAATCTTGACCAGCTATTTTATACTCTGAGTAATGAAGCAACGTTTAGTTGCCATGTAAAAGCTAGGTCTGTAATAAATTTCCTTGTAAATTTAGAGAGATTTTATATGAATTCTAAAAATATCAAAAGCTGGGAGGTTAAGTAGCGTTTAGACTGTTGTACTTTTGATCTTTGGTTTCTCATCAAAGGCACACAATTGCAGAAAAGAATTACAAAAAAACCCCAAGAAACAAGTATGCTATGGAGCTCTATTAACAGTAATGCACAGTGCAGTTTTTCTGTTTTGGGAAAAGATTAACTAGAAGGAATTTAGGGACAGCCATCAAAATTAAATATATAGAAAATAATGAAGCTATTGGGCTAGTTTATTTGACATAGGTGAAAAGATGGAAGAACAATTGCACACTAGATAAGATAGTGAAATTATTCTTATTTCCCTTGTATCAAAACACAAGACAGTAAAATCTTCAATTCTCAAAAAATTTTACATCCTGTGTTTTAGCATTGATTTTCTTAACTTTTTTTACTTTTGGTTTTAGTGTTCTATGTGGGCAAGGTAAAGCTTCGGGCAAGTGAAGAAAATAATGCATCACTAAATGTAGAAATAGTAAGTATTCTTTCTTTTAAAACTTTATTGTAAGGAAGGTTGAAATGAGTTTCTTTGTCTACACCTAAAATACTGATACCTTAACGTGATTCTTACTGTGTTTGCAGTACAAGATACTGTTTGCAGTGGATGGAACAGGTCTGTTTTAAAAACTGCTTTGCGGCTAAATTTTAAAATTCCAGCTGGATAAAGTTCCTACAGTAAGGACCTGTGTTCTCTACATGGCCACTGAAAGGAGGGGGAAGCCCTGGGTAATCTCAAGAATTTACATTTAGGCACTCAGGATCTTCCTTTGGAGCTTAATTTAGGCACTTCCCTTTGGAAGATGAGCACCATTAGATGGCAACTATTTGTGCATAATTAAAGTTGGATTATATCCTGGAATAATTCATGTTGAGACTCTCATAAATAATTCTATTTTTTTGTGTATTTTTTCAATTATGCTTTTGCATGATCATTCTATGTTCTTTGGCTTGTGGTTACTGAGTTACTAGTTTTGCAGTAGGGTTATCTGACATGACTGTGTCCATTTATACAACACAAGAGGTTTAGGAGGACAGTGTCATGCACAGCAAGGACCATGCAGATGATTCAGTATCAAGATAATGCTATGAGGACAGCAATGTTTAATTGTTACAGATGGAAACTGAGAGAAGGAAAAAAGAAGGACCTTGTATCTTTATCCTACACATCGTTGTCAGCCCTCAGTCTGAGATTTCACATGCCAGTTCCTGAAAGCATGGGAGTAGTCAGCAACATAACCACAGAGAGCTACTGCACATGGAGCATCGAGTTTGGGCAGGGATATGCCCCTGGCAAAAGCCACCTCTACATTATGTTGTGTTTCACTGGTGATAATGCCTACTGAAACTGTCCTAGCGTGCTAATGTTATGCCTACAGCTTCTGGAAAAACTGGTTTCCGTCTCTTGAAACTCTTCCTTTTTAGAAGAGTATTTCTTAGGGGAAGTCAATACCACATATGTGAGATGATGTTTTGCTTCATGGCCCTTGCTGCTTGCACAAAATGTAAAAATAACCAGTAATGCTGGTAACCAGAAGAGCATAGGAATGCATATATAGAAGGGGCCCTTAGATAAACCTCAGTATATCCCCAGACACTAATGCTAATCATACTTATTTAGCTCAGTTCTACTATGTCTTTCACTGCAGTTCTTGACTTCTCACTGACAGTATTCTGTCATCTGTTACTTATGTCTGTTATGGAGCTTGTCTCGTTGCACTTAGAGTCAGAAAATTAATTCAGTGTCTGGTCTAAGCTGTCTTTGTTGCAAAGTAAGCCAAATTCCTCTTTTTCCAGTATACGACATGGTGAGTTCATTGTCCTCTTGCCCCTATCTTTCACAAATCAGATTTTGGGATTTGGTCTATACTAGATCAACAGTTCCATCCTTAAGTTGTGACAACAATGTCATGGTAAATATTTGTTGCAGTGTATTCATGAGATAACGTGCTTCTTATCTTTGTAATTTCAACCTATTAAAATGTGTGAAATGAACAATTTTCTTTTAAGGCTAAAAATTACTGGTTGTACTTAGCCATGGGATCTTTTTTTTAACAGATTAATAACATAACCACCCACAATCAACTCAGAAAATTAATTGAAATTCCAGCACATGCCCCACAAGAACTGAGGTAAGTAGTTCTGAATAAGGATTGAAATCTTTGTTATATTTGGAAATGATGAAGTGAGACCTTCCATGTGTTGAGCAGATTTTGTTTTATTCCTGCACATTAAAAATTTCACAAGTTGTAAGTTCTTGCTCTTTAACATAAAGCTCATATTGGTTAGAATAGCCTTAGTTAGTTTATGTACCATTGGACTTACTTTTAAAAAATGGTACACCAAATGTTTGTTATAATTTAAGGATTCACTCTATCTGATAGGAAATTATGAAAAGAACTTCCCTAGCTGCATGTTCTTCAATAAATATTCTTGAAGTTGTATCTATGGTTTTATTTTATTTTCTTCCCAGTCTTTATAAGGAGAGGTTTGAATGAGTGGATATTTCCCAAACTTGCCCTGAAAATCAAAAAGATGTGATTGGCCAACAAATCTTGTTTGTAGAAGAAATCGGTATTTTTTCTCGTTCTATTTCTTTGGCTTTGAGTATAAATTTAGAATTCTATTCCAAGTAATGCTTGGCAAAAGGCAACAGTAAGATTTATCTTTTGTTCTTTTAAATAATATTTGTAGTGGGTTGATGCTCAAATGTGACAACAGAGGTTTAAATTTAGTTTGTGTAGTGACTAATAAAAGTCAGCTCTTTAAATGTTTAATGCATTGAAAAGTGGTTTTACAGTATTAGAACTGCCCTGACTTTAAAAAAATCACTGATTAACTGGAAAAATATTTTTTTCTCTGTAATTGTTTTTTTTAATTAAATTGTTGTAATTGTTTTTAGAAACATGAATAAAAATCCTCCATAACAGTAACATTTCATTTTAAAGCATTTCAGAGTTCAACAAAACCTTGCAAGCAGTAAGTGAGGTAAGATTACTGATTGTTGTTACTGTTTGGAAAACTTTTTTCCAACTTAGTTCTGATAACGTATCATTCCTGGTTTCTCCTTATAAACCAATTTTTTTCTATTTTTGTTTGTCATTACAGTCCTCTGTTATGGAATGCAGTGCAGAAAACCAGAGGTTTGTTTTTAAATTTTTAAAGATCAAATATTTAAAAGCTCATATATTGTCTTGTGATGTGTGAAGTATGCATGGCTCTGTAACAGAAAAAAAAGACAAACTTTCTAGGAAGTTCAGAAGTTCAAGAAACAGGCTGGAGAAATATATATAGGTTAAGAAAGAAATTCTGATTTCATTACTCTCATGGCATTCGTGATGTTAAAAAAAAACGGCTTAGAGTTTGTTGGTTTTGTTTAACCCAAATGTATTTGATGTACTTCTCATCAGTCTTCTGCTGAAGCACAGGCTTCCCTGCCATATTTCTTCTGCATCTTGGTATTAGCTGTCATGTAACTGGGAGCACCAGAATTCCAGAACTTGTGAATGCAATGCAATCTTTATGAGGGATTTGCTTGAGACATTCCAGGTTGCTGTTCTTCAGCTTGGGCAACCAACCATCCTTGGGGTAGGGAAGCCTGAGGAAATAACCAGTTCGGAGTCTGGAAACCATGGGTTATCAGAATGGCAAAGCTGGTACAGAGAGGTGATCCTGGAAACCCTGAAACAAAGATAATGTCTCTCAGTTTAATTGCTACTCACCATTAAATTGTCCTCGAAAATTATCAGCTTGGAAACACTGTATTCTAAAACAAAATGCGAAACATTATTTCCCCAAATACTTGAATCTGGACTTTATCTTCCTGGATTTGGTTGAAAGAAAAGTCCAAAACACTCAAATAAAATAGACAGAAAGTATTCAGATCACACCCTCATGTCATATACTGGCAGTTGCTAGGGTAATCTTTTCACTATTATGTGCTGGAAAAGAAGCCTTTTCATTCATCTCTGTGTTTGCATTTGCTGAACTTGAGAATTTTTACTGGAGGTTCACTGGTTTGGGCAGGGCTTCAAGTTATTGAACTGTAGTCGTAAAGGTGGAGTTACATGGTTGAAAGGATCACTGAAGTTCTCTCTAAAGTCAAGAAAGAATGCTGTCTTCCCCAGGTGGTGGAGGTTTCATAAACATTGGCATATTTACACTAACAGTGGAGATTACATTATTATCTTTACAAAATTATCAACTCTTTAATTACCAACATTGATTAGGGAGGACCCCATTTAAGAATCGCCATAGTAGAGGTAAGGGACAATAAGTGCCACAAACTGATGTATTAATGCTTCTAATTAACCTGGCAAAGAGGTTTACGTGCATTAAAAATATGCCCAGATCTGACAGAGTTTAGGAAAAATGTGCTTTCACACTTAGCATTTGTGCTAATGTGCTTTCACTTAGCATTTGATGTTAGTTTCATGTGTTGTAAAGACGAGGCAGCTCTGTTTCTTGAGTCTTAAACTTTTTTCTTCTCATTATAGTACACACTGCAATTTCATAATGAAGCTGGCCGAAAGAAAGAATATAAGCAGTTTAACAGACAAAGCAAAAATAACCCAACTTGGTAAGTTGTGCTTTAAACACAATCTCATCACAATTTTATGTCTTTACATGTGGTCTTCAAGTAGCTAAAAAGACAAGATAGTTACGTACTTTTAGATCAAAATATTTTCAGTTTTGAGCAATATAAATACATAAAAATGCAGCCTTCTGATTTTTGGGGATGTGTGTGATAGAAATAACTTTTAAACATATTTTGGTATAAAATTGCTGGCTACTTTAATAGAGCACACTTTGAAAGGATTAGGTGTAGAATAAGGTGAGAACATGTCTTGCTGAAATGACAATCTGAATTGAAAGGGTTGTTAAGGTAGCCGAACTTTCTTAGTGATATTGTGACAGGATGGACTAGTGGCTCATACCATTTGTCTCTGTTTCAAAAGTGTTGCTTTTTGGTTTGTTTAAAATTAA
>VZRS01002799.1:993034-1013335 GCA_013398055.1 Ifrita kowaldi | reverse complement strand
GGTTTGTTTAAAATTAAAAAAAAAAAAAAAGAGAAATCTGAACTTGTCAGGCATTGAACAAAAATCTGGGGATATGGCAATATTCTGACTGGTCAAAAGTTCTTTTGTTTTGCAAAACTAATTTCATAACAAACTTCAAAATAAATTATGTTGTTTGAAGACATAATACACATGGTTAAACATTCTACTTATTGATGTTAGCAGTTGTTATGCTTAAGGATAATGCTTCTTTGTCATCTCAGATCAGTGCTGCTGTTCATCACTGAAGTATTGTTCCTTGACTGCTGAAGAATTACAAATGTAGTAAGTATAAATACAAAACTTGACTTGCTTATTTCCTAAATTTCCTAATATGTTGCTAGAGTCAACTTCCATGCTTCAGTGTAATAGCCAGAAAGGACTCCACAAGAAAAAGCTGACAAGCATTTTCCAATGTAGCTCACTCCTGTTTCCTCCCTCTTTCCCTTTTTCCCTTCCATCCCTTCTCATCCCTTTTTTTTTTTTCACTTTTTTCCCTGATGCATCTAGCTTTTGTGTTCAGCAACAGCTCACCTTCAGAGCAGGCAGCAAAGACAGTAGCAGCATTTATTTATGGACTTGCTAGTTAACAACTACAGCAAAATAGAATGTAAGAACCCTCTAAATATTAGAGCATGAAGCATCCAATCTGATTGGTTTTAAAATATACATTATTGGTATTATGTCCATATAATTCATATATATTCCTCCATTGTAACTAATTTTCTTTATAATAGAAACAATGTTAACATGGATTTTTTTACCTTTTTTCTTTTACAGTACTATACAAGTGCCACCTCATTCCATATGGGTTCCTTCCCCTCATTCTCTTTCTCTCCCTAAAAAGACTTTCCTCAGATCTAATTCCTTTATTCCCCCCACTATACTTTCTGCTAAACAAAGCCCCACAATTAGACCACTGATCCCACCATTCACAGAAATTTATTTTTCTGGAACTCTCTCCACATCTCCCCTTACAGACCCTTTCTCTGAAACTTCTATGTCTTCCACCAGTGTTATCACTACATATTCCTCTTCTGAGTCTCCTACTCAACCTACCATGCCAACTATTTCTTCCATAACTTCCAGTAAATCCATCACTGTTCCCAAACCTGCAACGAAATCTGTCACTAATGCTGCTTTCTCAATTAAGTCTGATGCTGTACACCTTAACAAGACTTTTACGATACCTTCTCCTTCTGTAGGTTTCACTAAACATTCTGCACTTTCTTCTTCTGAGCCCCACAAACTTCCAATTATAAATCGCCACTTTGAGACTATCACCAAATCTGTTGCACAGATTCCTCCTGCTACAACCCAACTTCTATCTGGTAGCAAAAATGTTAGTACGGTACCTATTGTTCCCCTTACTCCTTTCACAATATCTTTGACCCCTACTGTTAGTCCTGTCAACCATTCTGTCTCAGCTTCTCGTCCTCATTCTACTGCTGATGGCCATGGGACCCCAGGTAAATATGACAAGTAAATAATTCTTTTTTTTGAATGCCATCTACTGGGTTTGCTTTGAAACTTCATTAAATAACAGTATATATATATGAGAAGTGACCTTAGAATTATTGTGAATTCCTTTGGGTGGGGATGTTGATCTGCTGAAGGGTAAGAAGGCTCTGCGGAGGGATCTGGACAGGCTGGATCGATGAGCCAAGGCCAATTGTATGAGAGGCTCAACAAGGCCAAGTGCAGGGTCCTGCACATGGGTCACAGCAACCCTAGGGAGCAGTCCAGGCTTCGGGAATAGTGTCTGGAAAGCTGCCTGAAGGAAAAGGACCTGGTGGTACTGGCTGACAGTGGCTGAACGTGAGCCAGCGCGTGCCCAGGTGGCCAAGAAGGCCAATGGCATCCTGGCCTGGATCAGCAATAGTGTGGCCAGCAGGACCAGGGCAGTGATTGTCCCTCTATACTGGGCACTGGTGATGCTGCACCTCAAATCCCATGTCCATTTCTGGACCCCTCACTACAAGAAAGACTTTGAGGTGCTGGAGTGTATCCAGAGAAGGGCAACGGAGCTGGGAAAGGGTCTGGAGAAGAGGAGACTCGGGGGTGACCTTATCACTCTGTACAACTCCCTGAAAGGAGATTGTAGCCAGGTGGGGGTCGGCCTCTTCGCCCAGGCAGCCAGTGACAGGATAGGAGTAAATGGCCAAAAGCTGTGCCAGGGGAGGTTCAGGTTGGACATCAGGAAGAATTTCTTCACTGAAAGGGTTGTTAAACATTGGAATGGGCTGCCCAGGGATATGGTGGAGTCACCATCTCTGGAGATGTTCAAGAAACAACTGGACGTGGCACTCAGTGCTCTGGTCTAGTTTACAAGGTGATGTTCAGTCAAAGGTTGGACTTAATGATCTTGGATTTTCCAGCCTAAATGATTCTGTGATTCCATTCTATGTTAAAACCCCGAGACAATTCTCATTTGATGTGCATGTATTTTAAAATACATTCTGATGGCTTTGGCCACGGTGAGTAATACCTCACCCTACACACTGGTTTATAACTGTCATAGGTAGGTACTGTGCTAAGTTCCCAATAGAAAAAATGGTTTTTGGACAGAAAAAAATAAGTCAGAGAGCAAGGCAGATTTTTTTTAAACTATTATAATATTTAAAATATTGCAAAATAATGTTGGATCATCCTTAAAATATTATTATTTACTGGGAATATTGTTACTGGCTATGTATTTTCTTATGAAGATTGTACACATCTTTACAAGCTTCTTTTCAAATTTCAGAGACTCAGAAATTCAGTGGCTAAAAATTCAAAATAATAGGTTATTTAATATATTAATGGTCTGATGTGAGGAACTTTGAAATCAATAAAATGTGAAATTAATGTTGGCAATTTTGTTTTCATGAGATTTAAATTACTGCTCACTGCAAAGTACCTGATAGGGAGGAATTACATAACTCGTTGAGAAACCTTACAAGTAGTGATACGGTTTTTTAATCAAAGAACTGTTTAATTTTTCTGCTTCTCCAAGCTTGCTTCATTTGTTGAACACAGTGTTTAACTTTTCGTTTGTCACAGGAAAAACTCTTTCAGCTACCACAAATACAACTTCAGAACACACTACCATTAGTATTGCCACTGCTGAGCAAATCGTGTCCAAAATAGAAAATGATTTAGCAGCTGGAAAAGTAGAGCCAAAAGATGTAGAAAGGATGGTTAGTGAGGTGAGCGGTATCCTCACTGCTTCTCAGCCATTGCCACTGCGAATTTCTAACAGGTAGGTCATTTTGGTAATAGATTACAGGATGTCTTGATAAATTGACTTCAGCAAATTTCACTTTTTCATAATTCAGAAGAATATTTCTTGTTCTTTAATGTAGTTATTCAAAATGGAATGACAACCATTCTAATGTTACCAGCTGTACTATAAATTAATGCCATGGAACATATTGAGGTTTTTTGTGTTGACACCATAATAAGTGAGCATTTTACACTACACTTGGATTATTGCTCCATAACCATAACTTGCCTGAGAATTTTGCATGTATGTGCTTGGTAATACTAAGTATACTTTTTATTTGACAGAATTATAAAACTGGTGGACTATATTGGCTTAAAACTGAACTTATCAACATTGTCTGCTGGATTTGTCTCCCCTTCCTTGGCTCTGGCAGTTGTCAAAACCAACAGAATCCGCTCCAACCAAATGTCTTTTGCTGTCCAGGACTCAGCTGATCTCCAGGTTACAAAATACTTACAATAGCTACAAATTGTCAAACATTACTTTTAAAGTGTTTCTGGTCTTATATCTATATGAACATGAGTTTGTTCTTTGTTTATGTCAGTTTCAGGATCTTTAGTTCATGTTAGTTTCTGACTCTTTTTTAAGCCCTCCATAGTTTTTCCTTTAATTTTCAATTGTGTAAGTAGGTGCAAAAGAGCAGCTGACTTAGGAGAAACTGGCAGAACTAATAAGCTGTTGGAGAGGGTACAGCTAGAACACCAGAATGGACAAAGTGCTTGGCGGAATAACTTTGCCTCAGACCCCCTGAATTATGAGTCATTTGTTCAACCACCATGACAGTGCTGAAATCTGTCAAGGAGTGTTGCCAAATGGCTTCATCTGTTAGAAGGAAATAATTGCAGTGGGTTCTGGGAAAGAACTACCATGTATGTTGCTTGGATAATGATGCTCAGATGTTTGTCACTGATGGCATCTCACCAAGAAAGAAGTGCTTAGAAAGTTTGGTTGGATCCCCTTTACCTCATTCAAAACCTCCCTCCTTGCAGAGAAAATAGTCATTTGGACAGTACCAGCCTAGAAGGCTTAATCAAGGAGAGATGGAAAGTTTTGGACAAATTTTGGCACATTCTGCCTCCTCACAGAAGAAAATAGCTGAATGTATCGTGAGACACAAGTAGTACTGAAACTTTTCTGTGTTACTGAAAATGATGTAAATTTTTAACATTTGAGTTATTTTCTATTTCTTAGCAATATATAGTGCATGAATGTGAGGTGACTGGGAGGTGGTAGTGCTGACATACAGGTATTTGCTAAGGAATTATTTTTTTATTTCATAGCCCTGGCAATGAAATACTGAAAATTTTCAATAAGTATCATCTACTTCAAACTAGAGCAACAGGAGTGCTTTTGTAGAATTGGTTCAGGATTTCTTTGGGGGCTGTCTACACTGGTGGTCTCCAAAGTGGGGCTTGAGTACCCCAGGGTGTGCACACGACAGTCCATTGCAGTGTGGGAAAATGTTATTTATATGATCAATAAATAAAAAATACATTTCCAAAAATTATTTTTTAATCTTCTTTAAAAATTTATATTTTTATATATTATAACATGTAATATATTAGTACAGTAATACATACATGTAACTTCTGGATAAGTGTATATTGGGATTCATGCTCAAAAACTTTTAGGGGATGCATAGTCAAAAACATTTGGAGTGTGCTGGTCTAAACAGAAGAGTTAAACCACATTGTTAGGGCACTGTGGGGAGTTCACACTGTTGCTCTTATTACAGCCATTCTTTGGATACTCAGATAATCTCTTTCTGCAGTACTACTACTGTTTCACATCTCCGAGGAACTCTGAGGTGATGATATTTGTATGTAAAGGACTAATGTGTGACAAGAATGTTGAGAGATTTTGTACTAAACGAAGCTCCCTGGCCTGTAAGCACAGCACATAAAATGGGTGGAAGTTCAGATCCCTTTTTGTACAATATTAGATCACTAAGTTCTTGAGTTATCTGAACTGTACCTTATCCAGTTTATTTTTGTAATTTTCGCCAGATGATCAAAAAGTTAGAGTTTAAATTCTTATCTAAGAACATAAACTTAGCATATTGAACTTAAAAATGTATTGACAAATAATGACTGTTTACACTTTTTCTGAATTCTGACATTCTTCCTGCAGGGTATAAAAATTCTTCACCTCTGCAGGCTTTCATGTTGTGAAGTGTTGATCTCCCTACACAGTTACAGTTACATAGACCTACCCGGGTTGTTGCTCTTTACCTTTTCCAAATCAATACAAAACACACAGTGGTGTGTCATGTCCGTGTGGGGAAATGCTTAAAGCCAGATTATTTTCAATGGTAGGCAGACCTGAAATGGAATGCATTCTTTTCAGTCCTGTAAATGCTATTTATGCATTGGAGCAGGAGAGGAATGAAAGCAGCAGTGAGTTTGTGACAGTGATTAAAGAGATGTTTATTTTGAAGTTTTAAACTGAAAGTAAGTCGTAATTTATTTATTTGGAGACTGAAATGAAGCATAATCCTGGTGTTTATTTTTCAGATCTCTCTAGGAGTTCAGACAATTCAGAATTTAAATACTCTTGGATCAATTACACTTCCTTCATCATTGCTGACAAATTTGCCCGCTGAAGAGTTGGACTTGGCTTCTAGAATTATATTCAACTTCTTCAAAAAGACCACTGTGTTCCAGGTATTTTTTTGGCCCACTGTTCATCAGGCTTTTAAACTCAAGCTTAGAGCAAAATATCTCTTCTCCCCACAAAACATGTTTTAAAACTTCTGACTTAAAAAGTAATTATTTTTTCCAGTGCTTACTCCACATAGTAAATGAGCTTGGGGTGCTGTACTCTACTATTGTTTCCTTTAAGATTTTAAAATCTGGCACATTTTTTGTCATTCTAGGATCTGTCCTTGAAGAATGCATCTTTAATCAGTAGTGTTATATCATCAAGTGTTGCTAACCTCACCATTAGGAACTTAAAGGCCAATGTTACTGTCATTTTGCAGAATATCAAGCCTAATCAGGTATGATTTACATTTTGGCAGACTTAAAGTACAGTTTTGTTGCCTCCACTGAAGTTGTTGTAGTGGAAACACTGTACTAAGAATACAGGTGAGCTTGTCCTGCTTTACTAGTGTGGACATTTCATCTCCACCTGGTCATTAAAAATCACTCTTTTTTGGTTATTTGCCACTGGTATACATTTTAGTTCTCAAGTAGGATAAGGTAGTTTTGCTCTATCACATATGCATCCAGTTTTTATCTTTCTTACTTACCCTTCTGTTTTACTCTACAAAGAATAAAAGCTCTTAGATGGAAGACTGACAGTGTGGTTTGTTGGAGAAGATGCTGCAGTCATGACATTTGTGGTTCCACATGGATAGAAGATAATACAAGTATTTTTCCTTAGGGAAACTGAAATTTTTCCTAAGAAAATGGCACATTTAGAAACTGCATCATTTAGAAGTATTAGGACTCTTATACACCATCTCTTTCTGAAAGGAGCATCAAGGATTAAAGTCTTCTATCCTGTATCTCAACAGAGTTTAAAATAATAAATTAACTATAAACTAAAAAATGTAGGGATTCCACTAATGCACCTGAAGCTTTTTTCAGGAGCTGGCTTAGTGGCATCTTTACTTGTTTTGACATAATAATGAGTTTTGAGATATAACTGTAGAAGTATTAGTATTTATAACAGTAACAATGTGTAGTGCTGCTGGTACTTATAGAATTTCTATGTGTCTGGGGAAATCGATATGTAAATGTTTACCATCGTGATAGTAGGAAGTGATAAAATATTTGTAAATGAAAAGGTTTTTCGTGTTCTGTGTGGTCATGACTTCAAAAGTTACGAAGTCCAGAAGGATGAGAAATCCCAAGAATTTGTATAGTGTGGGAAGACAATGAAGGAGCATTCAAAAGGTTCTACCAGGAGCAGAATATTTGCATAAGCAGAAGAGCTAGTTCCTGTATGGTGACTTCAAATTTGTTCAGCATATTTTTACATGCAGTTTGCAATATTAATTCATTTTATGCACCTAAATTAATTTTGCATTCATGTAGATCAGGCAGATTTGCTATATACAGTGTTTATTCTTGCCAGCATTTTGTAGATAATTCATAAATCATTTGATCCTAAACTCACAGTTTTGTAAGTTGGTTTTTTTTTTTCTTTTCACTCCTAAACAGGATAATTCAACAGTCAGATGTGTTTTTTGGGACTTTAATAAAAATGGTAAGTACTTGAGATCACCCAAGATGCTGTGTGCTGTTTTAGCTATGTCAATTCATGTTAATATAAATAAAGCCTTTAATGAATAACAAATCTGCTTTTTTTAACAGGTGGACATGGAGGCTGGTCATACGAAGGTTGCATAGTTAAAGAAAGTAGAGTAAATGAAACAGTCTGTTCATGCAACCATCTCACAAGTTTTGCAGTTTTGATGGTAAGTATTTTAAAAATGATGCAATCTTACCCTTATTCAAGAACACATTTAACCTTCTGTTGTCTTAAGCAAGTGGGGACTCAACAAGCACATACTACCTAATAAATAATACTCATAACTACCTAATAAATAATACTGCTGGCTTCAGTGTTAGTACAAATAGCATACCATTAGTCATATGCTTAAACTGTTTGTTAAATGGGAGTCCATGGAGGGAAAAAAAAGGAGGAAAAAAATTTCTTAAGTGCTGCAGCTTTTACATTTAGACAGCTGTTTATATTCTAGGAAATAAAATTTAGGATAAATCAAGTTTAAAACAGGGTTTTAATCAAATGGGCTTTCACAATTAGAGTCATAGAATCATCAAATAATATCTCAAGTTGGAAGGGACCCGTAAGGATCATGGAGTCCAGCTGCCCGCTCTTTACAAGACTAGACTGGCTTTTTTGTTTTTCATCTAACTTTTTATAAGAGCCATAATAAAAAGAATGGATTCCCTTTTTTTTATTATTTTTAAGTGCAGAGGGAAAGGTGCATTTTTGTTTATTTTGGTGGTTTTTTATCCTTTTCCATTAAATGAACATGTTATCTGAAATTAACTTCTGTTTCTGTTTTAGGACTTGTATGGAAAGATTCCTTTGGATCCCACACAAGAATTGGTGCTGACTTTTATATCGTATATAGGCTGTGGCCTCTCTGCAATTTTTCTTTCTGTTACTCTTGTGACCTACGTAGCCTTTGAGTAAGTACCCATTCGACTGAGCTCCCATTATTCTTCAATTTGGATTGATTATAGTCTTCATTATGAAATCCTTTTCAATAATTAAGGATTCTGTCTCCACAAATAACGCACAAATTTGTCCAGTTCACCGGGAAGGTGTTGATTCAGTCTTCAGAAATGTTAATCTTACGAACAAGTGAATTATCATGAGGCTCTATGCAGTAAGAAGTGAAGAAGTAGCATTCTGAAGTATTTTATAATGGATTATCATAGTAGAAGTGTGAAGGAACGTATTTAAGATACAACGTATAAAAAGCAGTGCAGAATTTTATCATTTTTAAAAGCATTTGTATTCTTTCTTTTTTCTCTCATTATTCTAAGACTGGGACTTGTGTCTATCAAGGCTTTAGATGCCCAGTCAAAAGCTTGATCTAGTTTAGCAATAAAGAGCAGTCACATTTTGGGTTTGGGTAGCAAAGTAACAAGAATTCCAACATACAATGTAAAATACATGGTACTGAACACTTAATTTCCAAGTTATTGTTTGTATTTATGTAACCTTTTCTGAAAACGTTATTTATACAGACCGTTAATTTGGAAATGTGTTGCAAATTATTCTCTCCGTGTATAAAGGCAACACACAAAGCATTGTATATGAATGAAACTGTAAAATTTTCTTTTTCCTGGTCTTTGTGAATGCCAAGGACTGTGGGAGAGGAAGTAAGGATCCACGGACAATCGATGTCATCTCACTAATTTGCTTTTTTTTTTAGGAAAATCCGGAGAGACTACCCCTCCAAAATACTTATTCAGCTGTGTGCTGCTTTACTTCTACTCAACTTAGTTTTTCTCCTTGACTCATGGATTGCACTGTATGATACACGAGGCCTATGCATTGCAGTTGCAGTGTTTCTTCACTATTTCCTCTTGGTTTCCTTCACCTGGATGGGCCTGGAAGCTTTCCACATGTATCTGGCCCTTGTGAAAGTCTTTAACACCTATGTGCGGAAATACATTCTTAAATTTTGTGTTGTTGGTTGGGGTATGTATTTTTTTTTCCATTTTTATGCTAAATAGATAATTCCTCTTATCAAGTATTGCAGTGAATGTGACACAGGTCAGCAATGAAAATTAGGCAATCATTAAATGTTATATGTGTTCCACCTTTCTGAGGCATGGAGTCCCCCCAGCTGCAGAACTGAAGCTGCTGCAATGGAAAGTGATAATAAGTTTTCCTTGTGCTAGTGCAATAGAACCAGTTTTGAATGTGGATGCTTCCATTATTTTGAGAATCAATGCCAATGAGTATATATATTCCCTTTCTGGAATAGCACTGTTGCTAACTAAAACCAGCAAAACCAGATCTAACTGGATAGAGGATGAAGAGATTCTGGGCCTGATTTTTATCTCTTAAATGTTTCTTAAAGCATATGTGAGAAAGAAAATCAGTTATCCTGTAAGAGATTTTGAATCAGTTTGAAGACTAATGGTATTTGTTGGTTTATTCAGAAAGTTTTGGAGCTAGCTGTGGAGGATTGCTCTTGTTTCTTTGCAAGTTGTGCTCCTGAGCAGTTTGAATGCTGCAATTTTTCAGACAGCAAGTAGTCAGCAAACTCCAACAGATAAATTTCAGGAACAAGTTGTAGATTTCATAGAAAAATATAATAATTTCAAGTCCTCATAAAACAGTCTCTGTTAGGATTTTTACATATGTGTTTCTTCATAATCATTTAGGGTTACCTGCAGTAGTCGTGTCCATTGTGTTGGCAGTATCACCGGATAATTATGGACTTATAACCACTGGAAAGGTTTCAATAAATGGACCTGATGAATTGTGAGTTAAAGAGAGGTGCTTTTGGGGAGGTGGGGGTGGGGGATGGAGGAAGGTCCTCCAAACTGCTTTTCTTCAGAGTAAAGGTGGGGAAGGGAAGGAAGCAATGGTAGTCCTTTGACATGGTATAACTCTGCTACAGAATCTCATGTGTTTTAGGGCTATTGCCTATATGAAGTCATATATCCTTTGGCGAAAAAACCCCCTTTTTTTCTAAAAAGGCAAAACTGGTTTGCATGTGCAACAAACAAAAAGTTTGTCTATGTTTATTTCACTTAATTTCTGTTTCTCATAATGGTTGACAGACTGTTCTTTTGTTCTAGCTGCTGGATCAAAAATAGAATTGTCTTCTATATTACTGCTGTGGGATACTTTTGCCTGATATTCCTGATCAATATCAGCATGTTCATTGTTGTGCTGATCCAGCTCTGTCGTATCAAAAAGAAGAAACAACTTGGTGCTCAAAGGAAAACCAGTATCCAAGACCTTAGGAGTGTTGCTGGCCTCACTTTCTTGTTGGGAATTACTTGGGGGTTTGCTTTCTTCACAGTAAATGAGGTATTTACTTACCTCTTTACCATTTTCAACACTTTGCAAGGTAAGTTTGTCCTTCATGTAACAGCCTCTTGAGTATATATAACAATATAACAAACCAAACATTTTGAAATGCCATTTTCTTGATTCAGCAATAAAAATTTAACTGTGGTATGTGCTGTAACACGTTAATTATATTAGAGATGATACTGCTTCACTGTAATCTTAAATTGCAGTTTTGTTATGATAAGGTACAGAAAAACTAGGTACTATTTATATACGTATGGTGTATGTATAAATATTATCATTTCAAAGGTGCATGCAAACCAGATATCCCTGGAAGTGACTGTGTTTCACTAATAAACAGATGAATTTTGAATGCTCAGTTACTCTTAAGTGTTCATGTTATAATGCAGTTAACGTAGTGTAAACGGTATCATTTCTCCAGTTCCCCTAAAGCTTCTGGGGGAGGTTTGGAATTCAGCAAATGGTCATTGAGACAGGCAAGGCTGCAACATCCAAAAGTTAGTGACCCAACTTTTAAGCATGGCCTATATAGTACTTAAAAACATATGGGAAGTAGATATGAAAACATAAAGTTTTGCAAAGGCCAGGGTGCTGCTGGACATATCCAAAAGCAGAGTTGCTGCAAAGGCTTTTATATAAATAGAAGATACTCTAGCTGTCCACAGTTTTCTAAATATACCTGAATTGCCCTTCTGAAGTTCAGATCCAAACTTCTGCTTAAATGGCATTTAGATGACTGACTGTATGATTTCCCAGAGAGACTAAAGCAATGAAAATTGCTGTTCAGTGTATACACCTCTCCCCTATTTGTTGTGTTGGTTTACTATTATTTATTATTCATTCTAAACCTAATACAACTGTTTCCTACTGCAGGTTGGAAATTGTGCAGACTGAGGGCCACTTTCCCTTAAAGGGGGGCAATTATGATGAACTTTTAAGCAGGGAAAGTTAAATGCCACCCTGTGTCAGTTAGTAGTGAATGAGAAATAGACAGAGACTGTAATGTGGCACTGGCAAGAGATGGGATGAGCACCATCCCTTCTAGAAAATATTTGAAATTGTGGTAAAGGGGGTACCATTTATTATTATTTTAGAAATGAGTTATTTTCTTTGTATGAGTGCTCAAAATTTTGTAGCATTGGTGGCAACAGGTTAACTGCTAAAAAAAGATTGTCACACCATGTGCTAAAAAAGCTTCATAGAAATCTGACAGTGAGGTATCACACCCTCTCTTTGACATTGCTATGAATTCTTTTCCAAAAGCATTAAGTAAATTTCAAGATCAACAGAATTTTTCCCTTCTTATTTGATAGAAGGAAACTGTATGCAAGTTATGAATTTGATTGTATTTGTTGTTTTTTCTTTTGTGTGTATGATCCGTCTGATCTATGTAAGGAAAAAGTACTCTGCAGTGTTCAGAGTTGTAAACTTTTTCAGCAAATCATTACTTTTTAGTAGAAATTAAAAAGAAATGAAAGAAAACCAAAACATTGTTCATTAAGAAGTAGTAAAAGTGAATTTTGAAGCAGTCTTTTATGTTATTCCTTTGCAGGGTTCTTCATTTTCATCTTCTATTGTGTAACGAAAGAGAATGTCCGCAAACAGTGGAGAAGGTATCTTTGTTGTGGGAAATTCAGGCTGGCTGAAAACTCGGGTAAATTTTTTTTTTTAACTTCTGAATCCTTATATTCAGTGTTAAGTTCCTGATATTTTGTAATAATTACCAAAAAAAAAAAAAAAAAGGCAAATAATCTTGTTGCTGCAGTTGCAGTTCTAGTTTATTATCCAAGATACAATAAACCTCCAAAATGGTACTCTTTAAAGGTGGTAGCTGGTGCAGTTCTTGCATGTTTACATGCTGTTGCCTTAAGCTGTTAACTGCTAAGAGTTGACCTCTTCCACTGCAGGGTAAAGGCATGTCTTTGCAGAAGACTTTTGGTCAGTTAGAAACGGTAAGATTTGTTCTGGCTTCTGGGTCAGCTGCAGTTTTACCAGTGGCTTCCACGAAAACAAAGTGAAACATGGTTTAAACCAAAAAAGACATTAATTACTTTATGTTATTTTGTTACTCAGTAGTTGTCCTCTTGTAAAGCTATATACTTTTCATACACTTTCACTTAGAGATCAACTGCACTTTAGTTATTTTTCTGATCTGGTCTGCAGTTGTAAAACTATGACAATTGGCTGCTTGTATTTTAAAAAAGGGACAAGAAAAAAGGAACTAGATTTAAATAATTTTAAACATCAAGAGTCATTAAATTCTTAGGAGAATATAGTCCTGTCTAGAATACTGCAAGAAGTGTGTAAAGCCTTGGTTTTATATCACTTCAGTTGCATTATTAACTATGTTTTTATATAGTGCTTGTATGAGTTGTGTTATTTTCAGTGTCGTGTATCTATTGTAGACTGGAGTAGAACTGCTACGAATGGTTTAAAGAAGCAGACTGTAAATCAAGGAGTGTCCAGTTCTTCCAATTCCTTACAATCAAACAGTAACTCCACTAACTCTACAACACTGCTAATGAATAATGATTATTCAGTCCATGCAAATGGAAATGGTAAGTATACTGCAAAATAGTATTTCTTCAGAAGTAAAATTCTCCATCCTTCTTGTTCTAACACAGTACTGTCCTCTAAACTGCTGCCCTCTGCTCAGTTCCTGAGAAGTTGAGCTGCAGGTGTAAGTAGCACTGCGCTCAATTTCACTTGCAATTTGCTGTGGCTTATTTGTCTGCTGGGAAAACCAGATCACCACTGAATATACTTGCTAAAAACTGATCTTTTTTTCAGTGAACATAATCTAGCTCTTCACACTCTTGCACGGCACATGTCATGCTGCTGATCTGAACTCTCAGTAAAGACAATCAATTTTTCAAACTGAAAAATAACTTACAAATCTGTAATGTATAAAACCCTAAGTCAAGCAAAACTCAGAGAATATTACTCCTGTGCGCCTGAGGTATTTTTCCCAACTGATCAAGAGTTGAGGCTAAGAAGTCATGTCATCAACTAGAATGTTTATTATGAAGTTGATGAGTGTGCTTGGAGAGGCTGTGTTGTCCTCATTTCTTGGCCTATGCTGTCAGAAGACAGCACTTAATCAACAGGATAATATCAGCTGATAACCTCTCAGATGTACACAGTTAAAGCTATGAAATTCGTATGTGGGTTAGAGGTTACCGTTCCTTTGAGTGTACTAACCACATATTGCAGAGAGATCACACCTGCTTCAGGAGATGGCATTTGGACATGCCCGGAGCAGCTTTCCAAATTGAGCTTTTTTTTTTACATTCCTTTGTAAAATCTCCCTGTTTGGATACCACATATTGCAATGATTAACATACTTCTTACCTAACAGGTCAGTTGAGAACCAGAATCCAATAACTCTCACTTTCATTAAATACAAAGTAAGGCAGTATTTTTAGGTAGAAGTATTTCCTTTCAAAGAGAGAAATTTTCAGGCGCAAAAGCCTGCATGTCTCGTAGGGTTCTTTTTTCCCTGCTATGTTAATTTCTCTGATGAAAGAAGCCATCTCTCCGTGCAACATTTGAAATGCTTATACATGGCTACAAAAGCATTTTGACTGCTTTTCTCAACAGAAAGAAAGATAGCAGAAATGTTCTATTGAACTTGTTTGTTGTAGCATCTGAGTGAATGAGCCTGTTGTGGCTTTCTGAAAAGAGCTTTGTTCTTTTGGGTATTTTAGAATGAGATGTTAAATTGATGATCTAAACCATTGAGTGATGCCAATTCTGTTGGATGTGCTCCAATTCTGTTCTTCTTCAATCACATAATCAGACCTTTCCAGCGTGAGGGTCTGTGAGTCCTGTGCCAAAAGCTTCTCAGACAAAAGCAGCTGAAAGAACTTTTATAGAACCTTGTTCCTGTGCACTCTGAAACATGGATAGCTGTGGTGACTCACCTCATTTCCTGTTTTATTGTGTATTTTGGATGCTGTGAACCTCATACCACATCCTCCGTTCTTATCAAGAGGGCTGTATGATACCTTGCCGGCATAGTTTGACTGAATAATTCTTCTGGGTCCTTAGGACTTCCATGATAAGAGGCTAAACCTATGCTTGGATAGCTCCCAGCAAAGCTCTGAAGCAACTCCTTACACATAATCTTCCAAACATGGGGCAGTGGTATCTCAGAAGAGCTGGGCTAATGCCTTCAAAAGACATTAGACTGCACTTAGATAGGAGCATGGGACCTTCTAATGTGCTGCACCTCATTGCTCTGCTCTCAAAGCTGGAACTAAAAAATAACATTGCAAGGTTTCATTTTAAGAAGTGCCCTCCAAAACCAAAAACTCTCTAGAAATGAAGACCTGTGTCATAAATATACTGAGCTATAAACAGTTTATGGTTTTGGCCTCACTACTTCCACTGAAATGCTATTCCAGATTCAGGACTGAATGACTTACCCTGGTAAGTTTGGGATGTCTGTATAGCCTGTGGCTCTGCTTTCCGGCTGGAGTTCACTTTTTCATGGTATTCTAATATTTCCTTATTTTCAGTTTTTCTCTTGCAGATTTGCATGTTTGGAAAACTGCCATTAGGTATCACATGGCCAAACCTGCAGATTTCCTCACTGAGGAACACAAACCACATTTCTGAATTTGTTTACATAAAAGCCTGATTTTCTTCTCAGCTTTTGCCCTAACGTTAGGGCACAGCTATTTTGAACACTCCTAAAATAAAACAGTTGTAGTCATGCAGGGGGTTAAACAACAATCACAGTTTCAGCAAGCATGGTTGTTTTCTGTAATTTCAGCCTTTTTCTTATTTGAATTGATAAACAAAGCTGTTCTGCTCGTCTTACCCTATCTACATTTGTGCCTGTTTAAGTGCACAAATGGCTGCTCAAATTAACTGAATTTTTAAAAAATCCAAACTGAAGCGTTTGCACAAATATTTAGAATTTAAAAATCCAAATTCTCATTAAAAATATTTAGAATGTGATACATAAAGGCAGGAGATTTATCCAGTGAACTAAACATTTGTGGAGCATTTCATTAAAAGGCTTCAGTCAGCAGTGGTATTATATGTGTTCATTGTGGATTCACCTAAATGTGTAAGATTCTCTGCAGTCTAAATATGGTTTTGACCCATGATTAGACCTAGGTCATATTCTGATTGTCCTTCAGAAGTAAATGCTGTAAGTTGAATTCCTTTCAAAGGCAAAAAAAAAAAAATCCTTGTTTTCTCAAACACTTTCTTCTTTCAGTTGCATGGCATACCTGAGATTAAAACTTAATTTGATAAAGCAAAACATTAAAATGAGGAGTATTTTGCATCTTATCTAGTGATACTTATTCCAAGTCAAGTCTACGTTTTGAGAATTGTGACCTTCATTGCTTAAAATGTGGAATCCTATTGTGCATAAATATATTAACATCTCTCAAATCTCAGGATTTCACAGAGGAAAAGAAATGTATACAAAATATTTACCAAAAATCCACGTTTTAAAACTGTTGCAGGGATAAAATGGGAGTGTATGAACTCCCTATAGTGACTAAAGAAGCATGGGAGGCTTGATTCTGAACCTTTCTGAGAGGAGATGCACTTTTTTTGTTTCAACAGGCCATCTTTCCAGTGAGAAGAATGGTGTTTGTTTCAGTGTACAGAATGGTGATGTGTGTCTCCATGACTTTTCAGGCAAACAATTTGTATTTCAAGACAAGGATGATACCAGCAGCCAAGAAAGCCAAATCTCACTCAGAAGGACTTCAAAGAGAGGGAGCCTAAATTCTATGGAGAAAATGTGATTTCCTTTTAAACAGCACATTGTTTGACAGTGTGAAGTAGAGTTTTACTTTAGCAGTTTTACATAATGTGAGCAGACCAAGAACTGGTTTTATTTAAAATATATGGTACTGGAACTTCAAGCAGCCATGCAATGGATTGACAAGGACAATTATTTAAAAAAAAAGGAACCTACTATTTTGAGAAGGTCTTGGATGTCAGATTACAGCTGTCACATTTCCATTTTGATTCTTCATCAGAGTGGGGTTTTTTGAGGTTTTTTTTTTTGCATTTAAACAGAAGTTTTATTTAGACTTTTTTCCTTACAATTAAGTTTATCTGGATATAATGCTTAGTAGTATTGTATAAATGTAGAAAGTTACAACTTGTGCATACAAACGATGTTAACTTTAAAAATGTTAGCTATGCTGTCTTTAACTTTTTATACATTTTAGTAGCAAACTGCAGTGATGTACATAAGCAGAAAAATATCAACCTTTAAGCATCTCAATGATACTTTTTATATTTATTTCTTGTAATATAAATTTAAATATTCCTATGTATAGAAAAGTAATTGGTATTTTGTTTGTAACTGTTGTTGTAAGTTTGCATTTTTCATTAATTAATTTTAACATAGAATAATACAAAAGTTAATTTGTCCAGTAAGTGGCTCACCTACAGTGGTTTGAATATATTCACTAGATACAGAACTGTTAATAACAAACACGATCGGTCTTGAACCTTTAGCTACCTTTTAGTACACCACAGAGGGATAGAAAGTGGGTATAATTCAAGTACAGTGCCATGGATGGAGTGCTGAATAAAATAGTCAGTAGGTTAAGTACAACTGAGTTGTGTTGGTGGCTTGAGTAAATTCATCAGATTTTGCCATTGATTTCACCAGAGTCAGTATTTATCTTGAATGGTGAGATTAAACACACTGCCATTTCTCATTTGCAATGATGAAAGTAGAGAACTGGGAGGGGGGAGGAGGGGGGAGTTGGAGAAAAAATAGAAATAATAAATGACAGCTGCTATATTTAGTAGCTGAGAAATTTTTTGTTTCATTGCATGGCTGTTTTTTAATGGGCAGCTCTTGAGCTATTCTAGTGAGTATTTCTGCTTGTGCTTTGGCTCTTGCTTGGCAAACCAAATACTGAGGTGCTAGCTCAGTAATTGCTGACAGAAAATTTCATTCCTCTTGTGATATTTACCTGAAAAAAAAAGGATTTTGGCTCTTTGTGTAAAACAGCTGAAAGCCCGTACAACATTGTGAAGACTCCTCCTGAACAGAAATGGGCCTATGCCCTGGTTTTACCTCGTCTTCCTCACACACATGTGGAGCTGTGGCCACTGCTTTTTTAATTTGCATTCTTGGGCAGAGGTTGGATGCTCCCGAAGCAAACTAGGACAACCTGGTGCTGGACTGCGGAGTACCAGGCCCTGTAAAGGGGGCTGCATGAAGCAGGTGCAGGCTGAAGGGGAGCAGAGGCTTTGCTTTCCCAGAGATCTTGGTGGGGAGCCCTGAAACAATCTCCTCAACAAAAAGCATGAGTTACATGCCTCTGATGTGGAGCTCTGTTGAGGTTTGCAATTGAGCCTCTTCAGTACTCAAACCCTGTTGTGGTTCTGTGGGCAACACGGGGGTTCTTTCAGTTCTTTCAGTCACTTGTGTCCAAGATTACTCTGACTATACTTTTAAGGTGAGAGTTTAAAGTATTGGTTGTGTTTATCCACAGGGTTTTAGCTGCAGGTTTGTAAAAGCCCATCCTGGAATGCTAGTAGCTGGAATACATTTCTGTGAATGCTTTAACTGTTTGGCTAATTGCCTTTGCAGTGTTTCTTGTGAATTTATTTAATGTTCTTATATTTATATTTTCAACTGTAAAAAAAGCAATAAATTTGCAGCAAGTACAACACAAAATATAGAAACTTTGGTTTTTAGATAAATGTGTCGTTAATACTGGGCTGCATTACAATTCTTCAGATTACAGGATCTACAGTACTTAACCTCTTGGAGAAAAAACTGACCCAGATTTTGCATTTGTCTGCTGCGTATTTTACCTTTCATGGTTCTAGCAGATCTGGATTTTAGCAGAGAAAACCCTGATGTAAGTCTGTCCAGTCAATGCCTGCCCTTAAGTCTGCTGAAGCTCTCCCACGAGAATGCTGTAAGCAAAAGCACATAGCTGAGTTTGGCTTCAGTAATTAAATTCCTTATGAATACACATATTCCATTGTCCTGCTCAGAGTATTCTTTTTTTTTAATTATTTTTTCACACTAAAATACCTTAGGATTCTTTAAATAATTTTTATTTTTATATTCCTAGGGGTGGGGAGTCCTTTCTGACTTCACCACTTAAAAGCACACACATAGTGTGGTAAAATTTTGCACTTACACCAGCGTATTATTTTAGCTCAGTAAATAATTATCATACTCAAACTAGCTGAAAACGTGTTTTTACATTGGATGTTACAGTATCCTCTTGGTACTTGGTCTCTCGAACATTGTTTAGCCACGACACCCAGAGCTCAGGGAAAGCTGCAACCACCTGCCCACAGCAAAAACTAAAATTCTGTGCATTAGCTTGTGGCTGCAAAGCTAAATCGGGGGATCTGTAAGGAGGTTTTAAGCTTAGTGAAAGATAAACAGCAACCTGTCGTGTACAGCTGCACCACCCTGCTCGGCAAACCTGGTCCCTAAGTACAATCTCTCTAAAAAGCAGTGCCCTGAAGGAAGAGGCTGGTGCGGAGTTCGGGGGAAGAGGGAGCTGGTCCATGTTTTGGCACGGTGCAGATTTCGCCGCGCAGCTCTGGCAGATGGAGAGGATGAATCTCCGAGCTCTGTCCTCTTTTAACTGCTGTGCAGAACCTACGGAGATGCTGTCCGACGGCCACCAAAGGAACGAATACGTCTCTGAAAGCTGCTTTCTCAACCACGACTGTCAGTTGCGCAGTCAATGGAGGAAGCACAGCAAGGAAAAGTTACAATAGTAACTCTGTTAATGCTACAATTTCACATGAGAAAAAAAAAAAGACAACGGAAAAAAATCCTTTCCGAATTTTGAGCGAATCCCACACCTTCGGCTACTCTGCAACATCTACTCCGTGCTTCAGCACCTACC
Source organism: Ifrita kowaldi (assembly GCA_013398055.1). NCBI lineage: Eukaryota > Metazoa > Chordata > Aves > Passeriformes > Cinclosomatidae > Ifrita > Ifrita kowaldi. The sequence continues at coordinate 993,643 of VZRS01002799.1, read as the reverse complement.
CATACTTGACACTTTTTCTTCTTGCTGCCAGAAGCACAGAGGGAATGTGAAGGGTTTGCAACTGCATATAACACGTTTGTTGCTTTGTGGTTTTTTAAGTGTTTGTAAATTTCTGGATCTGGGTTCTCTTTGCCCGTCATCCCTTGTTCCCGCTCGCTCCCGTGGGGGAGCTGCAGCCTGCAGTCAGGCAGGGGCAAATCGAGTCAGAAGCCTGCCTTGCTCGGTGCCTCTGGGGAGTGCCCGTGGGAGTAGCAGGTTCATTTCCCTTGGAAATCTCACGTCTTGTTCTTTGCTAAGTGGGAAAGCCAAGGGGTGTGAAAACATGATAAAGTCGTGCTACTTTTTTTTTTCTGTCATTCGATCAGATCTCAAAACGGTGGGGTTTTTTAAGGCTGGGGGAAAGAAAAGCTTCCACCAAGTATTCTGGCCTTCTCAGCTTTATTTTACGAAATTGCGAAGAGGTTGTATAAAATCTCCTTTATTTTTTACAAAAGCAGACGGGCTTTTGTCGCGCTAGGCGGCCCCTCCTCTGCTCGGTCCCTTGCGTACCGGAGTCCCCGCGGTGCCTGAGGGCGGAGGCCGCTGCCCGCCCCGCCCCGCCCCGCCCCG
>VZRS01002799.1:761294-992992 GCA_013398055.1 Ifrita kowaldi | reverse complement strand
CGTGCCGGGGCCGTGCCGGGGCCGTGCCGGGGCCGTGCCGGGGCCGTGCCGGGGCGTGGGGCGGCTGCCGGAGCTGGGGGCTGCAGGAGGGACACGAAGATCCCTCTTCCAGCCGGCGCACGGCCTCCTGTCCGCATCTCCCGCCCCCGCCTGCGGAGCAGCGCGGGGAATGCTGAGACGGTGCGGATCTCCGGGGTGCTGGTGTAAGTGCACCTTGGAAACCGTGTGGAAAACACAGCGAGTCTGAGCTTGCAAATAATAGTAATACTGTGTATGCAGTGTGTTCGTGGCCCTATGATACACGCCCACCCGTTGTGCACGCTATATATATGTGTGTATGTATATACACACACATATGGTAACAGCAGTATTATGCCCCGGTGACATAAGAGCTCCGAGCAGGACTTTGTGCCGCGCCTGTCGGCACAGCGCGGTGCGGATCCCTGCGTGCTCCCCGCGGCACGTGTGTGCGGCAGGGCACGTCCCAGAGATTCCAGGCTGTTCTCCCGCTGTCCGCACTGCTGAGGCTCTGGAGCGTCAGGCGGGGCTGCCTGCACAGGCGAGCAGTGAAAGAACGAAGATAGCGGTGGTGGTTGGCAAAAGCCAACTTGTGTTTTCTGGTCAGCGCAGTGCTCTCTTCTTCGAATGCTCGCTTCACCCAGGTGGGCACTGAGGACTCAGAAGGTGTTCGGCAGTGTCGTGCTTTGGTTAAAACAATCCAGTACACAAAGATAAGCAGCAGAGTTTTTTGCACAGATCGGTTACCAAATATGTTTTGTTGATGAGAGTTGCAAGGAACTGGAAAGCAGTGAAAGAAGAGGCTGGGACGCAAATGCACTTTGGTCAGTAAGATTTTTGTCACTGTCAATTCTTTTGGGCACAGGGTCCAAACACCTGTGAATTGGAGTTTGTGTACTAATTATTGTAAACCAGTAGAAATAAATGCAAGAACTGGTATATGTGGTGTGAGAAGTTAATTTTTCGCTCTTGCTGTGCTGGGGTGCAGGAGATGCTTTGATTTGTGTTCCCATCTCTGCCTTTTGTCAGCAGGATGACCTTGGGCAAGTCACTTTGGCTTCCAGTGCCTGCCTTGATTTCCTTGTTTATAAGATGAGGATGCTGATAGCAGCCTCCATTAGGGGAGACTCTGAGATTCAGAGCTCAAACACGCCCCATGAAAGCTGTGCCTTGATGTTATTAATATTTAACAAAATGGTAATACAGGAGTTCATATTGGTGGCCCAAAATTTTGTAATTGCCATTTAGAGCACTAGGATGAGTGTTCATGACTGTGTATTGCCTTTTCCACTAAGGGCTCAATGTCTGGGAGAATTCAGAGGTGGGGAAAGGAGATAAGTTTTTTCTTTTGTGTGGAGAGCAAGTCACGGGCTAGCAGTGAGGCAGAGGATCAGTGGTATCTCAAGAGGGCCCAGAGAGATGCTCAAGGCACGTTTCTAGATTTTTTTTTCTGTATATTTCTACTCTTTCTGGTTTTTTCACTGCAATAGATTGAAAATGTTGTGTTCAGCCAGGTGAAGAGGTGAAGTGTTTACTTGGGCAAGTTAGGATGATTGTCTTTGGGCCGCATGCAACCATGTCTTCCTTGGGAGCAGAACAGTCTGTGGCTGGATGGGCTGGGCTGCTGCTTCACTGCTGCTGGTGCCTTCTTAGGGCCTCTCAGGAAGGAGCCAGGGAGGTGAGTTTTAGCCATGGGTTTGCCCAGGAGCAGCCGGGCAGAAGAACCAGAAGGTGTTTAAAATGCTTCTGAGGTGCCGCTGCTCAGCAGAGGGGTGATGTGTGACTGTGACCCTGCACCTCACATCCACAGCTGCTGGAGTGCAGACTTGGCACATCAGCTGCAGTGCTCTGAGGGAGGGCAGTGACACGCTCACCTCTGAGGTGCAGCAAGGGGAACACGGAGTGTGTGTGGAACACTGGGCTTTCATCAGCTGTTTAATACACCAGGAGCCAGGCTTCTCAGTAGCAGCAATTGATCTTGTGTTCATTCCAATCACTCTAAATCAATATGATTTTAGAGGCAATTTTTAATGCAGGATATCTGTGCTACCAGGCAGATGTGTTCAAAGGACAGGTCCAGACCCCACACCATAGCTGACAATTTTCTCTGTGTGGCACCTTGCAGGATCAGGTCAGTAGCAAACTTTTTCCTGTGTTGCAGTTGATGCATTGTGCTGGTCAGTCCCTGCAGCATGCACAGTGATAGTTATGATCCTGTTAAAGGTTGTAAAAGGAGGCTGAGACCAGACTATTGGCTTCTGTCTATGTGGGGTTTGCCAGCTGTTGCATCTACCCTCAGGGACAGGGGACAGAGGGATGTTCTCAGCTGCTTATTACACCTGTTAAATTGAATGAGATAAGAAAAAAATGTGAATCTTAAGATTAGGAAATAGTAAAACTTAACATCTATGTACATTTTAAGTATTGCTAAAATACTATAAGTGAAAAGCAAATGGACCTGATAAGGAAAGCTCATACCTTTATGAGTAACCCCAACTGTATTACAGAATCACAGAATATGCTGAGTTGGAAGGAACCCACAAGGATCATCAAGTCCAACTCCTGGCCCTGCACGGGGCCATCCCCAAGACTCACATCATTCAGTTTCACAATCTGCAAGCTTTGCTAGAGCTTACCTCAGTTTTCATCTGACAGATCAATGAGACAATCTGTTTAATTTCCACCTTTCAGCAAGATGCTAAATGCGGGCTTACTTGCTTTGCTGCTCTGGCTAGAATCCCACTGGTTTTGTGCCTGTGCTGCTGAAGTTCTTATTAACACCTGCTGCCCTGTAGGAACTGGTGTGTTTTGTGATTTGGGTTGTTGGGCAGGAGGAGTTGTCTTCAGTTTGACAAATAGATTTAAAAATGGGATTGGGCATGATACAACAGTTTAAAGTCTTAGTCCAGCAATCAGCTTTCTGTTGCAGTGCTCTCAGCTGGCAGCCCATGGTGCTGATAAAATTCTTTGCTCCGTGGATCTTATGTGCAGTGTGATTTGCAGGATGAGACCTGCTAGTCTAATTAGCCGTCACTGCATAGATGTAATGCTATGAAGTACTATTTAAGCTAAAATCCCTCTGACATCAGTGGGATTAAGTGCACTCAGTGCTTCTCTGGGTTCTTAAGGACCTTGTAAGGGTTGTAGTTTTCATATGATGTCAGCAGGTAACAGAAGAAAGTAATTGTAGTTTTTAAGAGGAAACACTTCTAAAAAAGCTAAACCAAAACCACTGAAAATGTTAATTAATATATTATGTTGTTCTGCTAACATTCTGAATGTGCATGGGGAAAGACATTAATGTGTTGTCAGTCCATGAGAGCCAGCCCTGGTGCATCCCAAAAGCTGGGACCAACTTGTAGAGGAATCAAAGGTGCTGAAATAGTGATAGCTGCCCTTGGATGTGTTTAATACAGCCTCTTGAGGTAAGCAAGTCCCTCCCTGGGAGCTAAATAGGCTTTTAAAGTCTTGGATAGGCTGTTTCTCTGGGATTTCCATTTTGGTACCTAGAGACATTTTTATTTTTCAACCGGCAGCCAGCCCAGCATGGAGAGTAGGGAAAAATAAACCAAAATGCTCATTTCTCAGACGGAAGACTGATCTTCATCAGGCCAGGGCTGCAGGTGAATAGACATTTGTTGTCCTGCGTAGGAGGGAGGGATACAAAGTGTCCTCTGCAAATGTTGGGAGTATGCCATCTGCCTTTTGAGACCCTGGGTTTTGTCATGTGGGCACAGTACTGAACTGGGACTTCTGTTACTCCTTGTTTGACTTTTCAAGATCAAAAAGAAGTTTTTTAAGCTGTTTTGCATTGCATATGTGCTACATTCCTCATCAAACAGATGAGTAGGTGGTCCTTCAGCTGTTATTTGGTTTGTGAAGGCCTTGCTGAGGCGGGGCTGTTGCAACAGAACTTCATTTCTGCTCTGAGTGAGCCACTAAGCATTGCTGTATTAAACCAAAAGAATAGGGCTGACTGTGCCCGGTCATGTCTGTCAGGCTGTCACCCCTGTGGTGCTCAGTGGTCACACGCCAAGCCCAGGAAACTGTAACTAAAGCCCCTCCCCCTCAAACCAGCTTTCTTAAAAATAATGAGTTGAGTGAACCACTGTGTGGGAGAAATGAAAAACTGATGGATGTATCCTTTTAAATTTTACTTATCTTTACTATTGGAGCCTTTCCCCTTGTAACACCAGCCCCAGCAACTGGTCTTCATTCACTGAAATTTTCTATAAAGGCTTGATTTGACTGGAAGTTCTATTGACCTTTTGCCTCTTTGTCTCATTTTTTTGTTAGTCAAGAATGTACAGCCAAGTAAGATGGTCTAAAAAAATTAAGGATAGTGAAGTGATAGGAATTAATGATGCAATGAAAAATTTAATGGAGTATTTGGGATGCAGGAGACTACTCAGTGTACTGCTTTTCAGACAGTGCTGCTTTTCAAGTTTCAGAATTTTTTCCCTGTCCATTTTTCAAAGGGGTATATAAAAAGGTTTTTGCATTCATTCAGCTGTCATAAATCCAGTGGGCAAGCATACAGAAATAACTTTTTTAATCTCCTGGAAGATAACGAATTTTTTTTACCTTCTGGCCACAGACCAGTTACATAGAGAAACATATATCCCATGCTCAGTTTCTAGTGTTAACTCAGTACCTCTTTTCCTCATAAATACATTAAATTTCCATTTCCTTGATGTATTCCGAATTTCACTCAGTGACTTAGCTACTAATCCTGTGTGGATGAAGATTCCCAGCTGGATGCTCTAAACTTTACAGTCTGAAGTGTTCAAATAAATTTTGCGTTTCACTTGTGTGAGTTTGGGAAAGAAGGATGGAATCTCACTTCTGTTGTGAATTCATGAGCAGCCACAATGGGCACTTAGTGTGAAATCATCTTCAGTCTGTTACCTGTTCATACAGGAAGAAGTGATGCTTCTTAACAGGTGGGACTCAAGGTGGTAATGTTTGTTCTTTATTCCCTCTGCCATGGTTAGAACCCAGTGACAGGGCTGCTTTCAGCCGGGACGGACCATAAGGATGCCTGGGTACGGGACAACATCTACAGCATCCTGGCCGTGTGGGGGCTGGGAATGGCCTATCGGAAGAATGCGGACCGGGATGAGGATAAAGCCAAAGCCTACGAGCTCGAGCAGGTGCGTCAAGGCTCAGCATAAACCAGGTCCACTGTTTGGGTTTTCTTACAGTAGTGTTTTTGGAGAGTGCATTTGCACTGCTGCTGTGCCTGAGATCTGACAGGGTTTTTCCAGCTTGGAGTACATCTTGTTCCAAAGACAGCAACATCCATGCAGTGTGTGGTGTGCAGTATCCTTGGCAACCTTTTGGCAAGGAGGATTTGAGGAACTGGATGGTAGAGAGGCTAACATCTGAATGAAACTACAAACAAAACAAAAATTTGTATAAGTCAAACTTCCATCAGTTGGCTGATTGTTGAAGATTAGGCTTCTGAGAGATTTTGCGCCCAGATTTACAAGCCTCTCTCTGATTAAACCTTGAGGTCCCTCATGAGGTCTATTATGGAGCAGAAAATCAGGCCTAGGCTGCTTGGACGTTGCAGCAAATTATCTGCTAGACCGTTCTTCCCTGTGAAGAGAAGCATGCCATTTAAAGTAGCAGCCCTTAGAATGTGCACAGAGGTTGTACATGGTGTGTAGGCCTGTTTGATCAAAGCAGAGAAGGTTACAATCTCCAAACTGATAAGATCTGTGCTGGAGAATTGGAAGGGGACATAAGTCACACAGTTAAATGCTAAAATCTGCAGCTGGGTAAGTGAGTATCAGAAGTGAGAGTGTGGACAGAGGTGGGTTAAATGGGAAGTGAGGGAGTGTTGGTGTCCTGCTGTTGTTTTGGAGTCACTCGGTACATTTTTTGCTGGTATGTCCTGCTCGAACCAGGGAGATCCATGGTGACAGAATAACCTTGAGTGAGTTTGCATGATCATATTTTGAGGCTGTATTTTGGGGGTAAAAAGATGGGGTTGATTTCTTTATTTAAGGCATAATCTTGCACTTCTCTGCATTCACACTTAAGGCCATTTCTCGACTAATCACTTGCTTTTTTTTGTACTGTATAAAGAGTGGAAGAAGCTCTACAGGTCTTGCAGTCATGTCAATGTCTTGAAATCACCTACCAGTGTTCCCCAGATCTGTCACTCAAAAGATTAGTATTAGTATTAGTATTATTACAAGACATAGCATTCCTCTTACTTCCTTTAGCTGGATAGAAGGACCACAGAGAGCTGTTCCACTCTTTAGAGAGGACATTTGGGAAAATATTTCTTCTTCTACATAGAGATGAAGGAATAAAATCTGATTAGTGTATTTAAAAAAAAATAGCAAATATGCTTTTTTTTTTTACCTTTGGCAGGACATTAGTAGAGAGTGTGAACTTTGCCATTTTGAATGTTGTTTGTAAGAGCTGATGAGGCTGAAAGTGTCACTGGTCTGTTTTGTTCCTGCAGAATGTTGTGAAGCTGATGCGGGGACTCCTGCAGTGCATGATGAGGCAGGTAATGCTATAGGATTGAGTTGGATTAGTAGATGTTGTATTTACAAAGCACTTCATGGAAGTGTGTGGTTCTTATGTCTTCTGTGGAGTGACTTATTTTGCATGTGTGCAGATGATGGTGTGGGGAGTCTTCTTAAAACTCTCAAGCAAAACTCAGACCTTACTTCCACTTCTTGTCCAAGTAACATTTTGAGATTGTGCTTGTGGCAAAGCAGAGTTTTGCCTTTGCAAACTGATTTTCACCAAGATGCCTGTAGTAATTTAATCTTATTCTTTCCTGTAGAGATGTGGATTTAACTGGAGTCTAAAGTCAGAATTGTGTTTAACCCTCTGATTAATCAAAACACATTGAAGTGAGGTAACAGGAATTAAGACCTCAAGTTTCTCCTCACCTAAGAAAAGTTGTTAATTTTGAATTAGTTTGGAGAATTTCTTCCAAAATGTTTCAGATTTGAGATTTGTGATGCTTTTTAGGTAGATAAGGTAGAGAAGTTCAAACGCACTCAGAGTACCAAAGACTGCCTCCATGCCAAGTATAACTCTGCAACTTGTGCCACGGTGGTTGGGGATGACCAGTGGGGGCATCTGCAAGTGGATGCCACTTCCCTTTACCTGCTCTTCTTGGCACAGATGACTGCATCAGGTAAGCAGAAGATATTTTTGCCTATTGTTGCAGCCTTTTCTATTCCAGCTTTTATTTAAAAAGGAAAGAAAAGTAGTCACTAGCTTCAAAGATCTTTACATAATTATTACTCAGAAGCAAGTAATGTTTCTCTGGAAAAGAGATATGACTTACTTGAAATTTCATGTTTATAGCAACTGGCACTGTCTATTCCCTTAATGTTTATTGGCATCAAATACATGAGATATTTAGAGTCATGTCAGAGAAGTCTCATGTTTACAGACTTCATAGGGCATCCTACTGGACAACCACATTTCTTCAGAGTGTGGCAACATCAAGTCAGGTGCCACTTGTGCCATCAGTGTTTCTTGTCTTACTGGTGCTGTTTTATCTTGTGTTCTTCTTAATCATACTCCTCCTGTGAGGACAAGGATTTGTTTCCTTACGTGTTTTTCTGTCCTTGGAGTCCCTTGCAGTTGAGCCCTGCAGAGCAGGCACCTGGTCATCCTGAAGGTTCCTAGGTAGAGCACTAAGCAGTCAGAGGGCTGGGGAGCTGCAGGAATTGGTATGCACTGCTCTGGAGAGCCAGAGCTTGCTCAGATGTCTCTGCTTTAGACCCATGGTCTGAGTGTCACCCTCACAGAGGTGGTTTTTGGCTGGCCTTTGAAACAGTGGGTATTGGTGGGGTTTGAAGTGTTTTGTCAGTAGCAAGTATTGAGGCTTGCTGCTTAACCTTTGGAAATCACTTGGAGTTTTTCAGTGGGCAGGAGCTGGTAGCAAATAAACAAAGGCATGAAACTCACTGAAGAGTTATTGCAGTTCTGATACAGTATAATTATTCTCTTCCCTTCTTTTGATCAGGGCTACGTATTATCTTCACTCTCGATGAAGTTACCTTTATCCAGAATCTTGTTTTTTACATAGAAGCTGCCTACAAAGTTGCTGTAAGTAGTTATTTATATGTAAGTCATCTGAACACTACTCAAGTGTGGGTGGAAAATTATTTCTTGCTGGAGAAGTAAAATAGGGACTTGTTTTTTCCACGAAAGGATATCAGAGCCTGTCAGTACTTTACATTGTGAGCAGCATCTTTGGAGATGTTGGGAGGGCTGTGGAGGATTAACTGCTGCGTGGGTGAGGTATACTTGTTCTATCATAATAACAGGGGCTTTCATTGATAATTAATAATATTTCCTGATGTCTAATTAAAAATCTTGTGGGCCTTTCTAAAAGGGCAGGTTGTTAGCAAACCAAGTTGAAGGGACAGGGGGAGGGAATAAGGGCTTTGTGTGTTCTGTGAAGGCAGTAATTCGTGACTGTATACCTGATCCTGCTGGGGTATATTTTTATGTGCTGCTTTTCAAACATGACTAGAGAGATTGGAGCCCCTTTTCTTTTTTCTTTTTTTTGAAGGCAAATAGTAAACTAATTTCATGTAGGGGTGTGGATTTGTTGTGGGACAAGGGGGAAAAACATTCCTTTTGTATATAATCATGCCATTTTTTTCTTGATGTGTTTTTCTTGTGGTGTTGTTGCAGGATTATGGAATTTGGGAACGCGGTGATAAGACAAACCAAGGAATCCCTGAACTGAACGCGAGCTCCGTAGGGATGGCCAAAGTGAGAATGTCTTCCTCACACCTCCTTCATGGCTGCTGTGTTATGCTTAAGGGCTTTGACAAACCTGATGGCTTCCTTTGTATGGTCTTCTTGGCCACTGCAATAGTTAGCTGATTGTATAAGAATTTTTGTTCAGATATGAGTGAGTATTTTTTAGTGTAAAATCTTTGTGATAATGGCTCTCATTGAAGGACCTCAGCACAGTTGTTCCAGGGATTGCAAGAAGGGTACCAGATTAACTGAACCATGAATCTGACAGATTCAGTAAGATGCAGTTTCATAAAGCAGCCTCTGGTTTACTTTCCCTCCTCCTTAATTCTCCAGCCTCAGTGTCATATGTGATGTTGTCATGGTAAGATAAAGTCAGATGTAAATTCTAAAAACCAGCAGAATATCAGTTTAAGAAATTTTCTACAAGTAGTTTGGAGAGAAAAATAAATGAAGATTTACTTAAAAGAAGGTGGATATTTCTGGTTCCCTCATAGCACAAGGTCACAGAGTTACTAAATGAAGCTTAGACAGCCATAAATGTAAATGTGTAATTTACAGCTACTTTATTACATGGTGTCTGAGGGACAGACAGAAGAGAAACATCATTAAGGTCAAAGGTATATTTACCTTTCAGCAGGATTTGTTAGATCTTGTGTGCACTGCAAGAGGGAGAAACTGCTGGTCTTGGCCTCATACTGATATAGGAGGCTATTTTGGAGTATAGGACAGGAGAAGCATTTTTTGTTAAGTACATCATTATTTAGATGATGTCTCAGTGGAAACCCAGCTCCTGATTTTTTTGCATTGCCTTTAAATTGTAGGATGGATCATAAGCACATCAATCCTGTTGAAAACCAGAAATAGTTACTTTTACTAAAATATGACCAAGCTTCCCTTTAAAGATAAAACAAATGTCTGTGGAACCAACTTCTGTCTTACGTAATTTCTTTCAGAGGTTAAGCACAGGTGCTAGGGTGTATCCTTAGCTTAAAAGGTGTTTAATGATTTTGGATTGTGGTTTGGTTTTCTTTGAAGGCTGCTTTGGAAGCAATTGATGAACTAGATCTTTTTGGAGCTCATGGAGGACACAAATCAGTGATTCATGTTCTTCCTGATGAAGTAGAACACTGTCAGGTAAAAATTACGAGGGGGAAACCTAACACCCTCTCCCTTTTGCTTTTAAATGACATGTTGGTTAACTAAGCCAAGGATGTAGCGTAATAAAGATGGCTTCAGGCTATGCTGCTCACCCTTTTCTAGTAGATCATGTGAAGCTGAGTAGTGTGAAGCATTCTCATTCTAACTCAGTTAAAAATAACTGCACAGAGTTCTCTGTCAGCTTGCAAATAATGTAGTTTCATTTGCACTTGACATAGTTTTTTGAAGTAGGCAAATTGTTTTACATCCCTCTCTCCTGTTCTTGTTTTGCTCAGTCTATTCTGTACTCCATGTTGCCAAGGGCATCCACGTCAAAGGAGATAGATGCTGGCCTTCTCTCTATTATTTCTTACCCAGCTTTTGCAGTGGAGGATGTAAACCTTGTTAATGTAACCAAGAGTGAAATCATATCCAAATTGCAGGTAAGGATTTACTTTATTTTTGTTTTCCAAAGAGAGAAGCAGAACCTGTTTCTAAACCAAAAATCCTATTTAAACAAGGGTTGCCAGACTTGGTTCATCTGTGCATGATGAAGAGAGGGAGGAAGATCCCTAAGTGACCCCTAAAACTCAGCACATACTTTTATTCTGATGTTAGTCTGTGAGGGAGAAGTGTATGTGAAATTTTTGATAATGTTGTCTGTTTTTACAGGGCCGCTATGGCTGCTGTCGCTTTCTCCGAGATGGTTACAAGACACCCAGAGAGGTACTTCTGATATATATTTATGATGTATATTTTCAGTGGGCACATAGGAAGAATTTTATCTCTTCTTTTTAGATTTATTTTGTTTTATTTACGTGAAGGGGTGAAGTTCTCCATCACTGCTAAGACATCTTAGTGGATTTGGAGATAATCCAGGTATCCACCCTGGAAAGGACACATATTTGAGGGTGGCTAAGGGTTTGAAAACCAGTTATTAAGGACAGAACTTAATTCATAATTCTATAAGAAATTAACCCTTAGATATGCTTATTGTGTCTAAGATGAAGTGACGTCTCTGAAACATCCCAAAATATCTTTAAACTGAGGCAGAGCCAAGATCATTTGGGAGACACTTAGATTCTGAGACCAGGAAGGATCAGTTTGTCTAGAGAACCATTAAATGGGTTTGAGAGTGAATGTGTCATAGAAGTCAAGAGACTGCATGGAAGCTATTTCTGGTGGATTTATTGGTTTCTATGTTTTAATTTGTATAAAATAGACTGTGATTATGATTGGAATATAAGTGACTAATTTAGCACTGTGACTAAATAAGTGTGGTTGAATTTTTTAGGATCCAAGCAGGCTGCACTATGATCCTGCTGAGCTCAAGCTCTTTGAGAATATTGAATGTGAGTGGCCAGTATTCTGGACATACTTCCTAATTGATGGAATATTTAATGAGGACAAAATCCAGGTGAGGAAAGAAGAAACTGCTTTCAAATTGCAAAACCATTTACGCACAGTATTTTGTAACTTTGTTCCTAGTTTGTTTTGGGTATCATTTGGATACCCCATTAGCAGAGTGGAATAGTCTTCAGCCATTTTCACCTTCCTGGGGAGTTCATGGCATGGTAGAGGCAGAAGGGTTGTGCACACTGGGCCCTGGTTGCCCTCCCCTTACCAGTCGGAATGGCTCTGTTAGCTGGGGTGGTAAAACTGGGCTGAACAGGGTTTATTTGCCTGGTTTTGTCTTATCACCAACCTTGATGCCCCTTTTTTGCCTTGAGACAAGTTTGTTTTTCCCCAACCTCTCTGCCTTGGCTGCTGAGAATAACACTCGTAGCACTTTCAGTCATTTTGTACATTCAGAGAGATTTGGGATTGGCTTCTGTGGGGCAATTTCATTTTCACTAATTTCCTAAGTCACTTCATGCCATTACTGTGCCAGACATCCAGTGGTCAGTGGAACTAAATTGATTGTAGCCCTCCAAAGGTTATGGTGGCACCTGGGGAGTATTGGTGAGTTAAAGTGCAGCAAGTAGCCAGGACTAAATGCATTCATACCAGAACTTGGTATTGGTATAGATTGGTACAGATTGGTAGCTTGAAAGAAATAAAAAATATGTGTGTTTTAAAATTGCCTAGCATGCAGAGGGATAGGAGATTGCTAAACTCCTTAAAAAATCGAAATGTCACGTCAGAAACAATTCAGAGAATTTCAGACCAAAGAGCCCTCTTTCTGTATCAGACATTGCAAGTCAAGTAAAATTCTTACTGACACTAGACACATAAAATGTTTCCCTGAACACAGTAAAAGTAGTCTGATGAAGAGAGAAATGGGATTATTTAGTGAGGGGAGAAATCTGAAAGTTTACCGAAACTTCAGTCCTGCCAATTAAATACCACTTCAAGAAGCAGTCTCTAGAGCTTAGTTGGATTATCTGGGACAGTATGTACCTGGTTGTTTTTACAGTGTGCAGATGGACTGTTCTAGGACATGGTCAGGGCAATTGCTCCCAGTTTCCACTGTTTAAACATAGCTGAATGAGTCACTGAGACACTCCGATGAGTGCCTAGTCCCCAGTTACTGCTGCAAACAAATGGTTTTGCCAGAAAAATAAGCACCCTGAGGACTCAAAAAGAGAGGGACAGGATACTGACAATGTCAGTGTACGATAACGTGAACCTGTGGGTACCTTACTTTGAGTGATCCGCTCTACTGAGGAATAGCAGAAATAGGATTTCTGATGCAGGTGCTGGTAGTGCTTGAAAATTTCCCCTATAACTAAGAACTTGGAATGGATAGTTAATATGGAACAAACTAAGGAATTTGATAAAAAGAAAATGTATTACATGTTCTTAGCAGTCTTAGTATGTTGTCTCATAACACAAGAAGAGGATTTGCTTTTCAGTGAACTTAGATACTTTTAAACGTTTAAATCTATTTGAAGCTTTCCTTTTGACGAAATTTTAATCGAATCAGTTCAGAGAAACTGATTTCCCAATCCTGCAAAGAGGAATTCAGTAAGCTACAAACAAATGTGCATGGCATACAGCTAACAATTTATACACCTTACACTCTGATGGATACTGGCAGTCTGATGTCCGTGTCACTGCACTGTCATCCATTGAAAATTCCATGTAGGATCTGTTCCAGTGACTTCTCAGTAGGAGTATATTGGAAGTTTTGTACCGCAGCAATGTATTACAGATTGAAGACAAGTGTTCATGTTTCTGGTAACGCTGAGATGCTGGATCAGTCTCTGATAATTTGAACCCTGTTCTTCCATCAGCAAGTCATGATTCCTCCACCCCTTTTTTTCTTTTTAAAATATATGAACTTTCAGCAGAAGAGTACTATTCAAAAGTACTTTATTGTTTCAGTTTTGCTGACTGTAATGTGAATTCTCACTTTCTTTTAAAAATAATTCCAGGTGCAAGAGTACAGAGAGGCTCTGGAAGGAATACTTATTAGAGAGAAGAACGGACTAGTGCTAATGCCTGAACTGTATGCAGTCCCTCCAGAAAAGGTATTGTGAAAATGCAGTATCCACTTCAGTATGTAAAGTAGAGAGAGCAAGAGGAATGTCAGTCTTACAGTTTTTGTGTTTCTGATGAATCTAAACCAACAATAAAAAAAGACTATTCCACATTATTTAAAAAAGTAAGAGACCTCTCACAGCTCCTGCTGCGAAATGGTAAACTTTAGGTTCCAAATGGTCGCATTTTTTACTTAAAATTTGAGTGTCTGTGGAAATATTACAGCAGGTCCAAAATTTTACATCCTTAGAGCAAGACATATTTTTAAGAAGTATTGATACTGACTTAGGAACTGAAGCTCAAAGAAGAAATAAAGCATAGACTGTCCTGCCTGTGTAGTTGACTACACTGTGATTGTGCTGCCCTTTTCCAGAGCATGTATGGGAGACAGGTTTCAAATGGATTAGAGTTTGGGCTGGGATTTTTGTTTGGTTTGTTTGGGTATTTTCTTTTCCCCGACCTTTGCTGTTACTGTTTATCTCATTCTCCCATCATGACAGAGAAATTCAGATGAGCTTATGTGCTCTTCCATGCTATTTGCCTTTGTATCCCTCCCTGCCAACTTCTTCTCCCACTCCAGACTTCTCAGCCCTCACTCACTAAGGGTGTGGAGCCTCCTGGGTTGGTCTGAGTTGCTCAGCCGACAGCTGATGCCTTGCTCGCAGATCTGAGGTGGAAACTGAATTGCCTTCCTAGTGGGAACAAGCGTGTAAGAGTCCAGAGCCTTCTTGTGAATTTTGATATGATGATAATGATCTGACAAACGTGCCACATAAACAGGGTAGATTTTGTCTGTCTATAAAAAAATATGAAATGGCTGCCTGAAAATGTAATCTGGGAGGGTTTTTTCCCTGCCCTCAATAGATCTGTACACTGCAAAACTAAGGCAATTTTTCTAAATTAGTAAGTCTACTCTTAATTTTTCTATTGACCATCCTTGCTATCACAGGGAAGGTGGAATAGTCTTAATATTGGAAAGCACCTTTACTTCAGAAAGCTGGGTAGACATCAATGAAGTTAAAGTGTCATCTTGGAAGGGGTTGGAAAGCAGACACCCAGTTACCTATGAGCAGCCCAGAGGGAAGGCAGCAAAGGCATGGTGAGAAGAAAGTGGAAGAGCTAATACCAAAGCTATAATTGCATGCCGAGTCCCCATGCATCCTCCAGCTTTGAAGGGTGGGAAAAGGTACAAAAAGGAAGCATAGTTCTTGTCCCAGAAAATATGTAGCCTTAAAAGTGAAACCAAGACATTTCTATGTCAGTAGTAAAGGCAGGCTAGAAAGGGTTGATGTTAGACTGTGTGTCTGCAAATACTTACATGTTATTGATTGTTCTTCACAACTTTAGGGTAATTTTTCTTGCTTACGTGTTTGTTTTCAGGTGGATGAGGAGTATGAAAATCCTCACTCAGTGGATCGTGTCCCAGTGGGAAAGTTGCCACATCTTTGGGGCCAATCATTGTATGTCCTGAGCTGCCTGCTAGCAGAGGTAATTATTTCTTGCATGGTAGATAAACTTGTATTTCATTTTGTTTGAGATAGCTTGGGCTTTAAGTACAGTTTGGTTGATAGGTAGGGGACAGTGCGTTTTCCAGTAGAAACATGTACATGAACCATGAAAGGCTGACTCTGAGCTTTCAAAAACTTCTTTTCTTTTTTTTTTTTTTTTTTTTTTTTTTTTTTTTTTTTAAATATAGATGTGCAATTGTCTGTTTCTAATCAAGCTGAGTAAGTTGTCAGATGATCTGGATATATGGTTAGAAGAGAGGAATATGCCCAGGCTGACTTGGCTGTTCCAGAGCCAGGATTTTGTGCCATTTCAGCTCCACCACGCTATTCCTTGCTCTATAGCATGATGTGTCTACTAGTCAGACACATTAAAGCCAGACAAGTTAAAAGAAGCACAAATATCTCTGTGGAGCTACAAAAAAAAAAAATCACTTTCCTGGTAAAATTATGTCAGTTGCTGTAACTCTGAAATAGGAATTCTGAATGTGCAGATTGTGTCAGTCAGAACATTTTCGTGTTGTTCCAAAAAATATTGCAGCCATTGTTTTTATTGAATGTACTACTTAGTGGACAGAGTAGATAAACCAGGCTTTAAGTCCTGCTGTCCTGAAAAGTACAAAAATTGGTTAGGATTTATTCTATATGTCAGAAGCCTTTTGCTTAAATTCTGGTTGTTTCCTTACTTTTTTTCTTTCTTTTGCTTTTGTTCTAGGGATTTCTTGCTGCAGGTGAAATTGATCCCTTAAACAGGAGATTTTCCACTGGATTTAAACCTGATGTTGTGGTACAAGGTGAGGGAATTTTGTGAACATTCCATGTGAATTGAATCATGTGGTAGTAAAGTCCCTGTGTACAGGAGAGATGAAAGATGTGTTTAAAAATAATGTGGATTTTTTTGCATGGGACATAGATGCTTTGATGACACTGTGAGAAGGAGAAAGGGTTTGTTTTCCTAGTTGTTTTTTTCCAGGATGGAAGAGCAGGTTTAAGACACTTTTTAAAAAAAAAATATATTTGTTAAAATTTTAACAAATGTCAGGAATTGGAGAGTTGCCAACTTAATTTTGTAGTGAAAAGGAAAATCTTGGCAGCTTTTAGAAAGAAGCAGCAGGACTGATAGGCGATGGATCAGGTTAAGCAGGTTTCTTGTAGCCCCTTTTCAGAGGAACCAGAGAGCACCGAGTGAGAAGGATCCCTGTACACAGAGGTGAGGCAGCCAGAGTTACCAGGTTTTGGCTGCTGCAGGGAGTGGCCTCTTTAGTTTGTGCAAGAACAGCCAAAATCAGAAAATTAAGTAGAGAGCAGACACCAGCAGATCAAGTCTTAAAAGACTTCTCCGGGGCCTAGACTGCTCTGAAAGAGCAACCAGCTCATTTATCAGGAGCAGCCTTTGTCAATGATCCTGTGACCTGGGCTGGTGCTTGTTTACCCCGTGTTGGTGTCATGGGAGTAGCATTTCATTATTCTGAAGTGCTTAATTTCCAGTAGAAATAGAAGTGCTTGCTTATTTTTAGCATTCTTTAGCAAGTATTCACAATACAAAGAAGAATACTGCATTATTAGTCCCAAACCAATAAGCCACTTATTATGGGCAAAACCTCAAGTGGGACAAGAAATGGGTTCAGGGCCTGGATTGTAAACTCCTCTGATTAGGGAATATTTTTTTCTCCCTAACTCTGCCATTTTATGGCCTCTGAAACATTTATTGCTATACAAGTGACAGCACCTGCTCCCCAGTGACTTGGCTGTATTTTTATAGTGTGCTGTGTTAAAATAACAGAGATTTTCAAGTCATGTTTCCCCTTGTTCTATGGGGGAAAACCCCAGAAGAGACTCTCTCCTAAAAGAAACTGTGTGATCCAAACTAGTGGTACTGAAAGAAATCAGAAGACACTGATTAAGTCCCCAAGAACCTGCTTTAACCTCAGCAGGTCTGACCCTGCTTTGAGCAGGAGGTTTGAGTGGAGACCTCACAGGACCCTTCTGACCACCGTGGTCCAAAGTGGACAGGAATGGCAAGAAATACTGAGAAACAGAGAATCAAAATCTGTCAGATGCCCTCTTGCAATCCCTTTTGATTTCATGAATCCATAGGTTTAGAAAAAAGCAAGACCTCTGTGCCTTTTTAGTTAGCTAAATGCATTTGTTGAGAGGTGACAGTAGAGACAGTTAAAAAGAAGAGAACATTGGTTTTTATTTGTGTTTTTGTTTTCTGTTATGCAGTAACTGTTTTGGCAGAATCTAATCAAATCAAGAATCTCTTGCAAGACCGTGGAATCAATGTTCAGAGCATTGCTGATATCCATCCACTCAGAGTGCAGCCAGCTCGCATCCTCAGCAACCTCTACACCATGCTGGGTAAGTATTTCAACATGGAAGCCTCTCTACTGCCAGGAAAGGTATTTTTTTAAGAAGCTTAACCAACTTAGAACTTCTGTCTTAAATGAGGCACTCAAACAGGAGGAGGGAAAAAATTGCCTTGCTAGAAATGGTGGCAAAAATACAAGTTTCCCTGTGCCCCTGGAGTTAGACAAGAACTGACTCTTCTTTTGTCCTCCAGAAACTACTTCCCCAGAGAAACTGGTTTTTGAAAAAATGCCTGGAAAAACATAGAAGAAAAAGTAAAATGTTTTTTCCTTTGAGAACTCAGAGTATTTCTCTTTTAAGTCTGGAAACTGGGCAGTATGATTTTTATCAGGCAATCAGGGAAGTTTTCTGCTCCAAACCAGGGAAGCTGCTAGCAGAGTATCTTTGGGCTGTCAGGTTCTTGCTAAAGTTCCCTCCAGCTCTGAGCTGAGTTGAGCTGTTGAAGCTCTCTGTCTGTTGCAAACCCAGAAGCCTTTAGGGCTTTTGTAAACACAGGGTTTTAAATACATTCCAGTTCCTCAGCAGTGGCCCTCAAGTCCTGTTTTCCTCAGAGCCTGAACTGATGTAAATACATGCCCCAAAGCTCTGACTGGTTCTAGTTGTTAAGTCTTTTTATAACCGGTTCTTGATAATCCTTGCTGAAATTCTTTGGGTCTTGGTGGAAAGTTTGTTACATGTATTTCTAATTTAACTTAGTTATACTTCTTCAGGCATGCCAGCAACTCATGACTCCAAACTGTGGATACTGCTATAGAATAAAATTGAGGTGGGGTGACTCAGCACTGGTAGATTCGTTTGCTGTATGGACAAGGGGAGCTGTATCCTGGTTCTCTGTCAGTCTGGAGCATGTTCCCATGGCAATTTGGTTACAGATAATGCTGAGGCTGCTCATGGGGTGAACATTTTTTTGTTGTAGTGGTGGTTTTTTGTTCGTAGGGTTTGGGTTTTTTTGTTCTGATAGGGAGTTTTTTTGGAATCATTCAAAGTAATGGGGCCTTCAGGTAAGTTTTAGAAAGTATGCCCTTTACACAGAGAAAGGAAACTGTATATGTTGGTTTTGGGAAAGAATCTGGCTCTTAATCTCAAAGTCCTATAAAAAAATGAAACATTTCCAGGGCTTTGCTGAAGCTTACATTTATTTTTTTGTAATTCATAATAGCTTTCTTTCACTAGTGGGGGGGGTGAGTAGAATGGTTTGATACATTGTTTTTAACAGTGACTTCTTTGGGAATGTTCACAGTATTATTTTTTCAGGCACATGGTTTGGGTTATATTCTGTGTCAGAAAGATTCAAGTCAGCCCGTGGCTGCTGGTGCAAAGGTTGTAGTGTGGATCATTTACTAATAAGCTCTAGTGAGAAAAGTGGAGCTTATTAAAGCCTGATGAAAGTCTGTCATTGTATTTGGATGTACTTTGTGTGTTGATTTAGCCTGCAGGCACAAATTTTTAAGGTCCTGTATTGAAAACACTGCAATTTCTGTGTTATGTTGATGGCCTTGTTTTTGTAATGTCACATCTCTTGTCTTTCTTGGTGGGGAAGCTTTGGGTGCTGAACAATTCCTATAATTATAACACTAAATCCATGGTCAGTGAAGCCAAAATTTTAATTTTTAATCAGGCCTTTGAAGGACTCTGGCTATTACATTGGTGCTTGCTACAAAACCAACCAGCTTGTAGCCTCACACTCTGTTACCTGTTTTCTGCCTTATTGGTATTAGTGGAGTAGATTTTCCTGTCTAAAGTGGTTATTTTGGAAAACAATGCAGAAAATGCTAGCTGAGATTCTTTTCTTTCCAGGCCGGAACAAGAACATGAAATTAAGTGGCCGGCCACACCGACACATTGGGGTGTTGGGCACCTCCAAGCTCTACGTGATAAGAAATCAAATATTTGCTTTTACCCCTCAGGTAAGCATGTAAAGCTGGCAGGAAAGTCACTCCTTTCTTAATGGTGAATCATTAGTGAAGTGCTTTGTTTTCCCTGCTGTCATTGTACTTTAGGTAGAACAGGGCTGACACAGCAGATGTACTTTACGTTGTAGGTTTTTTAAGAGCATGGGATGATCAGTGTGGTAGAACTGCTGATAAATCTCTTTTCTGTCATACAGAGTCTGGTTTCTTTGGCTTCTGGCTTAGGAGAACACAGCAAATCAATAGTACAAAGTTGTTACTGATCTCTGCCCACACCAACACTAATTAATGAAATAGTTTCTGCAGAAATAGATCACTTAAAAAATATCTTTCTACTGATAACTTTGATGAAAAATTTAGTACCACATAAGTGTGCCAAATACTGTAACCCCTAGGACGTGAAGGTGTGATCTTTTCATTATATTGTTGAAAGGGTCAATAGTGCTGAGAAACGGATGTTCTCTCTTTTTTCTCTTTAGTTGTTTTTTCAATGTTGCTGGAAGTTTGGATCCTCATAGAATCAGTGGATCTTATTTATACATTTAATGAAATGCAACACACTTATTCAAATAGAATTATTCCAACAGTTGGTACTAGATGGCTAGGGAGTCACCTGCTCCAAGCATGTACAACTGATGCAGGATAAAGAATGCATCCACCCTTCTAAATAGGTGTTTGACTAATGAAGTCTTTAAACTCCAGCTGAAGGCATTCAGTGGACTCTGTAGAAAGCTTCTGTACTGCTTCATTATGCCCAAACAGATCAGATTTACTGCAAAAAATGTAGGTCCCTTCTCATTCTTCCCCATGTCAGTTGATCACAAGGAGCTTTATAAAATGTTATTTGTTGTGTTACTTCCCTGTACCAATTTTCACTTTTGCAAATAAGGGAAAAATTCCTTAGAGATGTGATTTTTTTCAAAAGGCCTCTTTGTTCACATCTTTCTATGTAAGTAGGACCCAGCATTCCAGCTAAAATCTTGTCATGTATCAAATAAGGACATACTTGTTAGTATATTCCAAAATGGCATTTCTCTTTACATTAACAACACAGTGATGGTTCCTGCATATTCCATGTTTTACTAAAATCTCCATAACGTTTTCCATTGTACTTTGAAGCCAGACACTTCCCCTGACTTTTTTTTTGAGGTGGATGGAGTTAATGTTTAATGTCACCTTCCTAAGGTTAGCAGTTAAATCATCTTGTTGATCTTGACTAGTGTCCACAAATGTTGTGATTTTGTCATTTGTATTTCATTCTCTTTTCTAGTGAAAACATTGATTAGGTGTGGGGCAAAGGCTGACTTAATTCAGATACAGTGATTCTGAAGAAATGGTTAATAACTGTCTTTTTAGAACAATTTTAAAAGTAGTTCTGCTTCCTAGGATGTTTTTGTTCAGCTCACTAGTGTGAAAATTTGCAGAAGCTGGCAGGTGTCAGCCGTTTTCCTATACTTACCATCTGATTGCTCTAAAGAAGGAAATTGGACTAATCTGCTGAGACTGGTTTTTGACCATCCTACTTTATAATTTTGTAATTATCTTGGCTGTCTTAAATTGGCTTTGTTTTCCTGACTTTTTAAATGGCTCTTCCTTTTTAAAGACAGGCAGTGTGTTTTCTTCTCTCTGGATTTCTGGGACTTGTTCTTCCTGAATTACCAAAGCTAACTGCGAGTGGCTCGAGGATTGTTTTGGCTGGTTCCTGATTCCTTCTGTGAAGAAATTTCTCTGGACTTTGCCAGCTTGAAGTTAACATATTCTTTATGCACTTACCCCTCCTGAAGGCTTATGGGCTTCCTTAACTTTTGTTGTGGCTACTTTGACATACTTGCCATTATTTGTCCTGCTTCTTTGGTTCCAGCTCCTGAAGTAGCCGTAATAGTCTCTTACTATGTTTCTTGGCTTCCTGCTGTACTGGGAGCAGCACACTTTGCCATTGCACATTCCATGTACCTTTTTTCCTCAGTAACTGCCAGCTTTTCTGTATTCTGCTTGACTTTCAGATGGTTCCCAAGGGACACATGGTTACTGGCTCCCAGTGCCCAGTGTGCACTTGAGCCTGTTTATTGTTTTTGTTGCTATTGTTAGCTTTTTCTTCCACATTTAGAGTACTTCCATCTTCCAGGTCATAGGTTAGTGTAATTGGTCAATGGGAAGATTCTGCTTCATGGGTGTGATTGCCTAGGTTTTGTTTGTATGGTCAGTCTACAAGTGTAAGAAAATGGACTCTTGCACAAGCACGGATTTCTTTTTCACAGTCTGAGGCCTTGTTAGGTCAATTCAGGTGGTTTGTATTGTGGTCAGGAGTAGCTCATATGGCTTTTGTGCATGACTTAAGGGAAGAAATAAAAAAAATAAGGAAAGCACTGACAACTACCCCTGTGTTGTGTTTTTCTCTTCTCTAGTTTACTGACCAGCACCACTTCTATCTGGCTCTAGACAATCAGATGATTGTGGAGATGCTCAAGACAGAGCTGGCTTACCTCACCTCTTGCTGGAGGATGACAGGGAGACCAACCTTGACATTTCCCATCACCCACACAATGCTTGGTAAACTTAATTTTTTCTGTTTCAAGCAGAGTAGGTTACTGCAGGGGAATAAGATGGACATTGGTTGGAGAGGAGACAGGTAGCAGGACTTCTAACATCAGAAGTACAGTTAATTTTCTCATGTGTATGCTGAATTTGGATGACAGGATAGTATTTAATTTTGGTTTTACCCCCCCTTTATATGCTTCCATCCCTTCATCATCTCCATGCTATTTCTGTCAAAAGAAATTTCATAGAAATCCCTTTGGAACTTGTCTTGAGTAGGTTGGTGTTTGTCTTTAGAACTTGTCTAGGGGTTGTGTTTTGTTTGCTTGTTTTTCTGGGGTTTTTGAATAAGCTAGTATTGATAGCAGTTGAGGGTTCTGTTTTAAATTTTTATGATTTACACTGTAGACAACACCCAATAATCCACTGTATTTGGACGTAATAATTTAAGAATGTGTTGGTGAGCTTCAACTCTTCCATTATTCCTTTTTAGTTGATGATGGTACTGACATTCATCCAGCAGTTCTTGCCACAATAAGAAAATTAGAGGATGGCTATTTTGGAGGTGCAAGGTAATGTCAGAATCACTAAATTATTATCTCCATGGTTTTTAAAATTAAATCCTAAAGAAGTCTCAGTTTTGAACTTGTGATAGTGCACAGACCTTGTACTAGAACTCCGCAGAGAAGGAAGTTTCAGCTTTAATTATTATGTGACAATCAAATGGTAGCTGGACCTCAGATGCAATGGAAAAGATGTCTCCCAAAAAGTCTACCATCTCTGACTGCCATTAATGGATAAAGAAAACGATGTCAAGTCTCTGGAAATATGAAATCTTGACTCTTGCTGGGATTCTGTCATTAAAAAGTAAATTACTTTCACAGTTACTGGACATGATTTAAACATTTATTGCATTTAGTACTTGTAAGCTTGTGTGTTCCATTCATCTGTGCGTAAAATATGATGCCACAGTACCTCTCTGTGCTCTTCCTACTTGCCCTCTCAATCAGCATCTTCCTTTGACAGTCACATACTGTCATGGTTTAACTCCAGTCAAAAACTCAGCCCCACATGGCCACTCACCCACCCTCCCCTTAGTGGGATCAGGGAGAGAATTCGAAGAATACAAGTGAGAAAGCTCGTGGGTTGAGATAAAGAGAGTTTAGTAAGTAAAGCAAAAACCACACATGCAAGCAAAGCAAAATAGGGAATTCATTCACCACTTCCCATGGGCAAGCAGTTGTTCAACCATCTTCAGGAAAGCTGGGCACCATCAAATGTACCTGTAGCTTGGGAAGACAAACTCCTGTATCCCTGAACATCCTTCCCTTACTCCTTCTTCCCCTAGCTTTATATGCTGGGCATGACACCCTATGGTATGGAATGTCCCTGTGGTCAGCAGGGGTCAGCTGTATGGCTGTGTCCCCTCTCAGCTCCTTGTGCACCCCCAGCCTGTGCTGGTGGGGTGAGGTAAGAAGCAGAAAAGGCTGGGATGCTGTGTAAGCCCTGCTCAGCAGTAACTAATACATCCCTGTGTTATCAGCACTGTTTCCAGCACAAATCCAAAGCATAGCCCCATAATTAACTCTTATCCCAGCCAAAAACTCTTATCCCAGCCAAAATCAGCACAGATGGTTTAGCAGCCTCCAGTTCTGTGAAAGGACAGTGCCATTCATGGAGCCTTCTCAGCCCCAGTTTCTCATGCATTATCCTTGGAGCTCAGATCTTTGTTCAGGGTCTCTCTTCATATGAACATACAGCACCCTGCATAATTAGGCTTTGAGTTAGGCCTGTAGGTGTTGCCATAACACAGTTAAGATCAATTAGTACCTAGAGCAGTAACTACCCAGCTGGATCGGCAACTGTTGTTTTCCTTTTTTATTTTTCAGTGTCATTTTCCGTGGCTTTATAACCAAAGGTGGATTGAACAGTAGGTTGCATAAATTTTGGAGGAGTTGTTGAAAGCTCAGTGAGCATTAATCAGTATCAGAATGGTGGATGTTAATGCTCTTTGGCATGTGTCTCCTTTTGCAGGGTGAAGATAGGCAAGCTATCAGAATTTCTTACCACCTCTTTTCATACATATCTGAGCTTCCTGGATCCAGACTGTGACCTAAAACTGTTTGATGACCGTAATGAAGACTGTAGTAGTCCTGACAGTGAATATGGAGACTACTCAGCAGACTTCTGTGAAAAAGGTAGTAGTATTTTTTCACTTGCTGTTTTTTTCTCTGTCGAGTTCTATCAGCAGAGCCTGGGATTGCCTACAGTGCAGAGTCTGTTCTGTGCACAGCTGATGGTCATTTGGGTTTCTCATGCATCCACCTGAGGACAGGACCTGCATGACTCAGTTTGGAGAATGAATTCATGTATGTTCTTCCTGCATTTGTAGTATGGCATTGACTGGTAACTGCTACAGTAAAGCTGAGTCTGGAGAGTCAGCAGGTGGGGAGGTGTGGAAGAGGTTAGAGGGAAGAAGGCTGTGGCCAAGAGCTTGTGTGGAAGAGGTGATAGAGTCTTAGAATCATACAGGTTGGAAGAGACTTTTATGATCATCAAGTCCAGCTGTGTTCTGTGACCTACCAGCAAGATAAAACCCCTTTTGATTCCTTTCACTGGCAAAGCTAGCTTCTTAATCTGTTTTCAGTGTCAAAAAATGTGGTTTTTTCTTTTGTTTCCAATTTCTTTGACTTAAAAATCTCTTCTTTACGCTGTTCTTGCATATTTGAGTGCCCTTCTAAATAAGCAAGAATAGAGTGGTGTGTTTGAATAAGAAAGTGATGATGATAAATAGTGATTTTTACCTTTAAGAAACCTTTTTTTTAATGTATGTTACACTAGATAGCCAGGATGAGCTGGATCAGTATATAAATGATGTTCTGCAGAGCACAGCACTGAAGACATACCTGCCCCCAACTTCCAAGACAACGAGTCAGCCACCTGTGTTCAGTGCAAACCATTCCACAGAAGAGATACTGTCAATAATGGCCAAGACAAAGGGCTTGGAAGTTCCAGGTATTTCTCCCTATTATTTTTTTAGTGATAATAATAGAAAAACTGGTTTGGATGCTAGAAGGGGTAAGTTCAAGTATTTGAAAATTATATCTTTTGATATACTTGTGCCACTAGTTCTTTCTGTATAGAGAAGAAAATAGAAATTCCTTAAGAAGTAAGAATGACTCTGAAGCTGCTGCTGTCATGTTCCCAACAGTATTCCATGTCATGGTGTATACATAGAAAACCTGCAATGAAATGTAACATTTAATTTAATGTTGCTACAGCTTCTTAGTTGGATAGAATTTTAGAACCCAAATCAGTTAATTAATTTTGTCTTTGCTTATGTAAAGGCAGACAAAATGTACTTTTTTATTTTAATAAAGTTGCTGTGAAATGAAATGTTTCAATGCAAGAAAAACATAAATATTCACATGTACTTTCTAAATTTTTAAGAACAAATGGAGTAGAGAGGGAGCACAGTCTTTCTAAGTATGCTACATTTCTAATAGCCTGATTGAAAGATATACACCAAAATAACACTTTGGCTGAATTTGTAAATAGATTCCAACATATGCATTGTTTTATATGGAGATATGTAGTATTCAATGTCCTGGTCAATGGAAGACTTCCCTTAACTTCAGTGTAAATTAATAAATTCCAAGCTTTTCTGTTAGTCTTTTCTGCTGTCTTTCATGTACCACATCATCTGATCCTCCATTGAATTCAGCAAATGAAGTTATCAGAGCATTAACCTGCATTTAGCATTATAATTTTAATTATGAAATCTTACCAGTTTGGCCATTTTCTCCACTTATTTCCTGTTGAAATGTTTAAAACACTTGGCAGGGTAAGGTCATTGGGCTGCAGGATTTCTGAGTCATGGGCCAGATGAGAGGTATCAGTTGAGCATGTAGCGCCTGAGCCTTTGACGTGCTGATCTCAGAAACTCTCAGAGCAAACCTGCAAGGAGATAAGGTTCAGAACATGAGCTTGTCTCAGAGTTCCATGCACAGCATCTCAGAAGCACTGCCTCTGTATTTTGACCCTTGGAGGTATTTCTGTTGTTTTTACCTAGTCAAGCTGCTTCATGTAGGTGTTTTTGATTTTCATGTTACTGAGACAGACTTTTTTTTCTTTGTGTTCTGGTGGCTTTGCTTTCTAGCTGTGTCTATGTCTCTTCCCACTAAAGTTCTGAACACACACCGGAAGTCTCTGAATCTTGTTGATAATCCTCATTTCTTTGAGACAAAGGTAAGGTGTGGGAATTTTTATGCTGTTTCTGGTTTTAGGATGCAATGCTGTAGCCTTTCCTCATGTTTTCCTTCCAAACCCTATGCCAGGTCTCATTTTTCTTCACAGACAAGCCATTCTGTCCCAGGCACTCCCTTGTTTTGGAAATTATTTTTTTGGCTGGGTTAAGGTTGTTTAGTCAAATAGACACTATCAAGTGGAAAGTTTTTAATTGCATGTGCAAAACAGAAAAGAACATAATAGTTGCTCTATTTTTAAAAGCCAAAAGTTAAGCCATCATCTTTAATTCTAGCTGAACTCAAGGGGAAGGACGGGATGTTCGCAGCCTTTAGAGATGTTTTCCAAGAAATGCTACTTATAGTAACATCTGGGCAACAGGGAATGTGTGAATGTCCTTAAGGCACCAAATCCCACCTCAAGGCATGAAGATGGGGTTGTGCTGGGCACTTGTTTTGTTTTTGTATATGTGACCAGCTGCTGAGAATGGCTAAAAGAGGTTGTATCCAGCCTCCTGAAGAATTCTGCTCTGCACAAGGCTTTGTTTGTTTGTGGAAATGGTATTTTAGGATTATGTAAATTGCTGATATTTGATGATATTGCTTGTTAAACAAAACTTCTTTTCATCCAAGAACTCACCATAGGATTGCATCATCTGATTAGTTAACATTTTACTTTCATAAGCTTTGGAATTTTATAATGGCAATATTTGCATTCATAAAGCACCACTAATATACAGGTCAGAGATGGAACTCAAAAAGCTCTAAATTATTTCAACTGAAAAAAAAAGGACAGTATCTCTCTGCTTTTCTCTTTACAAGTAACATAAGATGACTGGAAAAGCATGCAGATAATTCAGCTTCTTTGTTTTGTCAAAAAAAAACCCAAACAGATACAAGGTTCCATTCTGGGGGTTGTGTTTCTTGGTATTAGTCTCCTTTCTGTGCCTGCAGTACCCTGGCAAGAACTAAGTGATGTGTCTATTTCAAGTGCAGAGCTTTGTTGCAAGTCTGTTGTGATTTTTTTAATGGGAGATTTGCAGTTACAGGAAGTTACAGATCTGCTACTCTTTTCAAGGTCATGTCTTTTGATTTTTCATCCATCTTTGTTATCAGGACCGTGAAAATGTTTTGCACTTACCTAAAGATGCTCATGGTGATTTGGATTGCAGGAAGCTTGTTGATCAGCTGAAGGAATGTCCAACACTCCATGATCAAGCAGATATCTTGTATATCTTGCATATACTCAAGTAAGTTGCCTGAGTATGAACTTCAGCATCTTTAAGTTTGGTCACAACTATCTGATTATTCTTGTGCAAAAGGTTTCCACTGTTCAGGTTGTGTTTTGAGGGGAGAATGGAAATATTTTGTGGTTTAACAAGCATGTTTTCAGTTAGTTTTATTACAGAAATTATTTGGATACAAAAGAAGGCCTGTGCAAATTTTAGAGTTGATTGGCACAAAGTTGCAAATACATGAAGTCTCCAGGGCTCACAAATTAGATGCACAAATCCTTTCCATGAATGAGAACACACCCTGCTGTATTTGTGGCACTCCATTTAAAGTTCACAAAGATTTGATGTGATTTTTATACACAAGAATGAAAGTGGAGGGAAAATTCATCTTGTCATTTTCTAACTAAAAGCAAAATGCAATTTTAATGAGTGTTCACTATTTTTCCTCTAATCTCTCTGCATATTTAAGTACACAACTGGCTAAAATTTGGTACTTCTTAAAACATTCTTGGAAGCAGTCTAGACCCATCTGCTGGGGTTAGTAAACACCTGCTATTTAAATTGGTTTGATGGGAACAAAATGCAAATACAAACAACAGAATCATCTTCTGAAGTGTGTTTATTGAGCTTTTTTTTTTCCTGTGCAGGAGAATACTGCTGGAACCTGTCAGGCAGTTAGCTTTTGGTGCAAAGACAACTATGTGTTAATCACAGATGGTCTTCCCTACTGCCACAAAGATTGTATTTTTGTTTATTTTAGTCTGTCTCCCATGAGGACCTCTTCTTTGATCTTCTTGATTTCCCAAGCAAAATGTTTAGCATCCTCTCTTAAAGAGTAAAGGAAATCCTATAAAAATATGTTTTGTTGTTTAACTGCGTCTAACACCAGTAATTTCACCAAGGGAGTTTCTGTTGGGCAGGCAGATGGACCTCTGGTGGACTCTGTCAGCAGGAGTTGAAGAGTCATTCTGTGACACTTCAAAACATTACCAAAGAGAAGCCATAATGCAGTCAATTTCAAAACCAGGAGAGGAACAGAAATCTCCCTTGCTTTTTTATTAATAGCATAAGCAACATGGAAGTTTAGTTAATAGCTAAGAAAGAAGCAAGGCTAAAAAATTCCCCTGAAGCATCTGAAAAATGGGTGTAGTCTTCAGCAGTACTGAAGATGTTGCATTCTGCTCTGAAAAAGCACTACGTGGAGTGTTCCTCCAGCAAACTGTGCATGTGAATGCTCAATTTGAAGTATAGTAGGAAATCCTTCAGGTGATTTCTTTTCAAGTCACTCACAGCTGAGTGAGTGCTCAAATTAGTGTGAAAGTTCCTGGTATCAAGAGGATTTTGCCCACATATAATCAATCCGTGGTGAAGGCACAGATGTCCCATTTGGTATTTAATTCTGTCACCAACATGAGCAAGGCAGTCAGAATCCAGCTGTGTGGTAAAGTTTAGCATCTTGCCTGATGACAATTACCTCCTGTTTCTTTTGTGGCAGAGGTGCTGACTGGGACACAGAGCTGGATGGACAGTATGGTGTCACTGTTCACTGCCTCCTCAACGAGCTCTACAGAAAGGCAGGCCTCAATCAAGAATGGGGCTTGATCCGCTACATTTCTGGCATACTCAAAAAGAGAGTTGAAGTCCTGGCTGAGGTATGAAATACAAATAATCCTGGTTCAGCTTCCTGCCTGAGAACAGAGAGAAAACCACCAGTTTGTTCCTGGGGTTTGTGCTTGCCCTTCTTCTAGTTTTACTTTACAACATACATAGTGCAGCATTTTTAATTAAATATCAGTTGCTTTTCTGATTTAGAGTCTTACTACATCTTTATCTTTCATCTGTACTGCGAACTGTGCTGAAGTTGGCATGGACTGAGAATGCCACACTGTAATAGTTGTGAAGGCTTCATTTTACCTCAGTTAATCAGAGAAGCTGAATTGTGTGCTTTGAAAGCTACAGTTGGCACTGGTAATTGACTATTGCTGTTGTGAAGGTATGAACACCTTTGGAGCACTGCTATGTCAAGGTGCTAGTGATGACACAAAAACATGTTCTACCCATTTCCATCCCCTTGGGTGGACGGTCTGCCATGTGAATGGATGTTTGGAACCATTTAAATATCTGTGACGATTAAGTGGTAACAAGAAAAACCCACTGTAAGAGTACAGATATGATTTTGAACATTACAGAAAGGTTTCCTCTCAAGTACTCTAAAAGTATTTGTTTAATTTTCTAGTAATCCCCTGGATGTTTCTGAGGAGCTCTTTCTGTAATTCCTGGCCATTTTCAAGGCTCTGACTGTCACATCTAGGATGCCCTATTTTAGTGACAGTCCTGTCTGTTGGGAGCAGTTTGTGATAATCGCTGTGCATGGTCCTTCATTAAGCACTGAATTTTTCCCTTCTCAAGACACAATGGATGAGCAGTACAGACATGCTCACAGAAAGCCATATATGTTGACTTGAGAAGGTATTGAGAAAGAATTGGGGAGGAGGAGAATGGAGATGATCTGTTTTCTTCCATGTTAAGGGAGTGAAAATAGACTCTCAAAAATCAGAGGAACACTGCTCTGTTTTTTTTGATTCAGGATATTAAAACAGGTAAACTGAACACCCACTTTTGAAGGAGGTCAATACAAATGAGTGAACACTGTGGTACTGGGGACAGTACCTATTTCAGAATATATCAGGAATGTGATTCAGTATGCTGGGTGTTTGTTTTAGGAGATATATTAGGGCACAGGATTTTTTTTAGCTAATGCTGCCAAACTTTTCATTGATTAAAAATATTTTTGTCTTAAATAAACAACAAAAGTTTATCATATGATAAAGGATGAAAGCCTTTATTGATCTGTCAGCCCCACTGGAGTTCCTAATCTAATCATTATGCTGCTGATTTCACTGAGCAGGGAAACAGGCCACTTTTAGCCTGGGCAGACTCCCATAGCCCTGTTGACTTCAGGAGATCTTTGGAAACTATTTAACAGCATTCTTCTGGATCTGTATGTCTGGTAATTAATAGAAATGCATTTAAAATTGCTAAAGAAATTGAATTAATTTAATTTTGGGAATTTAAAGCCATATCACTTCCACATGACTCATTTGTCCCGTTATGATAGGCATGCACAGACCTTCTGTCACACCACAAGCAACTTACAGTGGGCCTGCCACCAGAACCCCGTGAGAAAATCATTACCACGTAAGTTGGAGCTCTGCCTCAGGTACAGACTGCCCTTCATCTTCCTGCTGGTACCATTCTGCTGCTATTATCTTCTTTTAAACCTTACTCCTTGCCCTCAAAAGGATTTGCAGCCACACAGGTAGAATTGTAGGCACCTTTGTTCTGGGTGACTCGATCCCAGTGCATGTTCAAGAATTTAATAGCTGATTGTGCTGAGTCACTGAGACCTGTGGTTTGTCTTCCTGCAGCCCACTGCCGCCTGAGGAGCTCACAGATCTCATTTACGAAGCCAGTGGCCAAGACATCAGTATTGCAGTCCTGACTCAGGTATGCAGCCTGTGCAAAAAGGCTTCTTTGGCTGTGCCCAGTGCTGTGCCAGTGTTTGCTCTGAGACTGGGAAAGCCATGAAGATCCACTGTGATGGGTACCTTTATGGATTTGTCCTTACAGGAAATAATTATGTACTTGGCGATGTACGTCCGGTCACAGCCCAGTCTTTTTGTGGAGATGCTCAGGCTCCGCATTGGTCTGATAATCCAGGTGATGGCCACTGAGCTGGCACGAAGTCTGAAATGCTCAGGTAGGAGACAGTTTTATCATAAGGGTACTTATGGTATCGTTTTTGCTTTACCCTTCATGGTTGCTCTTTTCATTTTTATGTGTTAAATCCTTTTATTTAACCTCTTAGTTCATATGTGCAGTCACAAACTTTGGAAATCACTTTTTGTTTTGACTTAATGGAAGATTTCTCTCCCCCTGGCACCCAGTTATTCAAAGAATATCAAAGGATGTTCTTTATGGAATAATTCTGGCTCTGTAATTTAGATTCATGTCATCTGCTGTTGGGAGATGGTTGTAATACCTTTCCAAGTAATGCTCTACAAGGGAGCAACTGCTTTCTCATCATGAGCTTCAGTGAAATTTTGCACTATTTTGCACTATGACAATATTCATTAATGCAAGTAGTATTATTTCCATTCAGTGTTTGTTGTTTAGTCCTGAAATGTATTTTCTTTGGAATGTGACTTCATATTAATTTTTTTTAAAGAATGGCTAGCCAAAAGGTCACATGTGATTTGACTTCATTCAGTTTGCTTAGCTGGCTTTATAGCTTGTTGTCTTCCCAGTGACATTTGTCATTTTGTTTTGTTTTATTTTGTTTAACTAGGTGAAGAAGCTTCAGAGAGCTTGATGAATCTAAGCCCCTTTGATATGAAAAGTCTCCTACATCATATTCTCAGTGGGAAAGAGTTTGGAGTGGAAAGAAGCTGTAAGTTTTTCACTTTTATATGTTAAGTTAGATTGTCTTATAAGTAGGGATCTATTCCTTCTGCATGAAAAATAAAGGTATAGGTAATGTATTAATCATGGGTGACAGTACATGTGTATGTCTGCTGTAGAATAAACAAAACACATATGATGGAAGCTATCCTGCACTGAAATAAGATTGTATCAAGTTTCAGTAATATGAAGGCAAACTTTTAAAATGAAATTTTGTGGAACCAGAACAAAAGCCATTAAAAGGTCATATCTAACCTGCCTTCAAGAAGCATGTCTTTGATGCCCACATATTCCTGCCTGGCACATCAGCTGTCTCTTGGGCTCCTCCGTAGGCCCTCAGAGTCTTGTCACAATTCTGACTAAAGTTACAATTGCTCCCTGTCTTGGAAAATCAGTTTCTGACATCCAACTATGGATTTAAGCCCCTTACTTGATACAATCAGGCTTGAACTCTTGATGTGTTTTGAAAGGATGCAGTCACCAAGAGCATTGCACATTTCTGAAACAATTTG
Source organism: Ifrita kowaldi (assembly GCA_013398055.1). Classification (NCBI taxonomy): domain Eukaryota; kingdom Metazoa; phylum Chordata; class Aves; order Passeriformes; family Cinclosomatidae; genus Ifrita; species Ifrita kowaldi. The sequence goes on along the minus strand of VZRS01002799.1, from coordinate 960,825 downwards.
TGTTTAACTTCTTAGATACAATTTCATCTATTTTTCTACCCCTAGAATGTTAAAAATGTCCATTTGCTTCTTTAGTGCGACCTGTAGATTCTTCTTCATCCAGCCCTGCAATTTCTATTCATGAGATGGGGCATTCTGGAGCAACCAAAACAGAAAGAAGTGGTATTACTAAATTGAAGAGTGAGATGAAGCAGGTGAGGGTTTTCTGTCAATGCTCATCAGGAAGTACAGCTGTTCTGGAACTGTGTTATGTTAGGTTTTGTTCTTGCTAAATGACAGAAATTTTGAAAGTTGCTTTGATTTTAAAACTGATCACTAAATAGAAGGCAGTTAAGGAATGTTTCCTCCGAAAATGTGCTTCCTCTTCTGTTCTTGTTTCATGTGCTGAATGTAGAAGAACTTGAACAATGCATTCATGGCATCCACTGTAAAAACAGCTCTTTTATCATGTTTAGCTAAGGAAAAGTCAGATGTACAAAGAGAAGCTTTTATGAGGTGTTTGTTCTTGTACTTGGCCCAAGTTGCAAAAGTGGACCCCATGCCTTTTGGAAAAGATACAGGTGGAAAAGGAATCTTGGTTTGTTTTCTTCCAGTTCTGTTTCTTTAGGAATGGAGGATGATTACTGCTAGAATTTATACATATATATTCAACTTCAATACTTTAAATTACACTTCAACTGAGTATATGGAGAGATCACAGAAAACACAACCAAAATACTCTGAATGAATGTGACTGATGGTTTTGTTATGAGTGGTTTGATTTCTCTATTTTGTGTCTCTATTAGTAATTTTCTTTTGCTTTAAATAAATAGGAAGGTAGTGGTCAAATAAAATACATTTGTAAGAATGGTTCTATTTTTCCTCATGGGTTATTCAAACTAGAGAAGAGAAGGCTCCAAGAGACCTAATTGCAGCCTTGCAATATATAAAGGAGGCTTACAAGAAAGATGAAGAGATGCTTTTTCCCAAGGCCTGTAGTGACAGGACAAGGGACAACAGTTTTAAACTGGAAGGGTAGGTTTAGATTAGATACAAGGACTACTTTATACGATGGAGAGGGAGAGGCAGTGAAACAGGTTGCCCAATGAAGTTGTGGATGCCCTGTCCCTGGAAATGTGTAAGGTCAGATTGGATGGGGCTTTAAGCAGCCTCATCTAAGGAGTTATTTGATGTTTTCCTTTGTTTGTGTGAAACAGATTGAATAAGCCTTCAGAAAGGAGTGGCATTTTTACATGATCTTAACATGGAGCACTTGCTGGTGGCAGTAAAGATCAGTTATGACTCTTCATGGGACATGGTCAGGCAGGGAAGCAGAGACCCCTGGGGCACATGGTGTCTGTCTCATGAGACCTGGTTGCTGTGTTTGAGCTGTGCCACTGCCGGAGCATCATCGTGGACGAGGCTCAGGAGTGGCTGTGAAGGTGCTGCCGACTGTGCTGCACCGGCCCTGAGGTGGCCTGGGAGGTCATTCTGAGCAGGGCTCCCAGTCACAGGGCGGTGTCTGGATTCGGGGCCTTTCCAGGAAGGAGGAGGGACAAGGCACTAGATGGCAGCATTATTTTGTTTGAAATACAGAGGTGGGCCTGAGCTGGAATATGTGGAGCTCTGTTGACGTTAGAAACATCGTTCCTTTGTTGCTTTCGCATTCCATGGAAACTTGGTATTTTGCACAGAGGAGGAGTTGGCTGGGTTTATTTTTGTACCCCCCCACTTGGCTTTTCCTGCTGTTTCCTGCCACATCCAACTGCATTCTCTGAATAATTGACCAGCAGCTGATGCAATGTCATTTTGGCAGGGGGTTGGGTGGGGTGGTGCAGGATACACTTTGTTGTTACAAGGAATATTTCAAGTACTTGTGCTAACATCTCTGGACGTGTTGAGCTACTGCAGCTCCCTCTTTTGTGACTGTTCTTTCTTGAGTCTGAACATCAAACCTTTGCCTGAGCCATTAACACTGAATGTGAAGGCATGGCTTAGGGTGGGCAGTTAGATAAAAATGCTTAAAGTCTGAGTGCTTAACTGCTGCGTCCACATTTCAGCAAAAATTTGGCCTTGCAGCTGTTTGTTTAGTGCTGCCCATTCGGTTGGCAGCCTGCTGTCTCTCCAGCAAGATGACCTTCTTGTGCAAAGAGAAGCTGGTGGCATTGCAACAAATGGGGAATGGAAGTGGGGAGCTTGGCTTTTACCCCAGCCCTGAGTCACAGGGGGAAGCTTTTGCTTGCATCTTAAACTGGTGGTTTGTGCTGGCCGTGCTGGGAGCACCGTGGATGGCTTGGGCACCTTGTGGCTGCCCAACAGGCTCCTGGCATGGAAGGCTCTGCCACATGGTGACCCTGGGGATCAGCAGCAGCTGCCCTGGTATCAGCTGAAGTGCAACACTTCAAGAGGCCAGGGGTTGCTGCAGTTTTTCCCCGAGTACCTGAAGTTATTCTGTATTTCTTGTCTTTGCACAGATGGGTTACCTAATCTTGTCTGTGTTCTGTTCTCGGGGCTGTCTGTCTGACATGTTGGTGTCTGGTTTTGTTTTGTAGTTTTTTCATGAGGGGCACTCCACGTCCAACAGCATGTTTGCTTCCACGGTAAAACATTGTCTGTAGCTCTGCACCTGCTCTTCACCCTGTGTGTGTTTGTGTGCAAGGGTCTTGGCTCTAGACAGTTCCTCCGACTTCTTCTGCCTAAAACCTTGCTTTCAAACCCCGGCTCTTTGTCTTATTTGTCTCCATTGGGAACCAATTCTCATTAGTAATCTTTTAAAAGAAGTTGAGTCTTGCATTTAGATCCACTTAGTTCTTCTGAAGCTTAAGCAGTTGTAGCAGATAAAGTACTATAGCAGATTTAGCTACTTGATAGTGGATTATGTTACAGGTGTCTTCAGTATTTAAAAGTAACGTAGTGTTGAAAAATGCTGGCAGCCTCTGGACGGTGAGGAACCCAGAGTAGTTTCAAGTTGCTGAGACAGGGGTTGCATGGGTATCTCTGCAAGAAGTCATCTTCTTTCAAGGCAGAGAACTGTAGCTCTTCTTAAGCTCTCACTGTTAAGAAGGAATATAATTGCTTAAATATTTTACCAACAGAGACCTCAGCAATTCAAAGTAAGTCTGAAGCTCCAAATGTGTCATGGAGAGACAGGAAGTTTCCAGCTACACATGTCCTTTGAACTGTTGGTTTGTGGTTCTCTACATCTTCAGACTTATTGTCAATGCCACACCTCCCGAATGCCCTAAAAACACAGCTACAGAGCAGGAAGTTCTATCTGTCATAGTCAGTGAGCAGTGGAAAGGAACAGCAAGCACTGGAACATCGAAGGAACACCACCTGTGCCTCATGGACACCAGGAGCAGTGGAAATGGACTGTTTGCTGGGGATTTTTTTGCAGTGCTATGCAGAGTCTATGAGCCTGTGCTTTCCAAACATGCAGTTTTCAGTCATTTTCCTCCTTCCCCATTATATTGCTCAGGTGGCTCCTTACTTGGAGGTAAGGGGATTTAAGATGGCACTTCCAGTGAAGTCCTTTCTGGGCTGAAAGTAACAGGGATCCAAAAGGAAGAAGAAAACAGAAGAGCACAGCCTCTGGGAGTGCAAGGAATGGGCAGACTGCATGTGTGGAAATCACAACAGCAATTTGGTGGTATTGCCACAACTTTGAAGATGATTTGCTGCCTAATTTAGTGCCCAGGCCTGGTGGGGTAAAATAATAGCACAACAAGAGTAATAAAGGAAACAAGACTAATACTTAACAGAGAGGCAGGCATGATGATTTCATGGCTTCATTAAGTCAATTTTTAATCTACTTACTCTAATAGAGCTTTTGCATGAGGGCCTCTCTTGCTGGACTATGAACCCTTTGATACTTTTACAACACCATGTCCAAGTGAATTGGACCTACCTGCAGATGCCCCCACCTTGCACACCAGTGACACTGCCCTGGAAGCAGCTTGTGCTTGTTAAAATAGTCAGACATTGCATTAAACCAAGCAGTGGAGGTCACTGGGTTATGCCATGTTGAAGTGCTTGCCTGTTTTGTTGAGGAACAATGGAAGTACTTGAGAAATGAAGCTTGTTGCAAAGGGGAGAGATGAGGATGAAGGATCAATCCCACCCCATCATCCTGTATGACACCAAGGCCTGTATTTTTTTCCCTGGTTCTGAGGTAGCATTATAACAGAAATGTATTGGCCAGGAGTGGCACTTGGGTGGGCACTGACCAAGGCTTTAATGTCCTTACAGAGGGGCAGTACTCCATCGTCTCCCACCAGTGCTTCTCCGACTGGCTCCAGTGGCGACATGAGCTGGGGCGACAGGAAAGGGCAGTGGCTGCGCAGGAGGAGGCTTGATGGTGCTATTAACAGAGTTCCTGTTGGCTTTTATGAGAAAGTGTGGAAAATCCTTCAGAAGGTAAGCTGACCCCTGTGGAGGATGCAAGCAAGCTCTGCAGTAACTCAGGGAGGTGGTGGTCCCAGGGTGGCATCTTGCCAGGAGTGGAAGTTGGTCAACAGGTGGAAACCAGAGTCACTGGTAGAAGTGTGTCTCCTGAGCATAAAAGGGCTCCATTAACACAAGTTCATGTATTTCTTTGAAAGTGTATTTTTCTCTCAAACCACCAATGCTGAATTTTGGCTGAATGATTCTGTTCGACCACTGCCTGTTGTGCATCCCTTGGCCTAATGCACATTGTCAGTGCAGCTAAAGGGCACTGTGATGCAATGCAGCTCTGTGCTCCAGATCAGAAAGGCTGTGAGGAATGAAGTAGGAAACTGCTCTAACTCTTCCAGGATGTGTTGAGACCTCTTGCTGGCTGTTCTGAGCTGTATAGCATTCTTAACCTTTTCTGTTTGTTAGTTAGTTTGTTTTTAAGTGAAAAGTAAGTCCTTGCCAGCACACTGGATATCAGGGGTATAGAAGCAAACCTCCAGGAAGAAGGAGAGAGGAATTACAAATTTTAACTTATTTCAAAGTGATTATGCACCTGTTTTCCTGCTTTGCTGGATACAGGCCAGCATTTGGCACCTTGCAGCACTGAGCTGTTCATGCTTGCTTAGTTGGAAAAAGAGTGCATCACCAATTTAGGCTGGTTTGTCCTTCTAAAATCACTTACACTGAAGCTGTTAGTGTTGATGCCAGCCAAGACAAATCATATGTGACCTCCTGGCTATATACTAATAGGATCTTTCAGTAGAGTGAGCATCACTTCTGACCTAGTGTAATAGCTGGGAGTAATTGTATGGTTTTTCTGGCTGTTAAAATGAATTGTGCTTGTCTTCAATATTTCATTCTTAAAATCTTTTTGGACTATTCATAAAGTGTGTCTCCTCTTCTTGGTGTGTTTCTATTCTATATCTCAGGTACCCAGATGTGTCTGTCCTTAACCTGCCATTTCACCATTTAGGTTTTGTCACTGTTTTCTTTATACCACTTGCTATTTCTCTCCCTCAGTGGTTGGCATCCTGAGGTGGGGTGTCCTGGATCTGAAACACATAACTAAATGTTGTTCTAGCAAAAATGTAAAAAGATTCTTGCTTTTGTGGTCTGTTGTCTTGCTTTTTTGTTATCTTTTATTTCCAAATCCTTTCCAACAGAATGCTCTCATTGATTTGTTTCCCTCCTTTGTGTGCCTTTGCTGTAGTGGCTCTTGAAGTGCTTTGCTTTGTTAGCTGGGCTGGAGCACAGCATGCTTTGGTGTGTCATGTCAGGCTGCTTCTAATCTTTGCCAGTTACATAATAACTTCTTCAGGAAGGATGAAATAATATTTTTGAACAGAGTTTTTTTGTGTCGTATGGAGGTTTTTGCTTTGCTTTTTTTTTTCCTAACTGAAAGTTGTTACATATTGGCTTAGAACAGAGAACCCTCAGATTGACTTGCAAGAACTGTAATTTCTGTTCACTCTTGGAATGTTTCAGTGCCATGGTCTGTCCATTGATGGGTATGTCCTTCCTTCTTCAACCACCAGAGAGGTACAGTAAAATGCCAATGATTTTCTAGCCACATGTCTGAATGTTTGGTTTGACAGTGTAAGATGCAGCAGGGCTGCTGTTACAGATCCTTGGTTTTATGTTTAGAACATCTGGACCTTCCCCTAGCACCTCTGCCAGTTTCCCTGGGTCTGTGCAGGTGAGTTCCTGCCAGGCAGACCTGGAAGAGGAGGCTTGTGACAGGTTTTCCCTTTGCTGAGCCTGCCTTCTGCACGCCTTCACCGTCCCCCTGTGCCCACTGGGAGGCTCCAGAGAGGGTGGGAGACAGCAGTCCTTTGGGGGGAAGGTGAGGCAGCACAGACTTGTTGGAATAAAAAAGGCACATTGCTTGCCACTGTTTTTTTTTTTTAATATGCTGCAACAGCAGGCAGTGTATTTTGGCTTCACAGTCTCAAAAGTAAATACCAGCTATGGATGATTGTTTCTAACCAAAGATTTGGCTCTTTAAATCCATTACATTTTCTTGCATTTTTTTCTTAGCTGGATTCTGTCTTTAGGTGCTCTGGCAAATTTGGAATTCGCATCTATAAAACAAACTCTTGTGAATAGTAATCCATCAGTGCACGAGCAGTGCTTGTGTGCCCAAGACTGTTTTCCTGACTGTTTCCCTCAGACTTGTCTCTGGCTTCCTTCTTTTCTGAGGGACTGTGGTAACAGCTGAAGAGAGGAGTTGGAATTTTCTGCCAAATTTAAATGTTGGGGTTTGTGGGTTTTTTTCAGAAAGGAGAGCTTTATTTATCCCTATTGTGTAGATAAAGAGACTTCTATTTTTAGCCCGTCAGACCTGGACAGGATCTAATTTTGCTGTTTAAAGCAATCGAATGAAATAAGCACAAACCTCCTAAGGCAGCATAACATCCACAGAGCTATGCCAGTGCAAATTAAACTGTTCTACAAACAGAATAGTGACATTCCTGCATGGCAAAGCTCAGGGGGTATTTAAAAATCACCCCTCTAAGCAGGTGGTTGCTTTTAAAACTCAGCAGTGCATTTGGCTTTGCAACTAACCTGCAATGAGAGAAAGATATGTACAAGGCAGAGTGTGTGAGACCACAGCCTGAGGAGCAAAGAGTTAATGTGCCAGCTAAGCATCAGCAGCACTGTATGCAAGTGAGATGTGTGTGTGATGGGTTGCAGGGCTGGAGCAGGCTTCTGGAAGTTGTGTAACTGTTTGCAGAATCAGGGTCTAGCAACACAAAAACTTTCTGTAAGTGTTAAAGCTGCACAAACATTTCGTTTGCTTCAGTCAGTCTGCCCCCATGTGCGGAGAGGAGCATATGTCTCAGTGCTTGCAGGATGTGAGGAGCTAGTCTTTTGGATTTGTCAGTTTGTCTTTCCATTTCCACTCAAACTTGCCAGATGACCCCGTGTGAAATCAAGTTTGCAGTGCACGTGGAGTCAGTGCTGAACCACGTCCCCCAGCCCGAGTACAGGCAGCTCCTGGTGGAAGCTATTCTGGTCCTCACGTTCCTCTCCGACATCGAGGTGAACAGCATCGGGGGCATCATCCACGTGGACAGAATCGTGCACATGGCCAATGACCTGTTTCTGCAGGAGCTGGTGAGCTCAAAGGGCAATGGGGGGAAGCCTCCTCCTTTCAAAATTATCCCCTGCTGTTTTTTTAATGTGTGTGATGAACTTGATTTTGTCCTGGCTCTTTCTCCTACAAAGACAGACCAAAACACTTAAGTATCTTCTGGAAATATATTTGGGAGAACTAATGTAAGAACTGTGGGCTATTGAAAGGGAATAAAATTGTAGTGGCTAACAAGCTCTGAAGTACAAGGGTAGATTGAAGTTCTGCTTTATCAAGGCATTAGTATTACCAATATTTGAGTAATCCCACCCATTCCCCCCAAAGGACAAAAATCCGTGAAGTTATATGTTCTTCATTTACTTGCACTGATCCAACTAAGTCATGTGGGCCCTATAGTAATCCTGATTAAGGTTTTCATGAGGGGAAAGAGAATTGCTTTCAGTATTCAGCACAAATAGAAAATCATAATGTGGTGGGTTTTTTCCAATAAATAAGCATGCACGCCTAACTTGCCCTACTTCTTTGCTTGTGTCTTTACAGAAATCATTTGGAGCTACTGGTAGTATCTTGGAGAAAGACCTAGCCACAGGAATTTGCCACTTTTTTTATGACAGTGCTCCCAGTGGAGCCTATGGCACCATGACTTACCTAACAAAAGCCATAATTATTTATTTACACGATTTCCTGCCCAGCACAGGCTGTGCAATGCAGTAAGTGATGTCTCATGCAGAGGGAAGGCGCAGAGGCTCTTCCTCCCCAGTTCCCTGTCACAAACCCCTTGGCTGGTTGCTGCCCATGTGTGCCATGCACTCCCTCAGCATCTGGCACTGCTGGGGATGCTCTGTGCACACCGACCTGCTGGGGACAGGGAGCTGGAATTTGGCCTGGTTTTAGGAGAGTGTGCGAGAAATAACAAATAACGAGGCTTACTCTGCCCAAAGTGCATAAATGTAATTCATATTAAATTAGCAAGAATTATACAGTTCTGCCAAGGGGAAAACAGATTACTCTGTGGAGATCTAAAGGCATAATAAAACAAGGGAGCTGCATCTCAGGCACAGAGTCTCACAAATAAGAGAAGTGATGGAATTCATTAATTTTTCTCCTGCTGTGTGTAAATGTACATCATTGTGAATCACTAATGCACAGTGTGAGACATCCAGGGAAATGTAAATTAGAGGAGTAAGAATAACTTGAACTAACGTGGTGATATTTCTAATACACTTTTATCCTGATTCTCTTCTCATTTGCACCTAGTCAGTGCAGGGCTAACGCCAGTAGGGACAAACAACCTACAATACCCACTAATTTGAGAGGATAGCCTCTGTCGGGAAGCTGCATCTGTCTTTAATCTGAACAAAATAGCTTCCTTCCCTGCATCCCCAAGACTTTGAAGGCAAAATCTCAAGACTCCAGCTTCTCCAATGTGACAGACAGTTTTATGCCTGTAATCCTTTCCTCTGAATGGAGCAAGATAAACCTGTTCCCCTTGAGCACCCTTTCCAAGTCTCCTGATCATTTCCCTTGCAAACAGCCTCAGAGTTAAGAATGGCATAATTGTGGCCCTTCCAGTGTAGCGTGAGTTTATGGAAGGCTTTGATGTTTTTCTTTTTTTTTTTTTTTTTTTTTTTTTTNTTTCCATTTTTTCTTTTTCTTTTTTTTTTCTTTTTAATTTGAAGTCACACTGGTCTCATGTAGTTAGGGGTTGAGCTGCCTGGAAGTCTCCCTGCAGACAGTTCCCAGGTTCATGCTGTCCACTGGAAGCTCTGAGATGCTGCAGGGATAATAGGTGTGTCCTGCAGGGAAATGTCTCCATGGCCATTTAAACTGAAAATAGAGGTAGGCAGCCTCTGGAGAGGAAACCCCTGCCTTACCCCAGGCACCGGCAGCAGTTTTCCTTGTGCCTGTGCTGCTGGCTTTGCCACCAGCCACATGTCAGCACCTGGCTGACAGCTTAGGAAAGTGGCAGTAGCCTCAGCCTCTCCATGGCCACAGACAGGTTCCCTCAGCAGCACTGCTGCCGTGTGAGCAGAACGGATCAGAGCAATTCTGTCTTGCCAGGTAGAGTGGAAAAGAGCAGATAGGCCTGTAAAAAGGAAGTACTTTCTGAGCTAATGAGCCCGATAAGTGTATTTCTGTAAGCCTCCCCTCCACTCTTTCAGAACATAACTGTGCCATTTGTATAGGATTTGAATTTTTTTTTTGTAACAATAGTGTGTGGTGCTTTTGAGAGTGAGGTTTTTGTTTCCAGTAGAAGTAATGTCCTGTCTCACTTGCCAGTTGCCAGCCCTCATGGTCCCAGCAGGTCTGAGCTCCGAAGGCCATGACACCCTGCCTGCTGTCCCTCTACAGAGTCACTGCTGCTGTAGCAGTATCTGGGAACTGGCTCAAGAGAGTGAAGGTGTGTGTGTGAGGTGATGTAATGTTTTTTCAGAGACACAGGAGTTTTGTAGTCCAGAGGACCAGGAGCCTGTGTTAACCACCATGGGAGCCATGGGCCTGTGCAGGGGCCAGTATAAAGTGACAGTTCAGGTACAATTAGCACTTGGGTGTAGAAGTCATTTTATTGGTGTGGTACCTGTTTTGTAAGGGTTTGCCTTTGTTATTGTTTGGTTTGGTTTTTTTAACTTTTCATATGTATTGTGAGAGCTCACTTGGCTTGTTTCCCAGTAAAAGGAAGTAAAATCCTTTGTCTAGTTTAAGCAGATGTGACAGTGCAGAGCATAAGCACACAACAGCAAGGTGATAGTTTTTTATTTTACCCGGTATCATACAAAAAGTAGTGGCAGTTATTTTTGCTTTGCTTCTTGAATCGTAGATTGTGAGAGATGCAAGATGACTTTTTGCTCAGACTTCTAATTTTTTTTTTTTTAACCTACTGTGTGAACTTGTTTGCAGAAACAAGAAGGCTGATGCTGGTTTTACATGCAGCTGCATTGAAGTCTAAAGCAATTCAATATATGGCCTAACATACCTGGACACCCCTTAACACTTCTTTTTTTTTAATGGGAGTGTCATTGGTGTTTTTAATATCAAATTCACAGTATGACCTAGGCTATGGTATATTCATGATGGTCATAATGAATTACCACGTGGAATGCAGGCAATAGGAAAGCATTTATGTGGTAATTTGAAGAGTTTAGGTAGCTGGTGGTGAAGGGTGGGACTCAAACACAAGGCCAGTGGAAGGCAAACTTCGGTTACTTACAGGGTCAGGCACAGCTGCACCTTGCTGCTGTGTTACTGCTCAGAGCGAAGAACCATTGCAACTGGAGAGTTGCCTTGCAGTGCAAACCCAATTATGCAAATAAGGTTTTACACAGACCCCCTGCTTTCCTGAGGATCCCTGGGTGTGTGAGGCTGCTGCAAAGCAGAGCTGGCACTGGCAGTGACCAGGGTGTGCTCCCAGATAAAATACAGGATGACTTTGCAGTTTTGCAGGGCTGAGCTAATTGGCAGAGACTCTCCTTGGCTGTGCAGCCTCCCTGGGGAGCCAGCAGATGACACTGCCAGCTCCCAGTCCCTGGAAACTCATTTATGGGAAGAAGGCAAAGGTGAACAGACACATCCTGTGAAACAAGGGCATTAGTGAATTAAAACAGACTCACCTGAGAGCTGCTCATGCCAGCCTGACAGGCACTGCTGCCCCAACCAGTTTGCAGCTGTGGGGTCAGGAGCACCCACGCAGTGCCAGGAGCAGCTGGGTATGCCTGGAGACAGGCACGGGGCTGGGGTGGGGGGGAACTGGCAGAATAAGGATCTGTGTCCAGCTCAGAGCTCACACCACATGCTGGCCCCAACCCTGCTCCCCAGGCCAGTGCCCTCCCTGCTCACAGCTGTTGCCTTCTCCCTGCTGCCGACAGGGACATGGGTTTTTTAAACTAGACAGATAAAAAGCACCACTGACCTCCCTTAGCTGCTGGTCCCACAGGTAGCTGAATGGGTGGAGTACAAAGTTTGTCTGGCTGCTCTCCTGCTAATTGTAGTCTCCTTTCTCAGGGAAGGAGTCCTGCTTGTTCCTGGAAGGTGCAGGTGAGCCACATAGTCCTTAGCTGCCCTGCAAAGGGGCAGCCACTTTCTGTGGGGTAGTGAAACACCTGGGCTGCCCCATGTGGGCACAGGACATTGCAGGAATGTGTCACCCCTCTAGCAGTAGCCAGGGCCTTGAGTGAGGCGAGAGCTTGAGTCAGTCCAGGTCCAACCTTGGGCACTTTTTGGAGTGGTCTGCAGGTAGGAGGAGAGTTGCCTGGAAAGCAGGAGAGAGATGCCACCACTGGTGCCATCTGTAGCTGTAGGGTGAGAGTTTGGGCACTCATCTGCAGGCTGATACAGGTGCTGCTCAAAGGACCACTCACATGTGGAATATTAAGGAGCTGCTGCATAGAATCATGACTGAAAAAAAGGGGTTGAGGATGGGGGTTATAGAACAAGAGCTCAAACAGTTTGGATTTAAGTAAAAGCAGCAGGGCTTTTTCCCACTCCCAGTTCCAGTCTCAAGTGGCATTTATTCCTGGCATTAGATGTTTCAGTTACTCCCCCTGCCACCCTCCTTCTGTCGGGGGTAAGGGGGCTTTTTGTGCCACCAGCAGCTGACAGGACAGCACCTTCTTTTTTGGCTCAATGATTCATCTCCTCTCATGCCTCAGTCCTGCATCCCCAAAAGGCTCTCACTGCCTGCTGAGTGAAGCTGTGCTGCGACTGTACCTTGGCATCCCCTCTCAGGAAGTGATCCCTCGAGGCCAGTCCCCTTCATGCCAGGTTCAGGAATGCGTCCCTAGTGGGGGACATCCACACTGGAGGCTGCCAGCCATTCTTCAGAGCTCCTGTGTCTCGTTGCACACCCTGGCTTTGTCATCTTTACTGGGGCAGGTGGTAAAGGAGGACTCCAGAGCTGCCGTGTCCAGTTCCACCTTGTCATTTCACACCCATTGCATGGAAGCCAACAGTGGGCAGCAAGATCCCACCACACAGTGGTGTTTGGCCATTGTAAGTGGAGCCTTTTTGTCACTCCACTGGAATAAGGTGGGACTGATCATCATGGTGCATAGATCAGAATAACTGCATGCTAAAAATATACATTATGTATTACCAATGCCATTAAAGTTTTACTGTAAATTTTGTTTGCACTATTAAAGATTTTTTCTTTCCTCTTCCCCAAGGCAGTAGAAATAAGTGTATGCATGCTTGTTCATTCATCTGTTAAGTTACAAAATACTTATGGAAAAGTGTTCTGTATTTAAATGTAGAAAATAAGATTTAAGAGAGACAGCAATGCCTTAAACTTGGGCTGCTGTTACATTCTGGGATGATAAACTTGGAAGAATGCTTTTTTTGTGCTTTCAACACTCCTGTTAAATGAAACTGAGCTGCTTTACTTAGCTTATCTTTAGCTATTAAAATTTAAAGATGGACTAGGGTGGAACCTTTTCCTACCCAAAAAGCACTTTATGCGCATTGGATTTACTGCGGCTGAATAAGGTAATACAGTTACCAAAAAGCTCCTGACCTGATGTTGCTTTCAGAGTGTAAGATGCAAGAGAATTAGGTCCAGATCTCCTGACTTCTCCCCCTGGGAACTGACAGGGTGGTACTGGCAGGAATGGGAATATTGGCTTGCAGTCAGGGGAAGGAGACAGGCATGTGAGGGCAAGAGACTCTTCCATCTTGCTACTTTCCAAAATCTCAAATTCAGAATTTCTCAGTTCCTTTTCTTGTTAAAGAATTTATGTTTAACTATATGCAAGAATATTTAGGTTTGGTAGTATCAAAATATGTTTACTCTTTTGTTCTTACTCATCTCTGTTTTTAAGAAACCCAGTTTGTCTTCAGAGCAGTGTGTTCTGTGGTGATTGGGGCAGGGTACCAAAACACAGGCAAAGAGACACCCCACTTAGGCATTGCTCAGAAAGCTGAAGCTTTATTTTGTGATCTGTCATGTGCTGCATTAACATGCTATGGATTTAGCCTTCATTAAGGTGATGAGTTATCATGGAATCACTGAATCCCAGAAGGGGTCATGTTGGAAGAGACCACAATGGATCATCTGGCCCAACCTCCCTGCTCAGACAGGGTCATCCTGTAACACGTAGCACAGGGCTACATCCAGATGGTTCTTGAGTATCTCCAGTGAGGGAGACTCCACACCCTCTCTGGGCCTTCTATTCCAGTGCTTGGTCACTGCACAGGAAAGAAGTTCATCCTCATGTTCAGGTGGAACTTTCTGTCAATCAGTTTCTGTCCATTGCCTTTTGTCCTATCGCTCGGCACCACTGAGAAGAGCCTGGCTCCATCTCAGAAACAGTTATGATTGATTCAGAGCTCTAAATCCCAACAAATCTGGGGGAAAGTAACCAGTGGCAAGAGGAAATCCAGTGCAAGTGTAAACACCTTTCAACCAAGATCCTCTAAGTTGGGCCTGTAAACTTTTGGAAGGATACGAGTGACCTGGAATGATTTAATTCCTCTGCATCATGCAAAGAGCAAGATTAAATGCAGAACTACCCATTTTAACTAGATGCTTCTTCCCTGTTTTCCTCTCCTGCAATGGACAACCCACAGCCAGCCTCTCTTGTGCCTGTTCCATCACCAGGGAGGGTCTGATATGTTCCTTGTGGTCATCAATGCTCTCAGCTGTCAGTAAGAACTGCTGACAGACACATACCAAAGTCTGTCTTCCTACACAGCTCTAGGCATGACCTTGGCAATGTTCAGGGATTAGACTGATGGGGGCGATGCCACCAGGAGGGGGGGAGTGAATTGTAAGGTCCTGGCAGTGTGTGGCAATGACACAGTAATACTGAAAGTGGGTTTTCATCTCCTCTGTCCCGTTATTAGCAGGCACAGATCAACCAGGAGGGGCTAAATAAAGGCTTGCACAGTGACCCTATCGAGCAGCCCTTTTATGAGTAATGACAGCGAGCTGAGCTTCCAAGACAACCCACAAGAAGTTCTGCCTTTTCATGAGGTTGCCTTTTTCTCGAGTCTGTGAACAATGTGAAAGGCCTCTAAAAATTCATTGAAGTCGATGTGGCCATCTTTGTTGTAGTCTATGCTGAGGACTAACTTGTCAATGGAGTCATCCTGTACATCAATGCCCAGGTGAGAGGTGAAGAGTCTCCATGTCTGGCTGAATTCTTCAAGAGAAATCAAACCTAAAGGAAACAGACAGTAGGCTGCTTTTTGCAGTGTTGTTTCCCCTTCCTGCCATAAACACACATATGCACACTCCTTCACTGCAAGACAGTTACCTGCCTACCATGGTGGGGTTAGTGCTTTCACGATTGAAGCATGTTTTTAGGTAATGATTGAATGCTTTTGACAGTGGAATTGAGAAAGCAGTAAAGAGACAGAGTGGAAGGGAGAAAAAGCCCCCAAAAGAGTGAAGCCAATACTGGAGCTGGGATATGTGAGAATTTTTTGTTGTTAGGCTCTGTGCACTGTCCCTTATACGGTTGCAGCCTGACTGCTTAAAATAGTCTCCACTAAACTGGAGAAATGACATCACCTCTGGTTCCTCTATATTTAGAAATCTTAAGGAGGAAACACAGTGGGGAAAAGATAACTGGTACAGGCTCCCTTCAGCTGACACAGGGAAGGTACCTGGACTTACCTGAGTGATCTTTGTCAATGATGTTAAAGATGATCTCCAGATCCTTTCTGTATCTGCACAGTGTTTCCGCCAAAGCTGGCTGAGCCTGGTTTTGAAATCACATACAAGAAGCTACTCAGATGTTGGTTTGAGTTAATTTAACCAACAGAATATCTACTATCCAATTTCTATTTTCCCAGTTTAACTTGTCAAATGTTAAAAAAAAAAAAAATCTTTACGCTTGAGTTCTCTGGAATGACACCTCTGTGTCTTGCCCTGAGAAATAATCAGATAAAACCTGTCACTTTCAGATGGCAGGGCAAGGGGGAAAGGAGCCCTTCACACCTCCTACCTTCAGTAATTTGTGGAAATATGGATAATCTAGGGAAGATGGTGTAGACCATAAACTCAAACAAAGCACTCACTGTACGTATGTGAATGGATCCTGCTGTTTAGGAAAATGATGGTGATGCCTCAGTACCAAAGCACTGTTCAGCCACTCAGGAACAACTGGGCTCTGTAGAAGTGACCTCAGATACCATTATAAACATCTAAAAGTCCATCTACAAATGTGACTTCCTCCCGTAGGGGCCTGAACTGCCTCTGGAGCTTGTTTGAAAAGCTCATTTCAAAGACTAAGGGTTGAGTGCTCTGGGCAGGATTTGTCATATCTCCTCAGCTCCGTTATCTAAACGCCCTCAAAAGCCAACAGAAAGTAAGAAGCAGTTCTTGCATGTGATTCATCCAACCTATTTTAAGCATCTACCTTAGCAGGGGATGATGATTCGTACCCTAGCAGTGCTCATTTTCCTCCAGTGACTATAAAAGGAAGCTCAGCAACTAGTTCAGATGTAGATGTCTACTTGATGGGCCAAACCACTGTCTTGTGCTTCAATTTGCACCAAAAGTTGTTCCTCCAAGAACTGCAAGGAGGTGTTTTCCTCTTTACCTCTTTTATAGGTTGACCCATTTTCAAATCATAAAAACATGACATGAAGTCAACTTCTCCATCTGGGTTCATCTGTGCTAACTGAGACCGCAGCATCCTCCAGGGCAGTTCCAGCTGTAGGACAGACTCCATCGCTGCAGCCCAGTCGTTGACAGAAATCCCGCCTGCCAGAAGGGGGCAGGTCATGGTTACAAGTGGTACAGGACACAGCACACATCAGTCACCAGCATAAAGGGTTATGAAACACAAGGATTTTCTCTGAACCCTGGGATAAAAGCCCTCATAACAAAGGAGCAGTGGGGTTGAACTAAGCATTTCCACAGATCCCTTTCTTACACGAAGCTGTGATGCTATTACGATGTTCAGCATATTTTAACACCTTTTGAGAAAGCCAGATTATGCCACGAAGAGTACTTCAGATTTCAGCTGAGCTGCAATTAAGACATGTGGCTGAAAACTCAACCAGACAGAAATATGTGAAACAGCTATTCAGTGGCCAAAGAAACAACACCCTCAGGTTACTGAGTGCCTTTGTAAGGGCACAGGGCACAGTCACGTGAGAAGCCATCACGAGGAAAAGTTGTATTTGTGGTAGAAATCAACTTCTTGCTTCTACATTAAAGGTTAATCTATTAATTTAGCACTGACGTTTCTTCAGCTGAGGGGTGAGTGTGTTTTTGCTGGAGGCATAGACAAGGCTGTGTGTCTGCTGGAGGCATAGGCAGCCAGCTTTCCTCAGATACCTCCCAGACTCAGAAGGAGACCAGTTCCCTCCAACCTGAGACCCCACTTCCCTGTCTGACACCTTCTGAAGACACTCCTACATGAAGGTGGTGGTGACCTTTGAGCTTCTAGAACTGGATTTGCCTGCCCAAACTCTCAACCCAGCAGCAAACACCATTTCTCTATTTGCCCATGTCTTTCAGTTTTCTTTTTCCTACTTCAAGCTTCATCCCCTCGAGTTGTTGTCTGGGGCTAAACCCTTGCCAGCATCTGTTCTCCTCTGTGGTCAGGGAGAACAAGGTCAACCAGCCTCTGCTGTCCTCAGCCTGACACTGGCAGGCAGGCAGGACTCCTGTCCGTGGGGTTTGTCCCCTCTGCCCCACATACACATGGAAGCTGTTTTCCCCATGGTGGCAGCTGGACAGAGAGGGAGTAGTACCTGTGCCATTGACGTCATATTGTGCAAAAGCACTGGTGAGTTCAGACCTGTGAGCATAAATCTTCTCTCGTAGGGACTTTAAGGCAGATGATTCAATTGTACCTACCCTAGGAAGAAAAAAATCAGCAGATTATTAAAGGATTAAGTCCTCTAGCATTTTATGCTTTTCAACGTCATTATCAAATTCTTCTTTCCTTTAACATGTAGTAAGTTTAGAGTCTAGTATGTTTAAGTAGGATGACCCAAAACATACTGGAACACTGCGGGGGGGAGGAGGAAGACAACATTCAGAGGGGAAAAAAACCCCCAAAAAACAAAACCAACAATGCTCCATAAGAATAATCTGAGTTTGTGAGATAATTGAGTTTATGCAGGTAATTCTAAGCTGCTTTCCTTTAGTAATCTGACCACAGTACTAGGCATGGCAAAGCTGTCATGATAAACTTTTGAGACTCAATTCATAACAGGATTTGTCCAGATTAACACTGCAGCCTTAAAGCAGACAGGTGCAGGCCATTTATGAGTCCCTGACAATTGTCTGTTCTAACTGCTTACCTCATCTAATTACCTTTGGGAGTTTCTCAGGAAACCAAGTTAGAGCACTTAGAACATGTTTAGTCTACTGTATTAATTTTTAAATTGTAAAACAGAAAACAAGGGAGAATCAAGGCAAATGGATGCCTATTCAGTTATTCCATCAAGCTCGGGGTTTGTGGCAGGTACACTCCCAGGTGAGGTGAGTCCCCACTCACTGCATGCAACACAGAGCTTTACCTCTCGCGGAGATTCTGCCTGCGCGTGTGCTTGCTGACCTGGTACTGCACAAACCGAGGGGTGAGCTCGGGATTCAGCTTGATGTAAGCGCCCCGGTTACTGCCCTCTTCGTAATAGTTAGAGGCAGAGAATATGGTGATAACCTGATCATAGGAAACAAAGAAACTGGATTGGCCAGAACAGCTCTTCTTGATCCTGATTTCTGAAACTGATCTTAGAAAAAATTCCAAGTTACAAAATTATGTGTCTACATATAAAACTGTGTCATTCACCAAATTGCTCTTGCCTTTTGAGTCAGAGCTCTGGGCCTTTATTTTTGATCTGTCAGACTTCAGAGGGCAGTGAGATATGTAACATGCTGTTTAACAGAAACCTCTTTCTAAGAGAGACCTGTTTTTCCGGATTCTTCTTGGCCTCCCAACACAGCATGTACGAAAGCAGGGCCAGAAGAGAAATCAGTAAGTTAAAGACTTCTAGAGCCTTAGAGCATCTCTTGAATTGTAGTTACACACAACTGTTCTCGGGGATTTTGTTGATGTCCATTCGTTTTCATGTGAGTAATAAACTGGTCCCCCCTCCCTAAAGCTGTAAAGAATTTTGTTACTCAGAACTCAGTAATTTGTTGTAACATCTATCTAGGACAAAGTTCCCCCAAACCCAGTTTAACAAAGTCGCTCTTTTTTTTAAAATAAATTTTGCAGACAAATCTACTGTGGATGTTCCTGTGAAATTCACAGGAGAATTCTGCTTTACATGGAAGCATCTTACCTTCCCATCATGACTGATCTCATAACCTTCTGGCTTAAATTCATGAGACCTGATGAGCATCTTCAGATTATACCTCTCAAACAGCTTGGCAGTGACATCGGGACCAAAGTAACAGCCTCCTCCTCGACACTTGTTTGGTGTACAGCCATTTTGGCTTCTTGGATCACTCCACAGAATGTCAAGGATCTATAAAGAGCAAACTCAAGCAAGTGAGGACTGACAGTAGGGGAAGACTGACAGGCTACGGCTGTCTAAAATCCTGGCCACAGCAAAAGCCCCACAATACAGGGAGAAAGCACATCCTAGCTAACATGTAGGTCTTGCATTTTTTCCTTCCTTTTAGGAGCGTATTCTTTTGGGCTGAGACTTTTCTTCTACTTTTTAAGAAATATCTTCTAGATTTTGGATTAATTTTTTTTTCAGAAGAGATATCTTTTTAGCAATGTACCTCCTTTCACAGCTGAGGTTTTCAGACTTGGGCCGGTGCATCAGGAGCAGTACCTGGGCTATTTCAAAGAGAGCAAAAGCTGCCTTCTTCACATGTAGGTAGGAGAGGCAATTTCTATTTCCCAGCACAGACTGGATAAACACATGGGTCAGTGGTTTTATCTAAGCTTGGGAGTACCTGCTCTCAACATGGTAAGAGTTGCCTTTGGCTTTATTGTCTTCAGTTAGCTCATGTTTCAAACCAACATTTCACATATTAGCATTTTAGCAGGATTCAGACATGAAGGTGGATTATCATGGTTTAATTCTGGTCAGTAGAAAACATTAGTCAAAATGTGTTTGTTTAAACCTTACTGGGTAAGGTTTGCATTAACACATTCCACTTCATGTTTGTGAGCATGCCTTAGTGGATGCTTGATTAGCTGGGGGAGTGCCAGATTTGGGGGGGAAAGGGGGCATTGCTTGTGCCCATTGTGTTAGTTTTTAGGTCAGAGAGGTATCTTGGGAAATCAGATTTTCAGAGAAATTAAGCTTTCCAAATTGTCACAATTTATTAAATTACAGTATAACAAAAGCTCCATGTTGGCTCTAATATTAAAGAGGAAGTGAACAGCCAGAGGACAAAAACGTCCCACTTCTGAATAATCTGCCTGTAGTCTCAGGAGCTGGGTGGCTTTCTGGGGCTATATCAGCATTCAGCTGCCAAAAGCACAGCCAAAAAAAGGTGCTTTATCTCACCAACAATTGCAAAGTCTGACCTGTTTAAACCGACAACCAGTTCTGTACCAACAGATCCAACCACATGAGGGCAGGCAAACCCATTTCGTACTGAGTAGTTTCCTCCTCCTAACGGCTAAGAAAAGAAAACACTGAGCAAATTTTACTTATAAGGAATAAAATCCCAAGCCTTTATTACCAGGTCTACAAAAAGCATCCAAAAAACTTTAGGTATCTAATACACTCCTTAGGATGACTGTTTTCTTACTAAGAGACCATTCCCTCAAGTTCCTAACTACACTGCCTGAACAGAACACTTGCCGAGTTTGTGCAGGAGGGGTTTGGTATCAGTGTGTCTTTGGTTTCACCTACTTGTTTCCATTCCTTCAGGGCGGGGTCTGGAGGCAAATTTGAGCCTGAAGGCTCAGTGGAGCCCAATGAAGAGATGTTTTGTGTCTTCCCTGCAACATGCTGGTTGGCAATGTGTTTACTGGGTTTGGTCGTGGGAATTCTCTTGTTCGTTTGGTCCTGTCCGTCTCTCACTGACTTCGGTGGCCGCATCAAAGATTTCAGCTTTAAGAAAAAAACAAGTTACCACCACAACAACAAAAGTTGATACAGAGATGCTGGCTGAAAGGCACATCAGCTCATGTTTCCTGTACTCAGGAAAACTCATAGAGAGTTTGACTTATGTTAACTCTCATAATGTCCTGAATTCACAGGTTTTGGAGAAGCTGCAGGTGTTTGGCACTTGCAGAAGTTTTACTTTATACCTATCAGTAACCAGGCTCTTCAGAGCTGCTTTCATATTCTTATCCAGACACACAGACTCATTCCAAACACAGTCAATCTTAAGGTCTCACTATACAGCAAGTAGGGCCTGGGCTCAGGGAAGGTGCTTCAGTGCCCAGCTTCCCTGGAAACAAAATATACATTCCTATTGTATTGAAGGTGAAACTCCATTCACTTCTGTTCTGACACAGTACCATGCTGTTAGATTAATTAGGCTAAAACAAATAGAGTATCAGGAAGACAGCAGTGAAATTGATGAAGTATTACATCAGGCCTTATACTGTTAAATCAAACTCCTCCAACATGCGTGGGCATTTGCTTTTTTGGAGTGGTGTGCTATGGCTCCATGGATGACCATTAACATGGACTCTTCTCCAGGGAATGTCTTCTCATATGAAATACTCTCATACTAGCTTATTTCCAGAACAAAGCCAAAATAAACCCCAAAACCAAACCAATCAACCAACCCAAAAAACCCAAACCAAAACCCACCCACCAATAAAACATGCACAGTCCACAGATGCCTGAATTTTACTCTTTAACAAAGAAAAGGACTAATTCAAAACAAAGTGCACAACACTGGGTTATTCTCCAGTGCACTGACCAGTATTTGAGACCTGTCAGCTGCCAGCTGTACCAATTAAAATACATCACTTGACCTTGAGTGACACCACCCTGGGTTGTGGCCCACACATGTCTCATTAGCAACGCTCTCCTGTGGCAGCAACTTTGACCTGTTAATTCTGCACTTTACAGATACTGCATCAGAAACATGCAGAGCTGAGTCCTGGTGAAAGCATGGGCAGAACTCATCTCACAGTGAGGACACCTCTATCTGCAGTTAGGCACCCAGTTTTAGTGCACTGTGGTACAGCCAATGGAGCCTAGACTCCAATGATCAGAAGTGTTCATGCCCTTTTTCACATCTTTGAAAAAGAGACACAACTGACTGTGCTGTAAAGCATTTATTTCTGCATTAGGAAATATGAGGATGACAGAAATAGCTCTAGATTCCACAGACACTGATGACAGGGTACACTGAGTTGCTCAAACATTGGTCTTCTATGCCACCTGAGATGCTCCACTGTGTCTGTGAATTAGTCTGAGAGGGGCAGACACAAATCTCCCTAAAGGGGACTGGTGAAGAAGACCTACAAAGAAGACTTTCTTCAGAGGCAGGCAAAGGCCAGAGGGGACATCTCTAGCCTATGGGGCACTTCCTTCAACACCACTGGAGACGTGCCTGAGCAATGATCTCCATCAGATCCCCTGGATCTCCATTGACTATAAGGAGTCTCAGCACCCTGATCACAAGCAGACATCTTGATTAAGTTGTCCAAATCAAGACCAAATCCCACACCACTTTCCACTGATTTGAAAGATCTGTGTGTGCTCACCATTTCTGAAAAAAAGCATGAACATTTCTGTCTTCTAAATCCATGAAAAGCAGTAGATTCTGTTTTATCAAGGCCAGTTCTTGAAGTCTGATCCTTCTGGAAAGGCTCTCCCACATGTACAACGCTCAGCTCCTGCCAAGGGAGTGCCTCACAGGTGGAGAACTTCCCCCACACAACAGATGGCAGAAGCACAGCCCCAGGACAAAAGGCAGTGCAAGAAATATGTGGCTAGATTGATTTCTAAAGTGTTTGGAAATGCCCAAGAATCAAGCAGTTTTCATATTTTCTGGCTAATGTGTCATCACTGCAGGAGGAGGCATCTAAAGTGGTTTTAGCTATTTTAAGGTCAAAAGACCCATGTTATGCAGAGAGCCAAACAATTGGCTCTCAACACCTACTGCAACCTTCCTTCCTAAGCCCTGATTTTGAAGAAAAATTGGACTATTATTTTTCTTACATGCCTTATACTGCTGCCATTTCCTTTCCTAATGTAAACAACTTGATCCTAGCATTTGTACTGCAAAAATTTTAAAAGAAAACAAAATTACCCTCACACAAATATGATCTCTTACCTTATTTCTCTCAAGTGCATTCAGGAAATCCAAATCTGTGGTGTCTGAAATCCCCCCATGTAGGATAAGAACTTTGCTATCAATTATAGTGGCAAGGGGAAGCCAGCTAAAGACATCTCGCAGAAGACACAAAATCTGTTTCCAATGGTCCTGTAAAATATGCTCTTACATTAGATCCTGTTTCTGGCCAATTCTGTTGCTTCTAAGTTCAAGGTTTTGCTAAAGTGTCTGCTCCAATTTATATCAACAATGTTGTCCAGGTGATATCCTGAACTGCAACCCTGACGAACATGTTCTGACATTTACTTTAGGGCCATTCGATTGTCTCTGTAGCGTTTAGTTTTTCTTTCATGTTCACATCTTTTTGTGTTCTTGATTGGTCTTATGGATGTTACTCATTTCATCCCACAGATCTCTGGGCACAAGAGAGTAGCACTTAAAATTGTTTTGCCAGTTATTCCACTGATATGCCAAAATAATTTCAACTACATCACTAAAGTAATTCTCTGCTACATCTAAATAAATTGGTTGGAAGTTTCCTTGTTTACACAAGTTTCATTTAACATGTGCAAGACTACAAAAAATATAGTGGAAGGAGGAGGAATCTTACCTTGTACTTCTTTGAAACTTCTTTTGTGAAGCCATATCTGAAAACAGGACAGCATAATGAACTGATTTTCAGTATGCCCCTTCTGCATGGTTTCCTGTGCTATGGTGTTTTCCAGGAGTTCTCTAGCCCCATTTTTCACCTGCCATTCCATCTCACTTCAGTTGAAATGTACTTTCCTCCACTCTGTCTTGAGAATTGAGTTAAACCAGTTTCTTGTACATAATAGAGGTCAGGAACAGAATCCAGCCCAATAATTATTAAGAGGCCTTTTTGCCAGCTCTACCTTTTAGATACCAGAGACAAATTCCAAAGGAACCTAACTGATGATGGGCAAAAATTCCCACAAAACCTTCACAGAGTTTTTGTCTTAAATATCATATCACTATAGAATCATATTATAGAATGGTTTGGGTTGAAAGGGACTTTAAAGATTACCTCATTCCAACCCCCTGCCATGGGAGTTGGAATGAGGTAATCTACCTTCCACTAGATCAGATTGCTCAGAGCTTCATCCAACCTGGCCTTGAACACGTGACTTTCTTAGACAATGACATGTGTCATATCTTTTCCCCCACAAGGGACAAGGATTTTGATAGCTCATTCTATTAACACCAAGATATCCTTCATCAAGGGGCATTTTCACAACAGCTTTCAAATTTACCAGTGTGTAGCACTGCTAATCAAAATGCCCAGGAAAGAGTGATACACAGGACTACATCTGTGCACTCCACACCATCACAGACTTAGTTAATATTTTCTACTATTTTGAGTCGGAATTCTTCCTCATAGTTTAAGTAACTGATTTTGGTTTATGTTTGGGTTTTTTGGGGTTTTTTGGGTTTTTAAAGTTAAGTGCTGAAAAAGTAACTATCACGTGAAACTGGTTCTCTTACGTGGATCATTAACAGGACTTGACTATGGGGCTCTAACCTAGATGTTAACACAGGCCTCTGTGTTAAAACAGCAATACATCCTGTGTGCACACATCAAATGATCCAAGGGGAACAGCAGGTTACCCACCAGTCAGTCACCCAAAGACTTTCTGGGGTGGCTTAGAATTGTAGGGAGTAGGACAGAGGAGTTCTTACATCTGTGAGATGATTTTGTCTCCAAGTCACCCTTTGACTACAGCCAGAGTCACTGGCTGTGTTCACTTCCTTGGCAGCACTGCACAGCTGAGTGCAAATGTCTGTCTTAGAAAACGGGGCATCAGCTTTCCTGCACTGACACCTCCAACTAATGAAGGCCACTGAGTAGAAGGTAGGATATTTACCTTCCCCTTGTGTTTGAGAAGTGACATCTTAGTTCAAAGTTAACTAAAATAGCAGCTTTAGCTAAATATGTTCTTTAACTAAAATATCATCCTTCCATCTGTCCTTCCCCAATTTTGATACTCTGTATGTTGCACTAAGCCCTCTGACTTCAATGGATTATGATTAGATCAAAGACAAGACATGATTCCCATTCAAATGTCTGTGTGTAGAGAGGATGTTCCTTCCCCCCACACACGTTGAAGAGGCAAAGCTACACCTGACTACTTAATAAAACATTATTTCTGTTTTAGGGTGTCACAGCGGCTAAAGTAGCATTCAAAAGCTCAAATATTTCTAGTGAAAGGCCAGATACTACATGCCCCACTCCCAAAATCTACCTCAGGTTCATGATGTAGTCTTCATGGTTTCCTCTATTCAAATGTAAATCATTGGGATAGATAAGAAGAAATGCAAATAGGATTATAAGTATTTCCATAGAATTTTTCCCTCTGTCGACAAAATCACCATTAAAGACATAGCGGTTTTGTTCTGAAGGCAGACCATTCTGCAGAAAGAAAAAAAAAGGGGGGCATTTAGAGAGGCTGCTATGCTACCGTAATAAAGGAAATAGCATTTAAATGAGATCCCATTGCTAGAAATTCTGAAAAAAAATCCTACATAATACAGAGATCTAAAATGCAGCATTTATTTTCACTGCTTAGAATAAAAACCTCCATATCAGACAACCTGACCCATTAGAGAAGAGATGACCTCTCTAGCTGTTATTACAATGCCATCTCTAGTCCTTTCCTCAATCTATTAAATTAAATTGAAAGGGACCAAAAGGAACATCAGTCTTGTAGTAAAAGATACATTTTTGTTAATGCAACTGTTGCCAGGAAATTGTGCATTTGCAAACAGAAGGGAGTCATTCACTTTGAATGGAAGATAAGAAATCCATGAAAAATTATCTTCTGACGTAAGTTTCAATGAATTTCATACATTTACATTGTTTGCAGTGTATGCTCCTAGAACTCCTGAGAAAGGCTATAGTCCAGAGGATATAAAATCTTAAGACAGAACTTTGAAGAGTTTGATTTCAGCTGTTTTAATCCTGAAAGCACTACTTGAATTTTACTCATGAGGGCCAAGATATACTTGAAAGCTCACAAACCTGAGAGGCTGAACATACAGCTATTTCTTACCTTTTTTTTCCTGAAGATACAGAGAAAGGCTTTATTATAAATGGTGACTTATCAAGAACAAGTATTTGGTTCTGATGATACGTTTTATTAGATTAATTACCAACACATCAATGGGTGCCATCATCTTACAGAAAATATAGCACCAACTATATGTAGCTTCATCATTTCCAGTCATGAGTATCAGAAATAGTATTTTAACTTTGACTTGCCAGAAAAGGGAAACCTCTGTTTTCTCAATTGATATGCTCAAGAAATATCAATAGAACATCTACAAAATCACGTGATAACTGTAGAAGCCACTCTTAACAGTTTTGGCAGCATTTTTTGGCAGCATTGCAAGACATGCACATCCACTTCTTGAATATATCTACTGTGTCAGTGTCAAGCCTTTCTTGTGTTCCTATGGCATTGCTGGTGTACTGTCTTAGCAGGTTTATTGCAGGATATGTGATTTGGCCAGGGACTCAATGAAACATGTAATTCGAATCCATACAAGAATATCTTCTTTTGTCCCTATCAGTGTCCTGTGCTTTCAGGATGCAGAAGTGAACCCTGGTCTCTCCATCCTGGCTGCTGTAAATACAACTTCCTTGGTTTTTGCTATAGCCTGTCCTGAGCCCTTTCCAAGTTAACTTAGAAGGGGTCTGTGCTTGGTCTATGCTCACAGGAGTGGCAATGTATGAGACTCTGCTAATGCAGTGGGTTGAAGTGATTTTAAAAAGGATAGGATGGGTTTCAGGAGTGGAAGAGATGCAGAAACTCAGCAGCAGTTTCTGGAAAGATAAATAAATAAAAGCTTTGCCTTAAAACCAATAGGAATGTGAATTCACCAGCAGATTCTGAGTATACACACAACCACTCTAACTACAGTCCTCATGGAAAGACAGATCTACTGGAGCACTCTCCAGACTCTATCACCCTTCTTTTGGAAAAGCTTACACACAGTTTGAGTTTTAAGCAAGTTTGGTTTGGACTTCCAACTTCAGTGTGACATTTTAGTTTTGTTCCACAGTCATGCAGTTTCCTTTTCTGTGGTTTCGACCAACGATGAGAGCAAAACTAAATTAAAGGCTGTTGCAGCCTCTGACATGTCAGAGAGGCAAACAAGGCCCTGAAATGATTAGCAACTTGCTGCTGGGCATCATTACTGTATCTCCTGGGTTAGTTATTAATTAACTTCCGTTTGTTGTTGGCATTTTCTACTGCTTCAGGCTATTTCTATCTATAGCATCCCTTTAACAATCTAACGTAGGAATACATAATTTAAAATTCAAGTGTTTCAAGGAATATCAGGAAATGCTGTAATTTAATAAAGATTAATGCAGGGACTGAATGAACCTTACAAACGGGTTATTGAGGAAAAATAAGTAACTGTCTTAGCTTCAGCCAAACCAGGTGTAAGGATTATACACCATCTGCAGCATTGTATCAATATGCTGTAGATTGCCAGCTCTGTGTGTTTGTGGGGGTTGGTTTGTGGAAGTGCTGTGACAAGCCTGGTCTGCATGCAGGCCTCCAGAATCCATTCAGCTCTGCACAGCCCTGTGCAGACCGAGATCGCTCCCATGGCACTGTTTAGGATTGCACCCTCTTGTTTGAGGTAGTTCGTACCAACTCGGAGGATGAAATCCCGTCCAACCAAAACGGAATTTGGGAAGGAGAAAAAAAATGATCCCAGAAGCTGACTGGGTTCACTGCTTATCTGAGTAAACTGCTCAGAGTGGACAGAAAATAGTGTCATTTCATTTGCTTCTAAATAACTAATCAGCTCTATCATATGCTCTCTATATTCTCAACTGCTTTGAAGTGAAAAAATACTTGCCCATTTTATTTGGTTTGGTGGAAGGGACTCCCCTAGAAGTTCAACAGAGAACAATTGGGTGTTGTCTCTAGTCTGAAGTCAGTGGGAGTTTTGGCTCTGAATTTACTGAAATCAGGATTAGAGTTGCTTACTTTTTTTCTCTTTATAACATCCGTTAGGCAGGGGGGATCGGCATCTGTTTACACCAAAAGAGTAAAATGCAGGCTGACTGCAGCTGTAAATACAATTATATCTGAGCATTTATCTTCAAAATAAATTTCCCATTCCAGGTTCTGTGTATGAAACCAACATGTATTGTACTCTTATTCCAGTTTCAAAAACAGAGCTAAACAACTAAAAGACTGCAAGCCACGGACCAGCTAAAGATGGTTGATTAACAAGAAAAGCAGAACTCTATAAAAAGGTCTGATTATACTTTAACTATACTTAACAGACTTCAGGTATGCACTTGGGCAAACAACCACATTTACATTCAACAGTGTCAGATGAAGGGTAACAAAGCTGGAAGCAGGGGGAGAATTACATCATTTAAACACCTGGTTTAACTTACTTCAGTCTCCATTCAGTGCAGATGAATGTGCAAGGATCTGACACAAACCTCCCCCCCCACCCCGGAAAGCTCAAATCAAAGAGAGTACCTGCTAAATCAAAGGTGGTGATTCATGCTGAAGATAAACGTGAAACTAAATACACAACATTTCCTGCATCTTCAGTTAAACATACAATTGTGGAAAAGGTAGCCTGGAGCTTAATTTGTTTTACACATCAGTAAAGGCAAGGCTTTTTTAGCATGATAAAAAAGGATATGCTAAGTGTGCCCAAAGTACTTCTATTTTGTGCAGATCCTGTGATTGCTTCCAAGGCTTAAAAAGCTTTTAAACAGCACTTTTTCTTGTTTCCTGTTAAAAAAAACCCCAAAAAACAAACCAAAAAAACCCAACCCAAAACCAAAGCAAAAAACCTACAGGTATCAGTGGAAGGCCTAAATGAAAGCTTCTGCATTTTTCTTGAGAGTCAAAATTATCCACGGTGTAGTGTTACATCAGGAACTACTTTAGCTCCTGATTTTAGCAGACTTCAGTCAATATGGAATTTAAAACAGTGGCAGAACTTTGGAGACTTTGCAAGGAGTCCTCTTAAGTTTTAGCTCATGCTGCAGTTCAGCATTCAGGAAAATAATCATCTCCTCAATCTCCTCCTTCCCAGTGAACAGGAGGATATGAAGAAGGAAAAGCTCTGACAAATACACCAAATTATTCCAGAATTTGTGTGTGTGGTGTATGCACACCACATGAACAGTTCTATTGGTGATAAATCTGTCACACACAAATATGTGTTATTAATAACAAGTCATAAAGTGAAAATGCTACATCTCAGAGTACCTACTTACCTTATAGAATATCAGCAAAAGATCATCCAGGTTTCCATGCAAATCTCCTACAGGAAACAAAAACTTTTTTTTTTTACATTTTCTCACAGAGGAGGAAGAAACTGGAATTATAAAACTGGAATTGGTTAGACCTAATACGTTTTCCCCCATGTTTTCCTCATGTATATAAACCCAGAAAATGTCACTGGAAGACATTTTGAAATATAATAGACTTCTACATACTAATGGGTTTAAATTTACCAAGTAGCCCTCTTTATACTGCACAACTGAACGTGTTTCAGGGACAGGTTTTCCTTACTACTAGCAGGAAGTGGTGGAGGGTGTCAGGAACTATCCATGCCTGTGTACCTCAATGCTAAGGCCACAGGAATGACAGATTGGGCTCTTTTTGAGAGGTTTGTTTGGAACAGGCAGGGGGATTTCACCCCAACACATAGGATTGCTGGAGCAGAGATTCCATGTGCATCTGACTGCATTTCATGCTCACAGAGCCAACCTTCTCATGTCTGTGACTCACCACCACAAAGCTACAAAACAGTTTCAAAACCTATCTTGTGATAATATGCTTTTACCACCAATGATTAGGAAAAGAGAAGTGACATTTTTACCCTGTGTACAGGCTTTCTGTGCAACTTTTGATTAATTATGAGCCTGCTGAATTAATTCTAAGGGATCTTTCAAGATATGATAGGTATTCGTCACATATGTGGAAGCAAACATTTCAGGCATATATTTAATCTGCATTATTAATTTGAGATTATAAGAAATGGAGAGAGGGATACCTTATTTTAAGGAAATCAACATTTTGGACCAATTATGCTTTAAAATGGGTTCTCTGTCTTCTGCAGAGGCTCTTTCTGGTTACAAAAGCTTTTAGTTTCAGTACAGGACTGGGTTCCCTTTACATGCTGCTTACATAGTACAAATGCAATACAAACATGAAGAGGAATGTTTGTTTAACAAGAACATGTTGTGTTGTGAACAAGCATGAATCTGTGTTCCCTTGGTTTGGAAAGGGGCCTTGTTGGTTTGGTTAACAAATTATTGTTTATACAAACCTCACTTAAACAAACCCTTTCCTGGCAGTCCAAGTGGGTCCATAACCACATCTTAAAAAACATTATTTGTTTTGCATGTCTAACAGTACCCCCCTTATACCACTTTACTATTACACACAGCACACACTGATAGATGTCAAGAGTTATGTCACCATTATTGTTCTGTTTTGCAGCTACTGCATTCTGCGTCAAGTCAGGATACTGCATCCCATTATCCATAATTTACAAAAATGTAACAAAATAGATGGGCAAAGAGCTCTTAGTTCTTTACTGTGCGACACACCATTCTGTGAGACTAATTTGTTGGTTGTATACAGACTTATCCATCCTCTTGGGTCTCCTTAGAAATGAGGGGTTATTATCATTTCAATTTATTCTAAATCGTCATGCTGTCAATGAAAGGTCTTTTTTGCCACCCATATTAAGCTCTCATTAAAATCATTACAGAGTAAATTATGATTAAAATCATTAAAATCATTACTGAATACGGTCGTTTTCCCAGTGAGAGGAGAAAGAGGTGAGACTTACAGCCAGTGATCAAAATACTTGGTAGCATTTTAGAGGTAGAAGTGCAGGAGTATTTAAGCTGCACTGCAGTGTTAGCTGAATTAATACTGACTTATTCAGAAATGTTAAACAAGAATAGGAAAGAGGAGGGGAGGGAATTTCTTAAAATATTCTTATTATGACTCAGGAACTTTTTTGTTTGTTTGTTTGTTTGTTCCAATTTATGCATTTGATGGGGAAAATACATAAATAAAAATAAATAAATAATTTTTAAAGGGCATTGAGAAATTTCTTGTGATGGCAAAATTTGGAAATGTATCATTGTCTAACCACTCATAATATCAACCCATAACCCAAAGCAGTTACCTTCTCTGGCACCTTACCACAGACTGTTATCTCCTTAGAGTAGGAAGTTGAAAGATGGGTGATATTTGGCATCTCCTTGAGAACCCTCCTAGTTTCACTTAGTAGCTGCAGTACATAGCGGGCATGAAGCAGCTGAGAGAAAAAAAAAAAAAGCAGGTAGAAAAGGAAGACTCCTTCAAATTAGCAATAGGTCTGTCTGCTTTATTAATATCAGACATGTATTGCCAAGGTCATTTATAGTGCAGACCTCCAGTCATCAGTACAGGCTGTATAGCCTAGTGCTGGGAATAAGGAGTGTTCAGAGCTTTGCTTCTGCTTCCCAGTGAATGGATATGGAGCCCCGACTGAATTTATTTTACAGATTTTCCCACTTTATTTATACTGTACTGTTTCTACTCTTACTACTTCTCAGAAAATATAAGACTTACAGAGCACTCAGAATCATTGCATGAGGCCATCTGTTTAAAGTAACTGGGAAAAAAAATTTAAAGGATGTAATTCTAGATGTGAGTAAAACACAAACAAACAAACAAAAATCCCACAACCTCCAAAACACAAGCTAACAAAAAAACCCCCGAAGGCCATAAGTGATATTTCAGCAAACTGCAAAAACAAAAACAGGAAAGCTCCAGCAAGGGCTGCCTTGGTAAGGGTTTTCTTCCTGCTCACGGTGAAGAAGTTATGACAATGCAACACTGAAGCTTCCGGTCTTCTCTCCTAACGTTTTTTTATGAAAATTTTTTTAGTTGGTGATTCTTAAAGCTTTTAATTCCAACAGATCTGAGAAATCTTGGTAGAGGAGATAGATGAGCTACAGAACAACTTTTCAATATTCACGTTTTTAAGCAAACAAAAAGGCCAATTACATATGATCATTTCTTTAATAAAATGCCAGCCATAGTAAGAGAAGGGAGAGTGGACAGTAAGGTGAAGTCTGGGTTGGCTCATGTATCATGTGCTTTATATTTGGTACTTTTACTACCAGCCTCCACAGAAACTGACTCAGGAAAAAATATTCTTATTTAGGAAATTAAAAAGCAAGATAGACCCTTACCCTTTATATATAATATATTGTTAAGCACAAATAATTACAAGTTCAAACAGAGCTGTGCCATGTAATGCCTCCCTGCTCCACCCTCATCTTGTGGGCAACAAAAGGGCTGGCTCAGGAATATAGAGAATGAGGGGCAGCCTCCTCAGTGCCTTGGAAGCTGCAGCCTGAGCTCCAGAGATTTGTGCTATCACTGTGTTCTGCTACATTAGCACTGCTTTATAGTCACTCCCACTGTTATGGTGGAGTCTTGCAGCCTGGAATGAGGTGATTAACCCTTACACCTCAATTCCTCTAAAAGAATGAGGTGGGGGACAAAAGACAGAGGACCCAACAATGAGCACTTTTAACCCAGAAAAAGATGATAATTAGTTTCGATTTTAGCTTAGGACACCTTCCCCAGTCCTGCACTCTCACTGAGAACTCCTGCCTTGCAGCTGCTAAGTGCTCCCATTTTGTCTCACTACTCCCTGCCTCCTCCCCAGTGCTGGGCCTGGTGGTCATGCAGCAAAGTAGTGAATCAAATCTGGGAATCGCCTGTCTGAGAACTGTCTGCTTTTGATTTTATTGTGTTAGCTTCCAGACAGATCAATTTCCCAAGGCAGCTCACCATGCACATTTATGATCACACTGGGCTAGCAGGAAAACATAATGGGATGTAAAAGAAGGGTGAAATATCTCTTTGGGCACCAGTTTAGACTTAAATTGGATTGTGGAACTACAACTTGACAGATGTAAAATAAGTAAAAAAACCCCCAAGCCAGTTGCAAACTACCTGTTCATTCCTGAAAGCATGAAGGAGAGCATTGGCGTCTTCAACAGTAAGGGGGAATGAGAGTCGTGGTCCATAATAGGAGTCTGGAACATCAATCTTCTTTTCAAATTCTTTTAAACATAAGCCTTCATCCACCACCTGAGGAGCACTAGGGCTGGTAAAAATTTGAGAAACTGGAACAAGAGGGAAGAAAAACAAAACTGTAGAAACTCCACCAGTCCCCCATAGAGCTGTAGCAGCATGGCCAGAACTGGTTGAATGTAACTGCTTTAACTGCTGCAGTATTACAGTGGCTGACTCCTCGAATAGTGGAAAAGCTCCAGGTCTCCCCAGATTGTTCCACAATACTAAACCCAACCAACCAATCAACCAAAACAAGGTGAAAAAGACCAAAGCAAAGTTAAAACCAGGCAAAAACTCTTTTCCAGCTGCTGGTAGCTGTGGTCAGGGTGCAAAAAATTTTGCACTGAAGTTGTGGAGCAGTCTGCTCATACAGGTAACGAGAACCATCACCTGGTACAAACTTCCTTCTCCTTCCCCCTGATGCAAGGAGACACAAAAGTCATGGCTGATCTTTAATGACCATCATCTGTTTAAAATTCAGTATTACACTTTTGACACAGGTTTTGGAGATTCACTTCTATTGCTTTTATTTTCTATTTAAAATTTTTAGGCTAGATACCAGAAGGTCAGTGATTTTTTAAAAGTCACCAACAAAATTCTATTTATTCATAGCAGATTGCAAATCACTCCTTTCTGATACAGCTAGGAAACAATGCCAGCTTTTGGTTGGCTTCCATAAAACTGTTGGATGAAATAAAGTAAACAAAAACAGAGTGGTGAAAGTAGAGCATAGCTTCTAATTCTCCTGGAACATGGAGAAAGAAGGAACACGGCTAATTGCTTCAATCCAGTATTTTTCTTGACATAACCTTGAAATGTAACTGACTGATCAGCAGATTTCAGTGTTTTCTTCTTGCAGATTGTCTTGACCATATATTATCCTAAAAGAGAGAAACAGGCCCTAAACGAGTGTTCTAGCAGCTGCTGTTGCAGAGTTGCTCTTGTGAGATGATTGTTGTAAACACTATTTGCTGGGCTACAGGTAAATTTTCTGTAACCCTGATTTCCTGCAACTGCAAATAAAAATGTATTATTTACAGCCATGTAGCTGTATTATTTATTGTTGATTTACAGCTGACCTGTAGCTGTGACTCAAAACTTACAGAAGCCAAAACCAGCATGTGGCCTCCTAAATTATGAGATTCATAAAGGCCAACTTGTCTTGCAACTGGATAAAATCCATATTAAAGAAATAAATAGATAAAAATGTAATCTGGATTTTTAAAAGTCCCCTTTTACTATCAGCACTCCAGCTGTGAGCTGATTAGCACATTCAGTGCTAATGCAATATTATACTCAGCCATGTAAATGGATTAAGGCATCAAATAACAGCAAGGTGCTCAGGGTTCACCGTTTCCACCAAGTACAGTTTGATTTGCAGCCTTCCACCTCAGTGACAGCTTTGTCTGGCTGGACACCAGAATGTCACCATGGACTGAAATTGCTGATTCCCACATAGTGATCAGCCAAGCACATTTGCACCAGTTCTTGCTCCAGCTCTAGCAGCAGGCCTCTGGACAGTATCTCCCTCTGCACTGTACTTCCCAGGAAGTGGGCAACTGCAGAACCAGCTTCTCAGACCACCCAAATTCCTCATTTCTTGCCTGTTCTAACCAGCTGTCCTCATCTGACATGACTCCTTCAGAGTCAGTGATCTTCTCGGTGCTTCAAGCCAGGCAGACACCTGCCCATGCCTGCTCCTACTCCTGCCTCCCCTTCCTGCACACAGCAAGCCATCTATCCATCACTTTACCTCTGAACATGAACTTGCCTTCCTCACAGACTCGCTTCCATTTGGGCACATGATGAGGCTGGGAAACTCAATCTCTTCCCCTGTAGGGCATATCTCTGCAAAGTACACCCCATTTTCCACTTCTGGATGAGTTGACAAAAGCCAGTCATGGTCATTACCCTTAGAGTGTGCTTACAGCTCCTCAGGCAGTCTTTCAGCCGGATTTTAAGGCTTCTTCCCGCACAGCATGATTGTCCCATCTCTGAACAGTCAGTAATGGATGATCTAAAGCAGCCTGGGGATCACCATGGTGGCCAGCCAGTACCCCAGCTCACCACAGGCCCCATGCAGGACTAATTCTGGAGGATTCAGCACTGCTCACATTTTCCTGTTCTAGTCGAAGCTATCAAGGCTCTTTCAGTTCATACTGAAAGACAGATGAAAAGTCTAGGCCTGCCTGGTTCAGGCACATGTGTCAAGACAGAATGGAACACCCTCTGCCAGCATCTGCATCTCTCCACTGACTAGAGGGAGCACAGGCAATATCCTGCTTTGTACTCTGACACCAGAGGTCAGGGAGTTGAGCCTTCAGTATTAACAGAGCCCACACAACTATCCTACAGCCATATTCCATGTTAAACACAAAGGCCCAGACCTAGGTGGAGTCAATTTGGCCACAGAAAGCCCAAGGACCTGATTCTCCTGACAAGATCACCTTGCCAGGGGAGTTGTTAGAGGCAAGTCAAAACTGCCACTGCCAAGGATGTACTCACAATCAGGGTTACCAGGAATCAGCTACTTCTGCAGCTCTGAAATCAGTTCTCTGTTCTGCCATGATCTGTGTGCCTTCGGCCTGACCATTGGGGTATCTGAGAGTACCTCCGACTCCTGAGAAGGGCTCTTACATATGCCAGATACTGATTCACAGCCCTCAGGTCAAAGCCAAATGGACACTGAGCCTACAAAGAGGAAGGAGGAGGTTTCTGTAACACTTCAAACATTTCTTCTTTCACTCCATTCCTGGCGCTACAAACTACAAGCAGCTATAACTTATTCCCCACTGCAAGAATCACCCTGTGCAAAATACCTTGGAAGGGTGCTAAAGCTGTAAGGGAGGCATCATGGGGAGTGAAACTGCAGAAAACAACACTTTTTTTCTTTTGTTCCCCTTTGAAGAAAGGCTCCAGGAGGTGCCCTGGTGACCTTGAGAGGAACAGGCTTAGATTCCCAGTCCCACCATTTTTCCCAGGACGTGTCTGCAGTCTTCTCACCCTCAATGTGCCCATAAAAGAGTGAGTAAATGGGTCACCTTTTGCTGGAAAGGCAGTTTCCAGCTTTCTCTGACCAGAGAACTTTCCATTGAAAGCTGAGAAAGTAGGAACATTTTTTCAGGAAACGAGGGAGAAAAGTGTAAGGTAGAAAAGGTTTTTATTCTTATTTCCCACAAACCCTTGCAAAATAACCTTTAGTAAGACGCAGAACAAGACACTCAGCTATATAATATCACAATCACAAACTCCACTGATATCTTAAGGAGAATGAGAGGATGAAAAAAGCTTTAGGGTATAACAGATAAACAATCACATCAAAAGCACTACTGTGTCAATGAGATGGCAGCTGCTTTCTTTCTTTGAAAAACATAATCTGCAAAAACAGATTAAAAAGAGGAAAGTAACAAGATTAATAGTGGAGACTGAGTGGTTTATAATGTAAGGAAAACCACAGATCACAGAATTTTCAGGTAACTTTCTTATCATACTGAGAAGAACAGGCAACCTGTTCTCTGGTAAGAATATTATACACTGTCTTCTTGGAGACAGCTTTAGAACCATATGCAATCACTCTAATTTAAGTGAGCACATACTGCTGGGGAAAAAAAAGCACCAGAGAATTGTGGGTTTTGGAAAATGCTTGAGAAGAGCAAAGTCGATTTGAAGCCTCTCGGTTATGTTTATGTTCATGGTGATTCGTATCTTAAGGTGGTGATTCAGCAAAAGTGGAAGCAGTTCTTTAAGAATCCCTCTGTTCAGCACTGATTTTGCTTACATCAGTGGGGCTAGCATGGATGCTGCAAAGGTCACTTCCAGGGGCAAGCAATCAAGAGCTTAAAGCAAAGAATGCACACAGCCAGTAGTTGGACAAAATAACCACAACCCACACAACAGACATTTGATATGCAATTCCTCAAAAAAAATCTAAGTCAGTTCCTTTGCATAGATAGGCAGCCTTGGCCATCTCTTTACTAAACGTACACCAGAATTTTTCAGTTTTGTTTAGGGTTCTGGTACCTGTAACACATGGTGTTAGAAAGGGGGAACAAACCAAGACAAAAATAAAGCCTTTGGAGCAGTTATCAAGTCTTAACGAAATCAGTCCTAAAAATGGAAGCTTTAAGCCAGCAAGACAAAAGAATGCTTTATCATAAACCATCTACACTTTATCATGTGTTTCAGCCTTAACCAAATCTGCAATTCCCAGTATCTACAAGACCAAGAAACAGGTCACCTGTGCAGTGGTGATGAGGTGCAGCCCACAGGACGCTCCGTCTCCCTCCCTGTGCACAGGTAGAGGCTTGGCTCTCCACCTGCATATAAACCTATGCATGTAGCAGTGTGCTCTGCAATGTCCTGAGCCCTAGAAAGTCACCTAAGACACCTCACCCTTGTTCCTTCTGTCAGCAGACACAATTAATAAAGGTGGATAAACCATATCTACGATGAGCAGCTGAAAATTTCCATTTTTATATTAAAAATAGAGATTAACAATATTTTTCCAAATCTCAGACCTAGCACTACTGTTTTCTTTCCCATTCAGGTGGAAAAGCTGAACAGAGGTGCACTATCAGCATGAAGAAGTAGATGAAGTGAGCAGTATCTGATTTTCTTTAAGTTTGCCAATTCCTTCCCAGGAAGTTAAATGACTAAAGCAGATTTTTTTCACAGAACATGGCAGTAATGGAAAAAAAAAAAATCAAAGGAAGGACTTTTGTATCATCTGCCTTGACTTTGGACCAAGGCTCAAACGTAATTTATTTTTCTGCAGAGCACAGAGAGCATTAGGCACTCTAAAGTATTTAAGAGAGAAAAATCGCCATTTCTACCGGTTGTCATTAGAACACTGAACCACTTAAGGTTTTGATGGTGGTTTTATCCTGCTATCAAAGTATCTTGTGCAAATTTTAATTGGAATAACCCGTGGCTAGACCAGATGAAAAAGAAAGGGCATTTTCTTGTAATGCAATAAGAAGCGGACAGCCTCATTTTTAACTCCACTGGGATTAGATCTATTCTGAATTTGTTCAGGGAAGTCATGTTTGTTTTCTGGACTTAAGAATCACTTTCTGTCCTTCTGTTGAGCTTGACCTCAAAAGTAAGTTATGCTCAAGGATCCCACAGTACTTCAAAAATTAAAGGTTATTTCTTGAATAACTGAAGCGTAATTGAGAGGGTTTCTAAAGATTTATCTCCAGCAGTTTAAATTTATTTCATTTTTTATCATTCACATACTGATACATGTTGCAGTGAAATCTAGAACAAATTAAATTAAGAAGTGATCCAGAACTGCCAGGGGGGAGGAAAGGGGAGGGGGGGGTGGAAGAGCAACCTCTTTGATTATACCTGCCTTAAACCAACTGAACACAATCTCTCTGAATAATCACATCTCATAGCTTAAGAAAACATGCATAGAAAGCTGTGAAAATTGGATTCTGTAGGAAGGGCAGTAACGTAAGAAAGCACTCTGAGCACCTCTGAATATTCTCATGAGGACAAAAGCACCTGTTCTGACTTACTGACTGCTCTGACTCACTGAGTAGATAGTGAGCAGTGTCAACACTTAGAGGATCAAATTCATATTACATTATCAAACCTCAACCCCAGCACATGCCATAGGCTGTAAATATCACATTGAAAATTAACTTTCCTCATATCAAGTTTTTCAAACAGAATTTCCACATTACTTTTATTTTTACCATTACCTGAATCAGGATGAGTACAGTGTTCCAGCATGAATGTAAAGAAGTTGGATAGCTGAGTATGAAAAAGAAAAGAACAAACACACTGATCAGATTAGGTGATCCAAAAAGCATTAACATCTTCTTTCTTACTCAATTACTTGCGATTTCCCATTTAGGGGGATCTAAGTCACTACTGTATATTCCCAACTTATCATCCTGCAATGACACAATTTGTGTCCTACTATAAAAATAGCTCCCTTTCCTTCTTTGCTATGAATTCATGATTGACACTTTATGAATACATAAAATATTTCAGGGCTGTGTCAGTGCTGCTGACATTTTTGGGTGTAATTCATCTTGCCCATCACCCAGACTATTTGCCTAGATTTCCTTCATAGTCAATGGAATCAACTGCTACAATGCATTGAACTGACTCTACACACAGGTGCTAGGATGAACACAAAAGGCCTGTAAGTTCCAAATTTCCTGTATTGACCCTAAAGAAAGCCTGGGCTGACATGCTGAAACACTGATATTGCTGTTGCACAGTTGTTGCCTCACAGACACAGTTAAGATCACCCACAGTGATCTGCAAACGACCTGCAATCCCTGGCTAACAGAGCTGCTATACACAAACCTATACCCTAGATATGCTGTATGGGCAGGATGGTGTCCTGATGCCCATGGAGTTACATTCACCTGTATGTCTGTGTATGAATACACACAACTTAGTTCATGTGTCAGGCAGGGAAATGGTTTTATTAATCAGGACCCAACTTTGTAGGAAGATATCACCACATACTCATTTTGTTTGTGTAACCACAGTCCTGGGGATAATACAGCTGCTAGTACAAGAAGAGTGGAAGATCACAAACCTGTAGTTGATCCTGTTCATCAGCATATTCGATTGACTGAAAGATACTGAGGGAATAGCGGCGCCTCATCTCCAGCCGGGCCATCGTAAAGCGGTACCACTTCTGGATGAGGATTGCAGCTCTAATGACTGTCAAAACAGAAAGCAGTGGAGTACACATGGATGCAGGATAATCTACAAGGAAAATATGCATGCTGCCTTTGCAGAATTTCACAGATAGATGACAAATTCAGTCCATTGTGCACAGTCAACAAAAAGATGGAACCCAGTAAAAGTGAGACTGAAAAAAATGCAGGATGCCTTTACTGTTTCTTTCTTTAGACACAGATCCCAAGTTGGCTGACTTGCTCAGGCCTAAGTTGTTAGTAACCTTCCCCATTTAATTGCCTTGAAGACAGTACCCAGGCAAGAAGTCAGTCATGTTCAGCTGATGGGCACTATATGAGTTTTGGGAAGGTGAAGAAAGGAAGAACAGTTTGGCCTATCAACAGAATGTATTTCTTTATCAAGCTGCAGTAAAAAGCTTTGATTTTGCAAGCTGCAACATGAACAACCATATAATGACAGTATTTTCAACAACCTCTTCTACCAGGAAGTCTTTGCCTGCAGAGCTGCATCAGCAAGCCAGCAAAATTCAAATGCTAGGATAAAAAGTTAACAAATGGTATTGAGGGGCAGAATATGTTGCTTAAACAGACAAACCAAAAGGCAATCAGGTATATCTTCGGCTAACTTGGTTAACAAAAGAACATACACCCCAAAAATTCAATGGAACATGCCAGAAGACCATTTTTGACTATGTGCTGAATATGCATTCCATTCAGCATTTTAAGAAGCTGTGTCTACTATTGTCTCAGACTGGAAAACCACTGGAAACTTCACTGAAGGACAGTCATCAAGACTGCAGGCTGAGGAAGAAGCCTGCTGCCTACAGGCCTCATTCATGCCAGAAAGAGAGCACATTCCTTTAACTGCTCAGATAAAAGTTTATTAAGCAGAGCAACATCTGGTGGCACAAAGGGGTCCTGAGGTGGACACAGTCCTGCACTGCAAAACAGTAAAGAAAAGCTCTGTACTACAGGGACAACAGTTTACACCAGTCAGTAATTGTAACTGA
The DNA here is from genome assembly GCA_013398055.1 of Ifrita kowaldi. Taxonomy (NCBI): domain Eukaryota; kingdom Metazoa; phylum Chordata; class Aves; order Passeriformes; family Cinclosomatidae; genus Ifrita; species Ifrita kowaldi. Next base: position 920,314 of record VZRS01002799.1, on the reverse strand, counting down.
TCTCAAATACCAGGAATTTTTATACTAGGATGAGTGGAACCTGAGTGAGAATGATTTTTTTCTTAAACTGATAGTTATGCAGGTAAGGACAAACAGTAACGGGAAAGTGATTCTATTAATAGATGTATAACATTAAGGAAACCTTTTTATAAAAATGTTTGCAGATACCATAACAACACGTTGTTTGTTCATTTTACCATTAATGATTATACAGTATAGCTAAAGTGGTAAAATTTTCTAGTCTAGACAAGACTGAAATCCATAAAGACTCCCATCCTGTAGATATTGCATCCACCCTAGAAAAATCCTCCTGCCTGAAGGAAATGTGATCCTTATATGACTAAGAGCATCCTTCAGACCCTACAAAAACTATGAGATCTCTCTCATTTTCAGTCCTTTCTGGAAGTCCCCACCACTACAGACCTGAAAGCCTGGCATATTACAGCAAGGCTGTCACCAACATTTCTGTTTAGAAAAGTATCTAAGGGGCAAAGTGCAGTCACCAGCACAGAAACTGATTTCCAGCATCAGAGCCATTAAACTTCCCATTAAAGCCCCCTGGGTTGCTTAATGGTCCTGAGCACTTAACATGGCACAGTTCCATTGCTATCACATAAGACAGAAGCATATCAATCACTGTGGTTAATGTTGCAAATCTAACAGAATATTTCCTGTCTTTCTTGTTTTTAATTGTACTTATTACAGCACTGTTATTCTCACGACTGAATCCGAACATTATTTTCACACTAGGCTAAACTGCATCTCTAAAAGAAATTGTTATCAGTTGCAGAAGGTCTCTACACCAACAAGTATCTGATAAATTAATGTTATTAATGCATTAGAGAAACGTACAGCCTCAGGCTGCAGATAGAATGATGGTTCAACACCACTTGACTACTGTTGAAGAGCAGAAAGAAAACCATCCAGCAGTTCCAGAAGACAAAACATAGTCCAGCAAGCACACAAAATCATAAGCCATCTTTGGGCTAATGCCCCACATCAATGTGTGTTGATGGTTGTTGATCAAGAAAGAGTACAGCTCCTCATGCCCACTTCAAGCTGAAGCACACACTCAGAAATATTCCCAAGTAGCACATCTCCAAGGTCTTGCAAGGCACATGTAGGCACAGCATGCATACCCAAAGCGGAAGGGCTGCCTCTGAGTTACAGGTAGGTCTGGGACTCTGGATGATTCCATTCTAATGTCACTGCTGTGATACAGCACTGATGCTGCTACGGGGTAGCATACACAAAGCTCAGGGCTGCTCTCAAACCAGTCAGCTGGGATCCCTGTAGCCGTGACTAAGTGCTCCTGCTTCATAGTCATGAGCTTCCTGTGACTTGGGTCCTGGCTTGGTAGTCAAAAAAAGCCTTCCTCTTCAACCATGGCTGTTCAGCATAATAATGCCCTAAGACTAGGCACAGTACCAAGTAACAAGGCTCTCTACTGACCAGTAAACTGTGCTTTAATGAAAAATCTTGAAAGAGAACACAAAGGGTCTGAACAAAGGTCTGAATGAATCCTGGAACCCACCTGCCTGAGCAAAGACTGCTGAGTTCATAGCAAGGTGGGGTATGATTAAAAGGAGGGTGATGATCCATTAGTTTAATTGAACATTTAAGCAGGTCCTGTGGGGACTTTCAGCTGACAGCCTCAGTAACTGTCAGGGAAAATGCCAGGCCAGGCACTTGGTAGGCCAGAAAACTGATTTTGAAGTCATTGTAATAGCTCTGCTTTATTACACTTGTTTTATAATTGGGGTCACCCAACAGCAGGGAAATTGGGGTGGTTTGCCCAGGAATCCTGTGGTGTGAAAAGCCATAAAAGGTCCCACTCAATACCTTACCCCCTAAGCTTTGCCAGTGACAGAGCGAGCACAGACATCTCTGTAATTTAGCTTCTATCCCAGATGCTGTGAATCTTTTACAACCCAATCTGTCAGAGTTAGAGGTGGTCTAAAGCTGCTTCCTGACCTCAGCCAGCGTCCAAAAGCTATGCATTCTTTTAAAAAGAAAATAATTAGAAAATAATTTTCCCTGAACAGGACAGGGGGGAAACGTTACCTTGCAATCCTCTTCTGGTGTTAGAGAGAGAACAACCACTTTCCCTGAAGACAAAGGCAACACTCACCATTCTCTGACCTTCTGTCAGCTACAGAACTGCTGCACCCCATGGTTCCAATGATGCTGCCCATCCGTTTTAATTGCTGCTGATATGAAGCATGTTTCCCTCAGCTGTTAGCATTATACACATTTCCTGTGTTGCTCCTTCAGTGATGAGGGCTATACTCCTTTGGGCTCCTGGGCTCTTCCTAGCACTCCTAACAGGGATGAGACTGGGAGGAAGGGACAGGAAGAAAAAAAAATAGTGCTTGACAACAAAGAATCTGAAGTACCTTCAGCACATAACAAATTATTGTACAGCACATCCTACACAAACTGGACCACACTAGGTTTCTTTTTCACATCTGATTACTATCAACGTGCAGTCAAGCGAAATTAACTCAGTAATGAATACAGTTTACTCCTTACATGTTAGCTTAATGTGCAGCAGTGATTTCTTAATCTGAAGAACAGCTATTTAAAACCTTATTATTAGGGACAAGGGACTATGGCAACACATTACTCTTCATTCTTGTGATTTGAAAATTGGTACTGCAGAATTTTAAAGATTTTAAATTACATCTGATAGTACTGCTAAAAAAACCTCAACCCTCCTAACACTTCATTGATTTGAAAAGTTGCCTTACCACCCCATTTATCACTTTATCTCTCAGTGTCACCACCACCAAATTTACCAGGACAGACAGTACCATAGCAAATCACTTCATTATCAGATTTCATTTAAATAAAAGATCCAATTTTCTTTTGCATTTCTATTGAAACAAACCAAGCAAAAGATTTTGTTTCATTAAATAAATGAACAAAATACATTTTGAAGTGAAGTCTTTTGGGTTTTTCTCATGGCACTTGCTCAACTCTTCACTAAATAGTATCATTCGATAATGCAATACACTCTCTAATCAACAAATTCAAATGAATACAATTCCTCTGAGATACAAAATGGATCAATTTCTAAGCAACAAGAAATTCACTGATGCTCTTAGATACTGAACTTTGGTTTAGCTAGATTTCTTATATGATCACGCTGACCCATCTCTCTCCATCTCCAGGGATACATCTGACATCTAAATTACTTCATTTGTTGTTCCTTTTCTTTTCTTTTAACCCAAGTTTTAAAACAAAGAAGAAATTCATCAGCATAAAATGAATCCTTAGCTACTACTTTCCTTTGGCTTTACTAGCAGAAATCAAAGTAAAAGAAGGATACAAAAGAAAAGAACTCATAAATGCATAACAAGGCGATTTTCAATTTCAATAATTAGAAAACATTTATAATTGTGGGACTGTATGTGCAGTTTTCTACATTTATTATTATGTATGATATCCTGTCGTGTCATGTTAATGTCCCACAACTCTTTGTAGTTCTGGGGCTATTTTTCAGGGTCCTACAAAACAAGGGTATCCTACACTTCAGCTGGGTCTGACTCCTTATGAGTGAGTAACTGTTTCAGGAAAGAAGGAGTTTAAGGTTTTTTCCCCGCAATGGACTGCTTTACTTCCCTCAGAAGAAGCTATCGTGAAATAAAAAAAAAAGTGTTCTTACATTAATTTTGAGACACTCAATGGCTTTGGAAGCATCAAATACAGCACTGATGTTGCTAATAGCTCAAATTTGTCTTCTCTCCAAACAATTCTTGCTCTCCTGGATACCATCTCCTCACTTTCCCTCTTAAAAGAATCTCAAGCCTTCACTATTCCATCTCAAACAAGCCAGCCATGACTTGAATTGTGGTCTGAAGACTGGCACTGAGAGCAAAAGAATGTCTTACAATCTAAGTTCTACTGCAGCAAGACTCTTGATTAAAGAGCAGGTCAGCGTGTGCCCAGCAAGTGGGCAATGGGAGCCCCAAACAGAACCATCACACCTCTCAGGGCTCCATTCAAACCACAGCAAACAATGGGCTGACCCAAGAAATGGGGCGGCTGAATCGTGATCATACCCTGCTTTCAATGACTTCAGCTTTCCTCCCAGTCATCACCACTCTCCTCCACATAGCTCTAAACTCATGGACTTCTAAAACCTCCTTGAGCAAAGATATTAAAAGATAGAGGCATAGGGACAGAAATTTTATTGTGACAGCAGTAAATGAAAACTCAAACATACACTCAGAGCTTGGAGGAAAACTTGCACAGATATATTGTACCATTAAACTTCCTAAAAAGGCCAAGTCTTGCCATCAAAGAGGTAGTCCAGGGGAATAATCATCACCTTCAGTCCCAAATATCTGCATTCAAAAATGGACAGAGCGAACATTCAACTACCTTTTCATGATGGCTTCTCAAGTGGCTACAGAGCCATGCCCAGACTCCAGGCCAGGAGAGGAATTTCTGTGAGCTACTTACTACACAGTGTAGCAGTGTCTGGTGAAGAATCATTTGCCATTACAAAATTCCCCCCAAATGCTGGCTGATGAAAGGGAAAGCTGGGCTTTTACCAAGATATTGCAAGAGACACAAGGTAGCTGGATGAGAATTTGAAATATAATGCTGTGTTAACATACTGGATACTATACCACTGATTTACCTTTAAGAGAGAATCTGTCATGTTGACTAAAAAGCATGCATTCAATTTCTACAAGTCAGTGATCTGCCCCACTTTTAGATATAACTTCAAAAAATTGCTAGATTTGTCTCAGTTTAGCAAAAAAGCCAGTTTTGTGATAGACAGGCACTAAAAGTACAACCCATCCACTGAAACAAAATAAAATGTCTTTGCAGTCATGCCAATGGATGTGCACAAAGCTAAGCCAGAGTGGCACATGCTGCTCTTTCCTGGACAGGAGTCACTGAAGGTTACACATAGAAAGTGCTCAGAAATTTGGGGTTGAGAACCTGTGCTATTGAGAGCCTGATTTACAGAGATTATGGCTCAGCATCATTTGGTCAGGCTGTAATAGGTGCTGCCCCAAATCAATCATGCCTCCAGTTTGTCAGTCACATAAAGACCATCCTGTAAAGATTTATAGCCGACTTTTAATGAAATCATATGGCAGGTTCTTTGGGCACAGAGCCATCCTTTAAAGCACACCTTATCTTTTAAAATTACTTGAGCTGTGCTACTGGCAGACAAGTGTAAGCTGGGCTAAACCTGAGGATATGGGAGCCATACGAATAAGAGCTATCAGGATTTAAGTTCTTACTCTGTCTTTTCATTTGTTTCTTACCTTTGATAAACAAAAATGAAAGGCTCTTCCTTTTATTTTTGTTGGGATGGGGTTTCCACAATTATGCTACTTTCCCTAGAAGTTGTTTCAACAGCTCTCTTCAGCAATGTGCCTCCTTTTGCTGCTCACTCCTTTCTCAATCATATTTGTGAATAGGTAGCTATGATCTCCTCCCATAACGTCTTAGGAGGTACATGTACTTGCAGAGTTTTCTGCATAAAGATCAGATGCATGGATGGATGCTTCTAATGACAGAGGCTTTCAATTGAAGTAATCTTGCTATAATTTTCTCATTTTACTATGACTCACAGATTTTCTTTAGCATTGTTTTCATTTGGATATGAAAACTACAGATACCACAGAGAAGCCATAACATGGTTTTGTGATGGATTTGCTTCTATGCATTGCTGAGGATATGAAGCTGGCAAAAGTAGAACACCCTAGATAAGAGAACCCAGACATTAAATCACAACACTCAGGTCAGGACCTGCAGTAGGACAGCTCTCCAAAACTGTCTTGTTGGGATTGTCAAGGATGGGAATCTGGAGATGAGTTAAAGATCTCATTAGCTAAAAGACTCACCCCACAGAAAGTAGGATGAAGCTGTCACAGTCAACTAGCAGAGTAAAATGGAACCTGGCTATGGCACAAGAGCTGTAATTTTGACACCAACACTGAATTTGATCTGCCAAGGGGTTGATATGAGAACATCAAACATTGAAAAATCAATATATGATTAGGTCTCCATCGTTTTACATCCATGGAACAAACTAACATTTCTATTAAGTGATTTTCAGTGATTATATATATATGGAAAAAAGAAATGAGAAAGCCTCTTTGTTAACAGATAATTTCTTCAGCCCGCTCGGAGAAGCAAGGCTAAGCTCAATAATAGAGCTGATGGAATGATTGCTATCAGTGGCCGTGTTGATAGACCTTAGTGTTGGGGCCAGGAATCAATAGGGAATGGGATGCAGTAAGATACCAGAAAGCCAGCAAAGCCTGAAAGAGAATAGGATGAAGAACAGGATGAAGTTTTAAGGTGGACTCATATTCCTGAGCCAAAAAGTGCACTGCAAAAAGCAATAAAAGCAAGAGTAGCAAAGGTGTGAACATGCAGTAATTCAAGCAATCCCTGAGCTCAGGAGCTGCATGCAACCCAAAGAGAATCTGTAGAAAAAAATGGTGGGAGAATGCCAGTTCATATTATTTATAATCAATAAAGGGGTACATTTACACAAAATACTTTAATTTTTTTTTTTTTTTTAGTGCAAAAAATAAACAAACAAAACAAGCAGCCTCATTTTTTCGTGCAGCAAGACTTTGGGCAGAATTGTTTTTAAAAAGAGGGGGAGTAGCAAATACAAGTGTACAAATGGGGTGCAGATCATAAGCAAACCCATCATATCACTTTCCAGAAATGTTAAACGCCTCTAGGGGCAGATTCCTTTAGGCAACAAGGGGAAAACTGAAAATCCTGAAGCAAAGTTGGTTCTAGTAAACTGAACCCAACTGGAGCATAAAAGTTAACACCCTTTAAGCAAAAAGTTGGATCACACACTGTCCTGCAGTTAATAAGCAGGGTCTTAATGACATCCTGAAAAAGCAAATATTCAGAATAAATATGCGTTGAAATCTGAGCCAGTTTAAAAATTAAATTCATGCTTCAGCATGGTTTTCATAAAATTTAAGTTAAGCATCAGAACAAGGTTCAAAAATATAATAAAAATTATATTTCTTAAAACAGAAAATACATGAAATACAGTAGTCTCAAAGCTATTTGATCTCATCTGTACTCAGAAGTTCTGGATAACTGATTCAGTCCAGGTCAAACATTATAATTTGAAGCACAGTGATTTTTCTCAGGGTAAAATCATAAATAATGCCACATACATCTGTCATTTTGTCAATTTGCTCTTTAAACATGAGCTAAATATATATATATATCCCACCCAAAAATATTACCTTTTTTTCTTTCTGCTTCAGCAATACCGAGAGTTTTTTGTACAAGAGTACCTTTAGAAGATTCTTTTTTTTTAAGAGAAAGCAACCCCTGAGGGGTGCAGCTCTGCAGAACAGGTGCTCCAATTCTCTCTGGGGCTCTGGAGCTCAGGAGCTGCAATGCACTTGCTCTCCACCTATTTATACAGCTTCCCAAGAGGAAATTTCTTGAATGCTGCTCTTCAGAAACAGTCAGGGGAAAATGCTGTCTTCATCGTCCAACCTGACGTGAAAGCTCACGGCTGCAGCCCTCCAGCTGTGCTGTTTGGCGTTGAAGAGCTGTTTTGTCACCATGCCTCCTGAATCTCAGGCAGAGAAAGGGATGGGCTGAAGTTATCTGCCTTGCATCTGAAGTCACATGATCTCTTTCGGCCTTTCTGCTGTGTTGAGGCAATGATTTGCATTTTAGCAGATCTAGCACACTGGAAAAAAACATAAGGCTATCCAGGTTCTTTGGTTATCTGATGTGACTGGCATGGTTATGAAAGCCCTTAAGGAAGGAAATACTGAATTTACCACAAGGCATTGTATCTGCATGCCAGTGATATAGGTGTTCTCCAAATCACTCAGTCATACCCAGATAATGGGACAAGTATGAAGCACTCAGATCTTGTGTTGGGAAGCACTGCGTTAATGCCTACAGTTCATTTCTTCATGTGCATGCACATGCTCTCACCATAAATGTGTGACTGGAATTCTGTGGACTCAGTTCATGTTTTGGCTCATCTTCCCCTTGTGTGACGGCTGGGAATGGATTGAACAAGTTCAGAACACTGCAGCCTTGCTCTGGTCAGAAAGCCATGCTTTGAAATCAAACCCTGACCCCCCTGGCCCCTGGCAGCAGGTCCTGCATCTCTGCCCCAGCTCCTGGCCACGCTGATCTCAGTCACTGCACAGGATCCCTAGGGAAGGGCAGAGCCATCATGGTGATTTGTTACTGCCCACTGCTCACACAACAGCCCCTGAACAATCTGCTCCACTGGCAGTGTATGGATGGCATGGGGACACTGTGATTTTGAACATATACCCCATCAAACCACTCAAAACTGGGAGGTGTCAGTAGAAGCATGATATTGTAATATCACCACTACAGTCTTGGGTCCAGTCCTCAGCATGACTTATGCTCATCAGGCCACCTTTCCCCCATTCCAGAAGCCAGGGAGGGGTTGCTTGCTGCTGTGCAGTGATGGAACAGAGCACAGCAGCCACTTTTGTGGGGTCAGAGCGGGGGCCTGTGGGTCCAAAGAGAACCACAGGTTATAAAGCATGCTGGGATGGGAGAAAGCTCCATGTGCATGGGCACAAGATGAAGTTCACTGTGCCCCTTCCTCTGAAGCCTCTCCAGGTGATGGAGCCCCACCAGGACTGGATAGGAAGCAAAAGATTTCTGAGAATAGAGGCAAACAGTAATATTTTCATCCTCCTGCCCCTCCCCAAAGGTTTAATAACACCATAACATGCTATTTTCGGAATTTTTTTGCCATCAGTGTGGTGACAGTTCTAAAGGCATCAACCACCACTCTGAAGGACAAAGTCATCAAATCCCCTTTCGAGACAGACTTTTATTAAGGTGCAAAAGACATTTAAAATGCCAAACCAGCAAGGCAGAAGACATTTGATTGACTGAGCTAGTCCTCTGAGGTTCTGGAGTCCAGGACACAAGTTTCCACTTTCAAAGCTGTTCCTCTCCTGTGAGATGAGACAGTAAACGGAAAGCATACCAAGCGCAATAATTCTGCATGACCCAGAAGAGTTTTGATGTTTGTTTTTCTGGCAGGATGCACTTTCCCTGATCTTAGTTACAGTAGCTAATCTTTTATGTATGATCACGCTGCTCTGCCAAAATGCATGCAAGCAAAAATACATCACAACCTCTTTCCACTGCACTCCTGGGATACACATTATTTATAAACATTTACTGTACCTGATAAGTTCATCTATACTGGCATTTACCAAGATCTCTGCATAATTAGAGGCTACAAGGTTTGCTCCAATTGCCAATAAATCCATCAGAAACATTTCGTCCAAGATCAGTGGGAGAGAGATAACCTTAGCAATTAGGTTCTTTAGGACATGTTTTCTTTTGTTTCTCATGGAAGTTCTTTGTCCTCTGTCTCAGTGATCTGACATGACTAAGCAACCTGATAAAGACTCAGTGTTGCTGGACTGAGCCACCTCTCCAGTTACTTGTGGGGATCACAATAACATGCAACTTGAGGAAACACAAATGTCCTTTCCAAATTAACCTTTCCCGATCAAGTCCAAGGAGACAACACCATTTTCCTTTCTACAAAGGGCAAAGAGAACATACCAGTCCCATCAAGGTCACACATACTACTGCTTTTTTGCTCAACAATCATGTATCACACACACACTTAATATGCTGAGTTAGAGCATAGCGTTGTAGTGATCATCAACAGCTGCAACAGAAAGTAGGCCAAAAAATTCTGACAATATATGGTTGAGCAGTCTAGCATGACAAGAAAAAACCCAGTGATGGTGCTAGTGTAGAAATCAGGGCATCCCTCTAAAAGCAGCCCTTCTTGATGTAATAGCACATATTCTGTTTTCCAAATACTTGGAAACATTAACCTCCCAAGCAAGTCCTCATGCAGGCATTCCACATACATAATTCAAATTTTGCTTCAGGCTTATTTCTCAGAAGCACCCACTACAAAGTGATGTAACCAATATTTTTCAAAAAGAATGAAGATAATCATAGTTGAAGTGAATGTACTCCTTCTGAGCTCTGACCATGGTTTCCCTCCTCTTGCCCCACTAAACTTAAAGAAGCATTTTTATACGACCCTGCAAAGTATTTTAAAGTATAGCCAGGGGACAAGTCCCTAACTGAGAGACTTGGATGGCCAATCAGAGACAGAAATAAAAAAGACAAATAGAAAAAAATTAAGAGAGATATTAATGTCCAGAACAAATCTAAACTCTGTCACAGTCAGTGAGATGACAGAAATCTGTGCTCACACATTAGAAGAAGTAGGTTAATTTCTATGAACAGAAAAAGAAACGTTCTCCCACTGACAATTCTGGGTGAAAAGGTGAATAAAAGACATCAAAAGTAGCATCCTTGGCAAAAAGCATACAAAATCAGAAATGTGAAAGAAAGGCAGCAGTAGGGCCTCAAAGCTCCTGAAGACCAAGAAACTAGACCAGAACACTATGAAACCATAAGGATACCCTCTGTAAAAAACGAGAACAACTTTTTTTTTTTTTTTTTTTTTTTAAGAAAGTTTCCCAAATTATCAGATGAATGCAGATCATTCTGGGAAGGAATGACTAATGACCTAATTTGCACAACTCTACCTCCCTCACTTCAGCTTCAACCTCCACTTTGAGCTTATAGAAATCATAACTATCTACCTACAGCACTCAGGGTTTGACAGATCTTAGTAAAGCAGCATGAGGAAAAAGAAATGGGCATAAGAATTGCCTCACAAAAGCTTGATGTGCATTTTGTTGGTCTGGTGAACAAGAAGCTACACACACAGTGCAAACCCTACATCCTGATGCCTCAGGCCCACCAGACTCTCTTCTCCAAAGGGTTAAAGCCTTTAAATCAGGCTCTCCAGGTTAAATCAGGCTCTCCAGGTCAGGAGAGCTCACAGATTTGACTCACACACTAATGATCAGTATGTAAAAGGATTTTTAAAAAAATTTTTGATTGTTTTTAAAGACTAGAAACTACCAACTAATAACTGCAACCAGTTATAACCTACATCCATAGTACGGGTCAGTAAGTCTCTGGAAATAATTTTCTTCACCTATGTATTCATCTAACGCTTATTAAACTGCTTCTAATGAAAAAAGGACAACATTTTCTGCTTTATTACAGTAAATAAATCTGCTGCTTCACCAAAATGTTATTAATTTCAGGAGTCATGGAAACTACATTATTTAGCCACAAACAATACACTGTTTTGCTTACAAGTACCACACTTCTGAAAACTCCCAAACTTACCTTTTATATTCCAAATAATAGCTTCTTTTTGTAACTTTTAACCTGTAAACATTGTACAGGTGCCTTAATTTGTGCTCCTACAAGCCACTCCCTTTGAGATGTGAGGCAAGATGCAGCATGGTGAGGACTGAGGTGGTGCAAGTAGTGCAAAACCCCAGGTAAAACGTAACAGAGGGAAGATGACAATTATTATGGGGTGGAAGAGGTGACAAGAAGGTCCATGGATGGATGGATGGATGAATGGATGGATGGATACCCAAAACACCTACTCAAGGAGCTGTGTCCCTCACAGGCCCCCGGCCCGAGCGGGGCCTGGAGCGGTGGGCGAGCGCGGGGCGCCCCCTGCCGGCGGCGGGGAGCCGCCCCCGGGTGGCCCCACACGGGAGGAAAACCCTCCGTCCTCTCCAGGGCGTTGGAAAAAGCCGGGGGCTCCTGCCTCTCCCTGCCTTATGTTTCTTAAACAGCCTCCTGTACCGAGGAAATCATCTACACCTCCCTGCCCGGCTGAGAAGAGAGCTGCAGCGCCTCGCAGTAAGCAGTGAGGCGCTTCCCGTGCCCGCTTTAGAGGAAGTCCGCGCAGCCGGGCTCCCCCGCAGCAGAGGCGGAGTTGCTGCAGCTCTCCCGGAGCTCAGCCCGCCCTTCCCACGCTCGGGCCAACCTGATGTGACACCCCAGCCCACCAAACTCTGTTCTCCCTCTGGGGGAACAGAGCAGCCGAGCATATCCCAGGAGCAGCGGGATGCGCAGGAAGGCTGGCAGCCCCTTCCCGAAGCGCGGCTAGTGGCAATGGCGGTGGGAGCACACGGGCTGAAGGCAAAGATTTACTGAACACATTCGGTATGCGTGTGCCGAATGCCTGCAGCGGAAGGGAGTGCTCCTTGTAGCGTGGCCCGCACCCCCCAGGGTTGTTACCTGCCCCTGTGCGCCGTGTTAGGCCGGGCAGAGCGGGGCCTGCCGCTGCCCCAGCACAGCGGCACAGAAACCTTACCTGGAGCTGATTTACCCCCGTCACTGCCCCTCTGTAGATATCAGAAGGGCACAAAACGCAGTAGTGTATTTTTAATTACTACATTTTGTTTTAATCAGCCAGCAATTAAAAAGAAAATACCAGACTTCCCTCCTCGCCCACGAAGGGAGGCATAGCCAGCATGTCGTCCATAGGAGCAGTGTGGTGAGGAATACTGATCGTGGCGGTTCCATAGTGTAGTGGTTATCACGTCTGCTTTACACGCAGAAGGTCCTGGGTTCGAGCCCCAGTGGAACCAGCGCCAGGATATTAGGTTTTTTTTTCCTTGCCTCTCGCTGAGTTTTTCAGAATTTCTTTTAACGCGATCAGTTTCGGTTTAGCTGTTTCCTCCACAAGACGGGAAACCTCCTAAGTAGTTGAAGAAAGCACGGGGCCGGCGTGCGGCAGAGGCGGAGCACTGTGTTGCCACGGGAGCAGAAAGGCGCCTCAAGTGGGAAACCCTGTCTGTCACACGGGATCCTTTCCACAGGCTGCAACCTTGGCAGGGAACGCCCGCCGTCGAGAGGAGCCTTTCCCTGCCAGCGCGGGAGAGGAATCCCCACCTTACCGTGGTCCCTCGAAGGGGTAGCCGAGGAGACCACCGAGAGCAGAGGCAGTGGGGAGAAGCAGCAGTCTGTGCCTGCTCCCAAGCAGCGAGGGACAAAGGCAGTGGCGAAGTCTGCAGCCCCATGCATCCCCGAGGAGTCTCACCGAGACAGACTGGAGCATGGGTCCTTTCATCCCTGTGTTCGGAGAAGTGTTGGAGCGCTGGGGAAAGGCCAGCGCTTTTCACAGCAGACAGCTAGCAAACACTGTTAAATCCATCCTTGTTTTCCCCTGTACTGTGTGTATCGTTTTTATTAATTGGGAAAGAAGGAGCCATTTCAGCTTGCCTCGGAGCAGCTTCACTTTTAAATTATACCATGCCGTCTCGTTTTGCACGTGCAAGGCTTTAGCAAAGGGTACCCTCTGGGCATGGGTGCTGGCACGGCATCTGTCTGCGTGGGAGCCCTGTCGAGTGCTCAGGCTAAAACGTCTCTGCAGGAGGAGGAGAAGCTCTGCTGACCTGGAGTCAGCTCCTGAGTATCTTTGCAGGATCAGAGTGGGAGGGTGTGATTTACCTATCTTAAAGATTAAAGAGAAAAAATTGGCTTAACTTACTTTAATCAGAGACTTATTAAGAAACTTACCTTCATCATCATCATATTAAGAAAACTATTAACCTTCGTCAGTGCTTGTTCTCACTAAACAAACACTCTGGGGTACGGACAAGTTGCAGTTAGATTGCAGATAGAGATTGCAGACCAATGCAGGGATACCTGGGCCAGCTTGCAGAAGCTTTTTTGGGTGGAAAGCAGCCACACATCCCATAGTGAGACCTGGCAGGCTAAAGTCGTAACATTAACACCATACTGATGCTAAGGGCCTGTGCATCCTGCAACCTGAAAGTGCAGAAGTACTCAGGTCTGGCTTTCCTCTGCCTGTTTTGCTTGGCAGTGTGTGTGCAGCCCAGAGGAGGTGAAGCCAAAGCAATGTGGTCCCACGTCTGGGGTAAACTGTCTTCCACAGACTGGCTGCTTCCAGGACACAGGCTCAAAGCTGAGTCAGCCATAGCTAGACTTCTCCTAATGTAGGATATGCAAGCCTTTGGGGTAGGCACATCCCATTTAATAGGCATGGTGGTCCCATGGTGCCTACCCTGCCACTGACGGCCAAAGCACCCACAAGTACATGAGTTACAGGGAATGGGCCTGGGCCTGGTGGTCAGCACTGCTTAATTATCTCCCTCATGTTTTCTTACATTTGGGAAAAGGTCTCCATTTCAGAAGACGACTTCAGCTCACACTTCAGACTTGTAAAAAAGAATATTTTATTCCCAGAGCCATATCTTAAATGTGTGTTGACCGCTGCAGCTCCATCCATTTGAAGGGGATCCAGCTCCTGAATCAGGCTCTAAAAGCATTGGCAGTCTTGCCCTCCCCACACATCAGTATCCTGCTTCTGAGAGATGTCCGTGGTTCACGTGTACATGTCTAAATGTGTGTTTTGTACATTCCCTTACTGTGCTAAAACAAAAATGTGCCAGTCCTGCTGAGACACTGCTCGTCTTGTGTGTTCAGCTTCCAGGCGCATGGATCTGTGCGTGCTGCTCCGATTGAGCCGTCTGGCACTCTGACTTGGGGAGAAACATGACACTGCTGCGGGGAGTTGCACTTCCCTCACACACAAGAGTACTTTTGCCTCCTGCTTCCCCTCCGAGGCCACACACACATGCTGCCAGTCAGACTAAAAGCATCTCCATGTTGCAGGGTGATCTCTGGGTTTTTTTTCCACAATCTGGCAGAAGAAAACACGCCAAGATTTCTGAGGGCTATGAAAACATAGCAAAATGTCTTAGGGCCAATGGGACATGAGCTACAGCTGGAGAAGATGTATAGACGGAAGAGTGAACCTGCCCAGGCAGTTCCTATTTTACATTGCAGTGGGAATGTTACCAAACTGTCTTAATTTGGGCCATTTGTACTAGTCTCAGTTTTGTTCTGTAATCAATGCCAGACTAATCTTTATTCTTTTAAAAATTTTATATTTCATTTTTATTCAGGGCAAATGTAGCCATTTCTGGTGTTATGTACTGACCATTAAACTTTTTCTGCCTTCTGTACCTGAAAATATTTCTGTGCTTGTTAAGAATTAACTACATGATTCATTTAGCAATGCTGTCTGCAGTGGCAGCGTCGTTTTGCTGTTTACAGTTATTAAAATGAAGGACTATCAACACCATTAGACACAGACTGTCTGAACTGCATACTATTTATATAGAGACTTTAATGCTCTTCTAACCTTCATGTGAAACAGTTTGGTTTTTTGAATGCTATAGACACTTTTTTAAACAAAAGCTGCCTTTGCTTTTGTGTGGAGGGAGTTTTATAACTGGGCAGCCACCAGTATTAAGAGTATCTCTTTGGACAAAATGTTCTTTGATAAGAGCTGTGCTATTTTGGAACATGTTCCCTGAGCTACTGTGCTTTTCTTACACAAAATCAAAATGTATTTGAAGGGTGGGGTTGACCATAAACCAAGCTGATTTAAAACTGCATGTGGTGATGGGAGAGAATTTGGCTTTGCTTTTCTTTAAAACATGGTAGGTGATTTCTCTCTGTGTGAGTCGCTCTCCTTCACTGTGACCTGTCCTTATGAGACCATAAGGTGAGAGGCTGAAGCTCAGGTCTGGTTTTCCAACAGATATGTGGATGAAGGTATTTAGGGATTTTTAAGCTGGGATTTTCAAACCCACGAGATTTAGATACCAACTGCTCATCAATGCAGAGAGGGAATAGATATCTGAGTGTCTTCAGCAGCTCTGGAAATCTCTGTCTCCGTGGCAGCCCATTTTACACTGAACAATATAAAGAAGATACTTAGAACCTGAAGTGAGATGCTGCACTGCAGCAGATGCCCAGAGCCTGCCTCAATGGGTCTCATATTTCTTTAATTCCTGGCTGGACCTTCTGGTGGGTCTCACTGCCCTGAGATGGGAACAGCATATGACCATGAGGCCTCTGGCAAAAAACCAGGAGCAGCCCCCTGCCCTTAGAAAATTTACCCCCTTCCTGGTGCCTGGGATGAGCTGCCCCGCTTGTTTGCCCTGCCATGCACTGATTCTCCCCCATGGTTTGGGGTGAGCTAGCCCAGGTCCATGAAGCAGAATGGCCATGTCTGTGCAGGGGTCTGCCTGGGTCAACCCTCCTCTCCATAGAGGTAGGGAAAAGTGGGAAAAGTGTTGGATTGAGGAGGTTAAACACCTCGAGGCTGAGCAAAGCAGTGAGCCCTCTTGGTGGGAGTCTCCTCCCATCCATGTCACATACCCTGGTGAGTCTGGCATGTGTTGACGCTGGAGGTGCGACTGTGGTGGGATGCTGTACATGACAACACATTTACAGAGCATTCCAAATTTGTGGGTATCCAAAGGCAAGTGAGATGAATGCTGCCCAGGGCACTGTTTTCGAAAAGCCAGCATCCTTGTTTGCACAGCATTTTTGAATGAATATAGACCAGAAGAGTAGAGGCACAACTGGCTTAATTCAACAGCAGCCTACGTGATCTAAGCAGTGCTTTAATCTATTCCCAGTGCATACAGTCTGAGATCTCTTGAAACAAAGCAAGCTGCTTCTGAAGCAATTGCTTTCAAAAATCTCCATTAAAAATTCACTGCTAATTGCAAATAATCAACAGAGATTGGAGGGGCAGGTGCAAGATCCACTGGAATCACTAGTAGTCTGTTTTTATCTTGAATCAGTCATTCTTAAATCAAATCTTTGATGTAGGCTGGTTGAGAGGATACTGTAGGTAGAATTGTTAGCAAAGAGAGGTTTGCATTTTTGGTTTGAGATTTTTGCAGCCTAGCAAGTAAACAACTGAGAAACGCTATTTTGGTTTGATCTACTAATTGCAGTTTTCAGCTCTGCACAATTAGGTGACTGGAAGAGCAGTAAGGCCAGGGAGGATTTCTACACACAACTATTGTTAGGAAAGGCATTGATAGTGTAGAGGTAAATAATTGGGATGGAAGATAATGAACACGTGCTATATACAATAGACTATATAAGAATATATACTATTCATCTTTTGTAAGCATTAGGCATCTGCACTTCTGTAGGGTGTGTATGTGGTTTGTATGCAGGTATATCCTGGTTTATTTGGACATACGTCTGCAAATACAATCAGATTCACGCTCAGAGTGTCAGTACCTCAGTACTTGTTGCCTTTTAAAAACTGTTACAGATGGCACATCCTCTAGGATGGAGTTTGACAGGAACAATTGTGTGGTTGGCTTGATGGTGCTTGATAAAATCAAGAGAATGGAGGAGAGTAAGGTGCTTAGGCAATGCTTACGTTAATCTCATGCCTTCCCATCAAGCCAAGCATTACACTAAGGAGCTATTCACAACAGAGGAAGGAAAAGATGCAGTTCAAGATGGGAAGCGTCCTGCTGTCTCTTCTTTTCTGGTACAAAGGTATGCACTTTACCTCCTGAGAGGTGCTTTCAGATATCCCTCTTTGTGTTTCCTGTTTCAGCCACACTTTCTTCTGTCAGGGGCTGTGGGGTACAGAGCAAGCTCTTCTCTACATTCTCATGGAAACATAATAATTCGGGGAAAGGCAAAATGTGGAGGAGATGTGTAATTTATGTACATGAGTGAGCAGCATTCTTACAGATCTATGAATATTCAGTAGTAAAACTGTTTCAAAAAAATAATTGCAGTGTAAAAAAATTGTCATATAATTTGTCAAAATATGAATTTGCGAAGAAAATTGTAGTGCAGCTGAGCCAGTGTGTAAATAATAATGCTGATTTGAAAAATGAGGTACAGCATAACATAAAAGACTGGCCCTTCATTAATCAAAACTCTTGATTAATCAAAAACTGATTATTTTCTCTAGCAGCACGACATTGCTGATGAAGATTGCCTTTTTTCTTAAGGCCTTTCCAGGTATTTTGGCCTGGGAAAGGCTTCCAAAGACACTTTTAGAACAAAAAAGCAATTCATAAGTCTAGAAAATGGGGAAGGTATTTACCACTTTTGAGGCTTTCTCATACTCATTTTTCAGAAAACTAGCAGCAAAAATAGGTAAGTGGGAGCTAGAAGGAGTCAGAAAATTTAGGGTCACAATCTCCTTCCATTTGAATTCATCCAGCTGTGGAGAACAAGGAGATAATTTCCTGGTTCATATTTCAATTTCTGGCTTCATCGAAGCCAATGGCAAAGCTGCTTTTTTCTTAAATCAGGCTCAGGATTGCTCTTGGTAAGTGCTGGGCAGTGTCTACCAACACGAATGTGTGAATCAAGTATGATCTGTCAGGGGGAGGAACACATTAATCAGACAGTCCAACTTTTCTCCTGTGGGTGTTGAATTCCGAGTGTTTTGGTATGTCTGGTTTTTTCTATCTTTTTCTGTTTCCATTGAATATTTTTCTCTATCAAATTTCATGGTAGTAAAATTAATGCTCCTCCACTAGCCATGCCTTCATTTCATCTTGTTATGTTTGGCTGTACCCAGCTCTTTCTAATTAATAGGTCTTTCTTTTAATCTCCCAGCAAATATTTGTATGTTCTCCTTGTACCTTATCTCTTCATTCTCCTTTGTTTCACTTGAGAAGATTACTGGTGCCTGAGCTTCTAGGAAGAGCGTTTTTATACAGGCTCCAGCATTTTTTCCCCTAGGGGTGGCATAACTGCAATTAGTCCTTGGAATAAGTTCATATACTTTGCACTGAATCCCAGACACAGCTTGCTTTTAATAGACACCCACACATCAGGATATTTTTGGAGAGCCTGCAGTGAAAAATAAGTTGCAAGATCACTTTCCAGGCTTTGCTCCTTTGGTATTTAATTTATTTTCTTAATTTATTGTATTTCTTAATTTACTGGTTTCCTCTGCTTCGCGGTCTAAGTGTCCTCTTGCGGATAAAAAGAGAGCAGCCCAGGTGCCCCTCACACTCCTGCCTGTCGCAGCACGAAGGTGCCGCTAGGTCAGCCCTCGGAGCTACGTGCACTGATGCCACGATAAGCTGCTTAGCTTATTTTCCCTGGCAGAGCAAGTGGCTTAGAGGAGCACCCGCGGCCGTGGCTGGGCTTGTGTGTGCTGGGGACACACCAGAGCAGCAGCAGCAGCAGCAGCATATGGTGCAGCAGGAAGGCTCCTGCGAGGAGAGCGCAGCAGCTGCCGGGCCGCTCCCTATGGCGAGGGGGAGCGCCCCGAGCCCCGCACGGACCGAAGGCGCTTCCAGCGCACCGAAAGGGACGCGCCCGCCGCGCCTGACTCGGCCCGTGCTCGCTGCACCTCGAGGAACAAGCGCATCTCAGCCCTTCAGGAGACGGGATTTCTCTTTTTTCACCTCTGTTTTTCGTAGCTTTGAAAAAAAAAAAAACCCAACAAACCAAGAACACCCCCCTCCCCCACTCAAAAAAAAAAAAAAATTAAAGGCTCAAACATGCCTTTGGATCACAGTAAATAACATCTTTAGCAGTGCTGCCCTTTAGTATAATCAATGCATCTAATGAAATTACTATGCAGGCGATGTTCTGCGTAGTTCCAAGCAAGAAGGAGCAAACGTCAATAAGATCAGAAAATGCTGAATGTTTTCTAAGGAACACTTTGGGAAAAAAGATAATTAATTATACATCTCCTAAGAAAAAAAGGGGAAAAGGTTGATATTTTTTTTTCAAATTACTTAAGCTTTTTTCAGATGTTGTCACAACATAAAAAAATTAGTGGAAACATTATGGAAAAAGAGAAATTAATATGAATTAAATAGGTGTAATTGTGATTACTTAAATGTGTTCTTATTGCCTTCAAATAAATACCAGTAAATATTAAATGAACCACAATACAAATGAATGAAAATGAAAACCTAATGAAAATCATTCAAGTAAAGAAAATGAAATGGAAATTAAAATAATACAACTGTGAAAATTCCCCATAAAACGAATGAGGAAAAGAGCAGCTGATTTAAAGCCTGAGAGAGAAGGTTAAGACAAAGTATGAGACCTCCCCTGAGCAGACTGATGCTGGTGCTGGTTCTCTTGCCCTCAGTTTCTGGCTCTGACCGAGCCTGCCAGTGATCAGCAGAGACCAGTGCTCGCAGGCTGGTGTGTGCCGGGGTGTTGGTGCCCTACTGGGTGCTGCTGGGGCCCCAATATAATCTACAGGAGACGCAGGCTGAGCTTTTAGTCCAGCTTTAGGTGGTGGAGTCCCTGGATGGGCACCCTGCTTTCACCGGGCCATCCTGGCTTTCGATGTCTTTGGGTGGACACAGATCTGCCCATGTCCTGGGGTTCCCTGCCTGCCGGCACAGCTCCTAAGGACCATTTAACCCACGCTTTTTGGAAATGAAAGCACTGTTTGCACAACACACGGTCCCATGGAGCCTGCCTGGCGTGGCCATGGAAAAAGGCCCGGGGGAAAATCAACAAAAGCAATCACGAAGCGTGTGGGCAGGGGAGCTGTGCTTGCCGAGGGGATCTGGGGACTGGCCACAGCTGCAGCAGGGGCCCCTGGGGCCATTGCCTCTGGCACAGGGGCAAGGAGAGATGGGGAGAACGCCACGAATGTGGCAGCTTCCCGAAATGCACCTTCTTGCGGAGGCTGGTGCAACCTGATGTGAGTCACCTCACTCGCCTGGCACGATTTTCAGGTCTGGGGTATAAAAATAGCCTCAGTTAATAATATAGCAAGACACAAACTAGCACCCAATGGGTACAGAGACACTGCAATGCTTTTTTCAGTGTCTCAACCCTCTGTATTGCTTACAGGCTGCTACCTAACTCTGCTTCCTAACTCTGCTGTCTAATGTGGTGCTCAGGTTAAAGAGGGCCTTTCAGAAAGCAGGATAAAACCAGTGCCACTCATTCCAGCCATGCCTTTCATTTTTGTGACATTTTGGAGCTTTTCTGGGGCTCCAGTCTTATTTTCCTGGGGTTCAAGCTGGTTTTTTTTTTCCCCTACCCCATAACCCTCAGGTGCCGAAGGGAAGCAGGTGCCTATCTATGCAAAAGGAGCCATTGTGCCCAGAAAGCACTGCTGCATCATGGGGGGATTGCTCTCCACCAGGAGGAGAGAAAAGCACTCTCTGAGTGCTGTTAAACTGAGATGTTGCTTACAGAGATGAGAGAAAAAGTTAACTATTTTCCAGCTGAAGCTTCTAGAACATCTATATAATAAAGTCATCAAAAATTTCCCCATACGTTTCCTGCAATGATCAGGTTTATGTGAACTTACTCCAGTAAATGGAGTGACTGACATTTATTCTGTGTTCTATTTTATTTCTCTCTTTTCATATTTATAATGTGCTTTCTCATGCTTGTATATCTGTCATTAATTCCTACACTAAAAGATGACTTGCTGCTGTGACTTTATGGTCAGGATAGTGAATATGATTTCTCGGAGTTACTGTACTGAAGTGTGCTCAGCCTTTGGCAGTGTTACTTCTGCCCACACTTATCTTCCTCCTTTCTTTCTCTTGTTTAATCACATTCCTAGTGATTACAATTTTTCTGAGACACACAATTACCTGTTCCTGTCATTAAAATGCCAGCAGCAAGTTTCCTTGCTATTGATTGCCCCTTTTCCCAAGTAGCCCTAAGCTGTGGCTGCTGCTTTATCCAACTTCCACCTCACCTTGGCACCCCAGGGCTACATCTGCCAGCTCTTTTCTTTCTGCCCCAAACCTGGACCAGTTCCTGCCGTATCGCTCCCCTCCATCCTGCTCAGCAGGAGGTGCCAAGTGGGGACATCCTGGGACCTGGGCTCCAGCCCAGCCTCCCCAGGACAGGTTCCCTGGCACAAAATCATCCCCTGGATCTTGTCCCAAGCCCTGGTCCCTAAATCCTGTGCTACGGGATAGCATTTGTGCATGGCAGTGCTCTGGACACGGCACACTGCAGGGTGGGATGAAGGGACAGGAAAGGCACATGCCTTATCTCCCTGCCTCCCACAAACACAGATAATAATTTATTTCACTGAACTGATGGTTTGCTGAATGTCCTGGGGGGCTGTAAATAGAGCTCTTTCCTTTTTAGTGTTTTGGGGCTTTTTTCAGTCCTGTGCTTTTAAAACAACAGCCCCTGGCGGCTGTGCAGGACTTACAACTCTCCCTTGAATTGCAGCAATTCGTTCTGTCTGACCTACAATTACCAATTATCTTTGTAACCTTCCTTGAAGGCAAACATGCTTGCTATAAAAGCATGCTGCCCATCACATTTTTGGGCTATTGGCAGCCAGCTTTCCTCTTCATTTCCTTTGTAGGAAAGGGCTTGTCATAGCTGTAAACACACCAATATATCAATTACTATGTTTTGTGGCCAACTGCAGGCAAGGGCATCTTTCGTTTGCTTTCCTCTCACAAGGCCAGGGGTTATCAGGCTGCACTGCCCAGGCAGGGCATTTGGCCATCCACTGCTATGCTTACCCCAAGCCAAGCCTGCTGCTCCCCTGTACCATGGTTGGATGGCTGAGCCCCTTGTGGGAGTGAGCCCTTAGCAGTTCACCTCTCCAAGCTGAAAAAGGCAAAGCTGAACTCCTGTTTGAGGTGTTTAAATCAGCAAGTTATGCTGTGAGGGGTGGAGGTGCCCAGCCCAGCTGGGACAGCCAGAGGGGCAGCACGCCAGCACCTGTGCCCTGGCACTGCCTTTGCACCGCTGTGTGTTGTGGGGCTGCCCCAATAAAACATTGCATTGACAAAAGGGCTTTTGTGCTTGAAATTCCCACCCTTGCTTAATTTGCAGAGTTGTCCCCTGGCAGATGAGGCTAAAAGCCCTTGAAGCCACTCTCGTAGCTCAGGAGCAGGCACCACTGGCTGAGTGCAGCCAGCCACGCAATGCTGGGTGACCTGGGGAGGTCGATTTATTCCTGGTGGTTGAACTGATTCTACCATACACCCACCCACCTGAAATGTATTCATTTTTTCCTGTTGTTTCACTCACAGCTGTTGAGTTTCCAGCTGCATGTGCCAATGGCATATTAAATTTTGATCTTGGCTCTCAAAGGGGAGGCCTATTGAAGGGCTCAGCATGGTCACAGAGCAATACCCTATATCATCCTGATAACTCACATCCCCTTTCCTCACCCCAGGCATGCAGTGCTCAAGAATAGGCCTCACCACACTACAGTCATAGAATTTAACTTTCTCAGGTTAATAGCTGGACTTGATGAGCTTAGTGACCTTTTCCAACCCCTTTTCCAGGCCAAAGTGCATTATACCACCATAAGAAAAACCCAAAACAACACAAAGAACTTTTCTCCACAAAGCCAGTCTTCTAAAGATGAAAATAAAGTGGTTAAACAGATGGAAGGAGCCAAGCCTGCAGCCCTGTGAGCCAGGGGTTGCTGGGCAGTGGGAACACACAGCAGGCTGTGATGGCTGGGGAGATGGGATCCCAGATGTCAGGGTCAGGAAGCCCTTGCTGCTGATGCTCCTGGAGCAGGGCACCTGTCCTGCTGGGAAAGGACACCACTCTGTGGGCCAGAGGGGCAGGAGAGACACCTGCCAGCCTGGATCTCATGCCCCAGGTGCCAATGCCCCTCCAGCACTGGCATCAAACAGAGCACAGGGCAGGCAGGAGAGGCAGGCACTGCATTGCTTTTATTGGCACAGTTTTCTTAAGTGATAAAATCCTGGTTTCTGTTGTATTGACAGACAGCATTAACTTAAATGACTTTCACACTGGTTTAAGTCAAACCTCTTTGCCCCATGTGGCACAGCACAGGGGTGACCTTGGTTTGCCCCTCTGCCTTGATTTTCTCATTGCATGGTGGAGTCCCAGGGCTTGGCTTGGTAACGTTTGTGCTGGGAAAGGTGCAGTGCAATGCTGTGTGGGGCCCCCAGACTATGTCTGGAGATGTGCAAGCACGTTTTCCTCCTGAGCACACTGGGCTCTGGGTGCCCCCTGCTTCCCTCGTGGGCCTGACTAGAAGCCACATCTTTTTATTGTAGACTGACATTTACTTCTTCTGCCAGGGCCAATGCCTTGGGTCAGTGTGGTAATTCCTGATGGCAGAAATGCTGCTGTGGGACTCTGAAGCACAGGAGGCCATCCCTGTGTTACAGAAAGGAATTTTTAAAAATTTCTTTATCATTTTGTTTTTGGAGGCCTTTCCTTTAGACTCTTGGTACATTTAGACTCATTGTCACACCAAAGGAGCAGTTGCATTTCAGTAATAAACTTTGTATATAGTTTATATTTCAGATGATTATAATTGGTCTGAGTTTGTGAGTCTTTTGAGATGAAACTTGCTATAGAAATGTGAGATATAAATTCCTAGCATTAGCTGGAGCTTCCTAGGCTCAGCAAAGTGACAATGTATGAATGAATAAATCATAACTAGATTTCAGTGAATAATTCAGAGTCTAATTCATTTGGTGAAAAAATCCTCCTTTCATATTCACAAAACCTCTGGAGATGACAGGTTTCTCATGGCTTCTGTATGCAAGTTTTTTACCTGCTCAATCACTTGTTCCTTAGTGGCTTGTAGATTCTCTACAGGCTTTGAAAACCTGATGTTTGGCATTTGACTTGTGTTGATGAGTTATCAGCAGTCATGGGATTACTTTTTTTAATATTTATTTTCCTAGCTGTTTGGGAAATATTCTGCCAGTCTAAAAGCTATTCATGTACTCTGCTTTGGACTTCACTGTGAAGCAAGAAGAGCCTTTTCAGTTAGGAAAGCGCTCATAAAAAAGCCATTGCTCAGTAAGAGGCAGGAGATGAAACAGGTCCGATGTTGCAAAAATAGCGTCTATTCCTCCACAGCCACAATGACTAGTTTTCCCTAAGAAAGGAAAAAAAGGGAGTCTGGCCTGTAAGATAGATTAGGAAGACCTATTTACACTTCTTTTTTTCTCCATCACATCCAGAGGGAGTGATCTCAGGCCCAGCACCTTGTGAGGTGTCCTGCTGTCCTCCAAAGACACTTGCAATCTGCCATGGTACCAGGCTAGGATTTCACCCATGAAGTTCATCAGCTTACACATTTTAAGGGGAAAATGTGACAGGGATACTGTGGAGCAGAAAGACAGAAGGAAATGGATATGGGCAAGATTAGCTGTAAAGCAGACTGAGGGGGTCCAGCATGTGTTTCTCTTCAGGGTGATTCAGGTGTATCTGATCAGGAGGAGGAGATGCCACAAGCATCTGAAGGAAAACCCAGTGGAGGAGTAACACAGACATGGGCACATGCAGTTCCCTGCTCCTGCCCATGTTCTCTTGCCTTCTCCTGGCAATCATCTTGGGGAAATGTGGTAGATTAATCCATCTTTCCTTTATTTATTTGTCCCTACCTCAAGAGTAAATGTTGATTGTATTTCCTGATGTTTGCTTACAGCATCTTTGTTTCTGATCTGTCTCTCCCTCTCTCTTCTTCCCTCCATGCCCACTGCCCAGCTGTGATGGCCCTCTCCCCAGGAGAGGTAAGTCTCCCTGGATAGCTTGGCTGCCAGGTAAATGCTAGGGGTCTGACATTGCCCAGCCCTGGTGCCTTGGGGTGGGAGGGATGGCACCTGGGCCTTCAAGCTCAGGCACATGCTCTGACCTCTGAATCCAAGCGGATCCAAGTCATTCTGTGCTTCATGCTGAGCTGGCAACAGGAAAGGGTCTCAGACAAGGTGCAGCAGTCCAGACAGGCACAAGCATTTGTCTAAGGTTCAAAATTCACGTTTGGCCTTTTGACACTATTGTTGATGACTACATTGATTTATTACTCATTTTTTACCTTTCCTTTAGGATGAGAGACTGGAGCTGTGGCACAGCAAGGCTTGCAAATGCGATTGCCAAGGAGGCCCGAACTCGGTGTGGTCCAGCGGGAATAACGGCTTGGAGTGCATGCCAGGTAACGGAGGGAGCCTTTAGCCATGTCTGTCTGGTGCCCTTCAGCAGCTTCCCCTCTGCACCCAGCTTTGCAGACCTGGCATGTTCCAAATCCAGGCTGGTGGAGCTGAACCACTGTGAGGTGAGGGGATGACCCTGCGCCATCAGGCAGAGGCAGCCCCCACGCCTGGACTTTGGGAGGTCACCCAGGGTGGTCCTTGCTGGCCACTAACAGCGGACATTTGCCTTTCTCTCTCTGGAGACCTCGGTGCTGGTGCTTCCAGAAACTGCCTGGGGCAGCTACTGCCATGTGTAGGATTTGCCGTAGGAAACCTTTTGTACCACCTAGGCTCATCCTCCCTTGCTGCAGTTTAGCCTGTGACATCTTCTAGACTCTCCAGGGATCAAGAAAAACAGTTTATGCCCTCTTTGCAGCATATTTTGGGAAGGGAAAGGACAGGAAGGGAAGGGAACATGGTAGGTTTGGTTGATCTGTCCATAGCCAAGGGACATGTGGGCAAGGAGCCATGCTGGGTTTCCTGGCCAGGCCAGGTGTGAGGGGGTGTCTCTCACATTGGCATTATGTAGCTGAGTAATGAAGGCATTTTCCTTCTCCTGAATGAGGAACGTTTCCACTGTAACTCCCAGCTGTCACTGTCCCCAGACAGGGGCTTTGCACTCCCCTTGCCCAGCCCAGCCCAGCCCAGCCAGTGTGGTGTGGCCTGGCATTCCCTGCTACCCAGGGACAGTTTGCAGAACCGCCTCTGGCATGGCCGAGGGGAGCAGCCGGCCTTGCAAAGTCACTGCATGACTTTTCTCTGGCTTGGCGGTCACAGTGTTAAATGGCTCAGCTGCTTTGGCTGGGCAGGCACCAGGCGTCTGTTTTGGCAGGTCCCTGAGCATGGCACAAACAGACTCACCAGAAGGTGACCTGCTAATTGCATTACCGTGTGTGGTCTGCAGATTAGTGTTGCTAAAAGTAAAGTTGGGTGGTGCTCGAGATAAGCCTGACGAATAGTAAACACACGCGGCCACCCTCTTGCACAAGGAGAGCGAGGCTTTTAACGTGGTGGAAAAGCATGATGTTTCCATGCCTGGAGGAAGGCAGGACAGTGGCTGTATGTTTTCATGGGGAAAAACGTGTTAATGAGGCTCCAACTGAGCAAGATATGTTAATGAGATATCGATGCATACAATATTGACCTAGTAGAGCTTGCTAATGAGACATCGACCACATGGCTGCAGCGCTGGGGAGTTGCACTGGGGAGGCCATAGTCATGCCAGGTTCTGGGCACCCACTGATGCTCCCCATATGTTGATCATTTTAAACACAAGGCACCACGGTGGTTGTTCAGGCATGGCTAAGGCAAGGAAACCTCTTATCCTCAAGTGAAGCTGCGCAGAGCTTTGCTTGCTCCTTTATTGCTGAGACCCATGAAACAGACTATGCTAAACTGGAGAAAGGGACAGAATTACCTTTGAAGACTCCAGAGGGTCCACAGGCTGCAAAATCAGAAAATGCTGCCCATGATATAGATGTTTGCCTAGGCAATCCCTATGTGATGCTTGTGAGTGCCTTCATTCTGTGTATCTTGATACACAGTGATAACCTGATCACATAAAAAAAAAAAAGATCATAACAAAAACCCCTGCAACTAGGTCCAGGTAACATGCAGGTGCTCAGCATCACTAAAATCTTGCCTTCCAGAGCACTGTGTGGTGACCCACCACAGAAAGTTTTAATGATGAATGAGTATTTCTTTCTCCAGTAGTTTTGCAGCCAGTGGTAGTTGTGTTGAATTTCTCGCTATTGCAGAAGACAATCCCCCTGTGGGGGCAGGATTGTTACCCTGAAGATCTGCAGTCAAAAACTGAGATGGAAATCCCTGAGCCCTCAGCAGGGCTGAGCATTACATCTCACTGGCACCAGAGCACCTGCAAGTTTTCCACAAGGCAAGGCCACCTCCAGACACAAAGAAGGTCCCCATAGCAGAAAATGCAGATCTGAGGGTGCTGTGGAGAGATGACCAGAGCTGGCTCAGCAATTCTGCCATGCAAGTAGAGCCATAAGTCAAGACAGGGATTGGAGGAGCAGAAGGAGGTAAAGCTCTGCAAGCAAAGAAGTGTCCAGCGTTACTTAAAGACCAGGCA
Organism: Ifrita kowaldi; assembly: GCA_013398055.1. Classification (NCBI taxonomy): domain Eukaryota; kingdom Metazoa; phylum Chordata; class Aves; order Passeriformes; family Cinclosomatidae; genus Ifrita; species Ifrita kowaldi. The sequence goes on along the minus strand of VZRS01002799.1, from coordinate 892,528 downwards.
AAAGCTGACAGCCTGGAGGCTGGATCCAGGTTGATGCATCTATTCAGGCTCTTCTTCCACATGCTCACAAGAAGGAGACTCAGACTGCAACATCTGAATAAAGTCTTTCCCCCAAAATGTTGCAGGCAGAACAAGTCTAGTAAGTTTGAGAGAGAAAGAAGAGTTAGAAATTAACACGAAATGAAGACCCTGTAGCCCCAGGGCAGCTTGTGGTCTGGGATAAGAGCATTCCCAGCATCCTAATCAGGGCGAAGAGAGAGCAATGAAACCCCAGGAGGTGTTGACAACGTGTGCAAACACACCCAGGAAACAGAGCCACTGTTTCCTTAAGGCGTTTTTTCCATGTTTCCCTTAAGGTGTTTTTTCCCTTGTTCTGCAGAGTGTCCCTACCACAAGCCCCTGGGCTTTGAGTCTGGTGCCGTCACCCCCGACCAGATCAGCTGCTCCAACCCTGAGCAGTACACGGGCTGGTACTCCTCCTGGACAGCCAACAAGGCCCGCCTCAACGGCCAAGGCTTCGGGTGAGTTCAGAAGTGCCTCCCTGAGGGGCCCCAGGGGCTGTGGGTGTGGGGACTGGGGAGCCCTGGCAGTGTGGGGGCAGGAGGGTCTGCCCGGGAGGGCACGGCTCAGCACAGAGCGGGGCTGGCGGTGTCCCCCCAGGTGTGCGTGGCTCTCCAAGTACCAGGACAGTGCACAGTGGCTGCAGGTCGACCTGAAGGAGGTGAAGGTGATTTCGGGGATCCTCACGCAAGGGCGCTGTGACGCCGACGAGTGGATGACCAAGTACAGCATTCAGTACCGCACCGACGAAAACCTCAACTGGGTGTACTACAAGGACCAGACCGGGAACAACCGGGTCAGTGGACTTTGCTCTTTGGCCACTGGTGGAGGGGTGACATGAACACACCAGGTCTCTGTGGCAGGTGCCCCAAAAGGGAGATCCTGTGGGAGCAGCAGGGTGGATGGGTCTCAGTGCTCACTCTGCATCAGGGAGCAGCACATTCCCCCTGTGAGAGTGAGTGTCACGCTGACCAGTGCAGAAGGACAAAATACATTATTTGTGTTTTCTAATTATCATACTGGAGTCCAGATTAAGCTCAGAGGCATTAGCTGGCATTGCAGAGGAGGCAGCACCCCCATGATAAAACCCCTTTCTCGGCTGTGGCCACACAGCCCCATCCATGCTTGGGTGCTGCATGGGGGTTCCTTTTATTGCCATGTCCAGGGATAGTGCATGATCCTGGTGCAGAAAGACCCCTCAGACAAAATCTGCAACTAGTTAAGTCACAACCCACCAAACTGTTGTCATGCTTCACTTCTTACTGGTTGATTTGAAGCAAAAAATTGCATTGGGGAGATCTTACAGAGGTGCCTGTGATCCCTGTGCAGCCCAGCTGGGCTTGGGGATGCCACAGCTGCTGACTCCCAGGTGTCTTCAATGCCCATATGTGGGGATGGCGCTGTCCTAGCATGGGAGGTTCTGCTGGCTTTGCTGAAGATCCTGCAGGCCTAGGGAGATGCTGAACTTTCCCAAAAAAACAGGTCATGGCAGCAGATGTGACATCCAGGCCAGGGAATGAGGAAAGGGCCCTCAAATACATTTTTTGTCTGTCTTGGCATGTGTAGGAGCCTGGCTCATGAACTTCAAAGAGCCAAAGTCAACCATGCTCACTCCAAACAAGCAGTGCCTTGCTACAGGAAGGCAAAGGAGAGAGAATGGGAAGAGAATGGGGTGAGATTTTGCGGCCTAATCATAAAAAGTGCAGGAACGATGGGGGAAAATGACCTACTTAGAAAACCGAATCAGTGTGATAAACACTGTCTACATCTGGCTATTTTTAAAGTCTTTTGTTTTGAAGGTAGAGAGGAAGGAGCCTCCTCCTCCTCTGCTCTGCACAGGCACCCCAAACTCATGGGACAGGATTTCCAGCCCCCTAACCAGCCACCCACCCCTCCCTTCACAGGTTTTCTACGGCAACTCCGACCGCTCGTCCTCGGTGCAGAACCTGCTGCGGCCGCCCATCGTGGCCCGCTACATCCGCCTGATCCCGCTGGGCTGGCACGTGCGCATCGCCATCCGCATGGAGCTCCTCGAGTGCCTGGGCAAGTGCGGCTGAGCTCTGCATCCAGGGGCGGCTCTGGGGGGGTCTGTCCGCCTGTGCAGCCGCCCGGCCTCGCTCCCCTGCCACTCCTGCGGTGTAAACGCCCAGCCTGCAAAGGGAAGGGCTGTCCTGAATAAAATGTTACTTCACACCATGCCTGGTGATACAGCTGATGGGGGATTGTGGGACACACACTGGGGAAGAGGAAGGTTCAGGGCCATGGCGTGGATCCTATGAGATGTGGTGCTTCTAAGCCCTGTGTGTGAGGTTGGGGAAATGATCATCACGATGTGCTGTGAACGCTGAAATAAACGCAGATGGGGTCCAGAGGCAGGGCTTGGATTCTCTTTGGGTGGGCGGGTGTGTGTCAGGACAGACATCTCACCCTCATGCCCTGAGATGGGGCTGGGGCCAGATCTGGCCTGTCCCCAGTATGAGGGACTGGGGACATCTGAATCTCACACTCTCAAATCACCTCAAGTCTGCTTGTATCAGGAACCCTCTGGCCTGAGCTGCTGTAGCTGGTTTTGGGACAGACATCGGTGCCTTGAGCACCAGGTGGACAAACCCTCTCTGTATCCTCTCTGTTTTTGCACTGACACATTTCGGGGACCCCAGGGCACTTTGCTCCCTGTGGATGTTTGGGCACAGACAGAGGGACTCACTCTCATTAACTGTTTGATCTCCATGGCCTGATCTCCAGTGGGTGTTTAGCACCCAAGGAATTTGGGGCATGTGGATGATGGACCCATTTTCCTGGGGTGACGGCCCAATTACTAAGGTTCATGTCCCTGCCTCGGCCCAGGAGCTGATGCCCAACACAGCCTAGGAGGGAACTGCAGCTCCCACAGCTCCCATGAGGGAGGGTTGTGGGCAGCTCTGGAGTGACAGCTTTGGTTTGCCTTCCCACAAACCTGTAGCACAAACCTGGCAGGCACCAGAGGCCTTTTCCCTGTTTCTTAACAATCTGTGCATCTATCCGAAAGAGTCACAGCATCAGAACCTGAACTGTCTCAGGGAAGAGAGGTGAGGCATGAAGACAGTGGCACCGAGGCAGCCCCTCTGCCTCTCCTGTCCTCTCCCTATGGGCAGAGAGGTGAATGCTTGGTGTGCAGGGCAGGAGTTATGTGACTAAAACCAAATAAGATGTGACCAAAAACATAGGAAAATCCTTTGGATGGCTATGCAATTCATCACATTCATTTGTGAAAGCAGATGTTTTTGCCTTGTTTTTTTCCTGTATATAGAGACAAATAATAGCTGTCAGGGAAATAAGCTCTTCTGGCAAGCCTGAAAGCTGCTCCAGTAACCAATAGTATGAAGTCTACAGAGATGTAGAAAAGACCAATTCCCATCTGCTGAGATGATTGCTACACACCAGCACTCCCTTGCTTCCCTCCCACCTCCTCATATGTGGATAGGATTTTTGCCTATCCACAAATTGGTCTAGGGACATATTTTCTTAGTAAGAAATCACTGTGTGGTTCTCTTAATGCTGAACAGTCAAGGCAAGCTCTACCGAGAAGATCCACTGAGCTCGAGGCACTTCCTTGGCAGCTAAGCTGTGGGATCAGCGTGGTATAGCAGCCTCCCTGGGGGCACTGCACATCCAGCTACAGGGAGTCAAGGGCTCCCCACCAGCCACCACAGCTCGTCTTGCTAACACCAACACTGAAAGCTGAAGCATTTCCAGGCCCTGGATGCAGTTGCCAACATGTTAACACACAGCTCTCCCTGCCATAAAAGCAGCACAGGCAGCTCTGCTCCATGTCCTGGTGGATGATAATGGGGGACAGAGCCTTGGTGCTGATGTTTTGCTGCATGACTGAGGAGTGGAGGGGTGGCTTTGAGGGGCAGAAGGATGGACTGGGCATGAGCTGGTGAATATTTGTATCATCCCAAAGCAGCTAAGCTTGACTGTAGCTAGTCAGAGCCTTGTCTGTGACTGGCCTCTGACAAGCTCCTATGCACAGTCCAGGGTTTTTCAGTTGTCTGGTTTCGGAAATGTACCCCATGGCAAAAGACCATGTGAGATTTGGAAGAGCTGGCAGGCTTAATGCACAGCCGGAATGGATGGACCACACAGCATCATACACCAAGGCAGCACACCAAATTACATATCTGCACATGACTGATCCTACACAGAGGATATAGTAAAGCCTTGGGGGAAGAAAATAGTGTCTAGGTAGAAAGGACCTGTGCTACCACTCTTCCAGCCTCCCACCTTCAAAGAAATCACTAGACCTTTTTCCAGATTGAAATGTATGACAACAAATAACATGGAACTAACTGCCACACAGTGCATTTCACAGTTCATTTGCCTCTTGCTTTGCCCTGTCCTTTGCCTGCAGTTCACCTCTCCAGCTTGCATGGGGAAGGGCCCTATTTCTGACTTCCAACTAAACGGTTCCTGCTAAAGTAGGAGTTTCTGTTCTGATCCTTGCTATGCAGCTCACTTGCTAATTGACCTCTGGAAATTCACTTAACCTCTGCCTCTTATATAAAAAGAGGTGTGCTGAGAGGCTTAATTAATTAAGTGGTCCTAAAATGCTTTTAGAATTGCATTCGACTTCCACTTCTGCATAAATTCAGCACATTGCAGTAACAGTGTGACTGAAGCCATCGTGAAAGTGAGACAGCACCAGCTGAAGTATAATGACATAAATACAAAAGCTTTTCCTTATAATCATAGAATCACAGAATAGTTTGGGTCGGAAGGAACGTTAAAGATCACTTAGCTCCAATCTCCCTGCCATGGGCAGGGGCATCTTCCACTAGACCAGGTTCCTCCGTGCCCCATCCAACCTAGCCTTGAACACCTCCAGGAATGGGGAGTCCACAGCTTCTCTGGGCACTCTGTCCCTGTGCCTCACCACCCTCACAGAAAATAATTTCTTCCTAATATCTAATCTAAACCTGCCCTCCTTTAGCTTACAGCCATCCCCCCTTGTCCTATAACTACATGCCCTTGTGAAAAGTCCCTCTCCAGCTCTGTTGCAGCCCCCTTTATGTACTGCAGGGTGCTACAAGGTCTCACCAGAGCCTTCTCTTCCAGGCCCAATCTCTCAGCCTCCTGTTTTCATAGGAGAGATGTGAGGTGTGCCAGCCTGTGATCAACTTAGCGACCCTCATCTGGACTTGCTCTAATAGGTTCTTCTCTAGTCTTTCTTGTGTTGGGGGCCCCAGACTTGGACACAGCACTCCAGCTGGAGTTTCACCAGAGCAGAGCAGAGGGAGATAATCACCTCCCTTGCCCTGCTGCCCACACTGCTTTCGATGCAGTCCAGGATACAATCGGCCTTCTGGGCTGCAGGTGCACTTTGTCATGCTGAACTTTTCATCCACCAGCAGTCCCAAGTCCTTCTCCTCAGGGGTGCTCTTGATCTGTTCCTCCTCCAATCTGTACTTTTGCGTGTGACTTTCTTGACCCACATGCAGGACCTTGCACTTGGCCTTGTTGAACTTCATGAGGCTTGCACAGACCCAGCTCCCAAGCCTGTCCAGGTCCCTCTGGATGGCTTCCCTTCCCTCCAGCATGTCGACTGCACAACAGGGGTTGGTGAGAGTGCACCCAATGCCACTGTCCATGTTGCTGACAAAGATGTTAAACAATCCTGCAGGTCTTTACCTGCAGAGATAGGGAGACCAATGCATGGCTTTGCAACTGCATAAAACACAAGGGGTTTGAAATAGGGAGTAGGACCAAGAACTGCCTTCAGCTGTATGACCTGGATTTTTAGAATGGGATGCTTAGAGAGAAGTGAGGGAACCAATGGTGCTGAGAAGTCAAACTTGCCCAATCTAAGTTATCTGATCAGAGACTCCCTCAGGCCTCCAGGCCAGCCACTTCATTTGTAAGTCAATAGCCCCTTTATCTTAATGGGTACATGCAGCAATCATCCCTTCACTTTCATCCAGAGAAAAATGTCCACTCCGCCCTCCATCCCATGGGGGACTAATACTGACTACACTGGGGCTGCCACATTGAGGTGCTTGACTTCTTCAAGGAGATGGCCACTCCAATTTCTGGGGCTCTGCAGGGGGTACAGAAAAGGGGTTACTCCAACAAGGTTTTTGGAAGAGTACGAGCCAAGTAAGGTTTTAAGAGTAAAGCCAAGTCCCCCATAGCACTGGGCATCCCATGGAAATGCATTTCAGCCCCATTTCTGGATGGAACTGTTAAAATGCTGGACTGCTTGTCCTGGTGGAAGTTGAAGCCATCAGCTCAAACTGGAAGTTTCACTCTTGGGCAGGTGATGGGCACAGCTCAGTGCAGGCACTGGCAGCAGCCTGGTCTCACCAAGGCTGTACAACCCATCAGGCGGTGGTTTCAGAAGGATCTAACAGACTGCAAGTCCTGGCTTTCAGCAAGTCTTGCAGGAGCTCAGAGGGAAAGAAGGGAGGCCCAGGTAAAGTGGTCCCTACTTCTCAGTTTGTTTCCAGTTACCCCAAAGAATGAGAGACTAGCAGGGAAATATTTAAAGGTTTTTAAAGCTGCACACAGTAACAAAAAAACTCATGGCCAGGATACATTAAAGAGGAAGCCATCAAAAACTCTTATTGCTGACACCTCAACATTTGCCTGGAAGTGTCTGAGTTTACATGTGACAATGATGAAATGCCATCATGACACTTTTCCTGCAGCGAAGACCGTGGGCTGGAAACTTTCAGGGCCTTTTAATATCTGGTAGTGCCTGCTGAGGGGCTGGGTGGGTTGGTACTGTTCAAAAGAGAGAACAGCAGAGATTCTTGCCCTGAAAGGAAGAATCCGTCCTGCAATGAGACTAGAGGAATGGTGGGCAACAAGGTGCTTCAGAGATGTTGCCCCATGGAAACATCAGGCTTGCGGATGGATACAAGCGGATCTCAGATGGGGGAGTCAGCCAGGACCTGGCAGTGACCCACTGGGCACAGGGATCCTGGTTCTGTCTGTTCCAGTCATCTGAGCCAAGCTAATGTGTGGAGAGGTGCTGTGGAAGAGACGTGTCAGGAGTAAGATCAGCTGTTGAACAATGCCGGTGTTCTAGTGCAAAATCTGCATTTTTATTAAAGACATATTTTGGAAGGCCCATTCAAAAATACATTGTGCTCAGTAAAAATTAACCATTTCCATGCTGATAATTAAGGTTACCACAGGATTTTTTTTTTATCTTTTAGAATATTTACAGCAACAATAGAAATTGTACAGAAGTAAAGAATGGAATACATGCTCAAAAAAAATTTGGTAAGGTGTACCAACAACATGATACAAAGGGTTGTATACAAACACTTTACAAATGGTTTATTAACTTGAATGAAGTCATCCTTAAATATTCAACACATTTTAAAATCAATTTGTATTCCAGGATTAAAAAGGCTAACACCACAACATATCCCTTCCACAACAGAAAGCACGGTAGATTTAAAAGTTTGTGCGCTTTAGTTTTGTAGTAGCTGTTAAAAAACATTAGGGAATCTTATCCATAAATTTAGAAGTTTTGAAAGCTGCCTCCCCAGCCTGTTAATCTGTACTGACAGAAAGTGGGAAAAAAAAAAAGGTTTTCCTAAACTTCATTTTTCCTTCTTTCTTCCAAATGACACAAATTTAAAACTAAACATTCCACAGTGGAGACCTAAGCAGTCCTGGAATTCCTTATCAGATTAACCAGATTTTAAAATGCCTGCATAGAATTTCCAACAAAATTATGGTTTCTGGGAAGATTTTAGCTTATTGTTCCATATGACCCAAATATAAAGTTACTTCTTTCAATTACTCATATCCTTCAGTAGTACGAGTCTAAGATGTGCACTAGCAAAAAAAAAAAAAAAAGAAAAAGAAAAAAACAGAAGAAAAGTCGAGACAGTTCCCTATGCTTAAAGTTTTGCCTTGTAACTAAAGAGTTAAAAGCTCTGCCATTGGATTTACATGTCAGGAGTTTACACCAAGAGGTTCACATCCTACAGGAAAGTTGAATAGCGGCTTCCACCTTGTGCTATGAACATGCTTCATCTTTATGCTAATGAAAAGCCCTATGGCAGCAGCTACTTCACAACGCATTTCTATGCCTGTACAATTAAGATGCCACCTCACATTTCTCAGAACGGATCCAGAGAAACAGTGCCCTGTGAAAACAGAGACCTGGTGGAACCAAAAGCCTGGCAGGCAGCGTGTTTTGGTGGGGGCACAATGAGGTAAGGTATCTCACCCAGATGAAATGGAAAATCAAAATGAAGGAAATCCTGAGCAAGTCTAAGGATAGCTGTTTGAGTAAAACAGCAAACAGGGTGGAGTAGTACATAAGGCCTCTAACTCCCTGAAAATCTGCACTAGAGAAACAATAAAGAACAAGGCAACTGCAATATTTGAGATCCACAAGGGGAAGGCCAAGGGAAGACTGCAAAGCAGTGCAAAGGATGGCATTGGGATTCTAGAGGGAGAACTCAGATGGCTTGGAGATTTCAGAAGTATTTCAGCTGAAGGCCCAACAACATTTTATTACATGGTTGCTAACAGTACCTAGAGGAAGAATCTTTTTAGATGTCTCTTCAAAATTTGGAGTCAATAATAAGCTCAGAATAAACAAACCCAACCTCAACCACATTCTGCAAGAGAGAGGAGGTAGATTGACTTGCACAGAAGACAGGAGATGTGTAGTCATTCTTAGGCTAAGACACAAATTCCATGTTTAGGCTCTTGGGCCATGTTTCAAGAGTCACTTTTGCCTGGCTGCATATTTTGTTGTGCTCTAAAAGAGCCTGAGGAGCAATTTGATTTGGTGGAATGAAAGCATTCCAACATAGTGGGGCCAGTGCTCTCACACTTCTCATGCATCTTCCACTGAGTAGGTCAAACCACAACTTCTGCATCAAACAACTGGCTGCACACAAGGTCACAAATGTGCATCCAAGCAGAACTCAGAACAAGTAAAATTCAGACCTAATCCATCAGATTTACCCATGCTGTCTCATGTGGTAGTTGTTAAGACACTCTACTGAGAGAACAGATGACCTAACACAGCTTTTCTCTTACAACTGAAAGGAGATCTAGGAAATCTGCTTGCTTAATTTTAATGAAATTTGCTTCATGATTGAAAAATGAGGGATCTTCTGTTTCAGTAAAACATTCACTACAGCACAACCTGCCTGATGAGCCTGAGCATTGATGCACTGCTGCTGCTTGACCATTTGAAAAAGGTGCCAACATCTAGAACTTCCAAGCTTTGTTATATTAAAAGGGTTTACTCAAATCACCCCCTTTTAAGAAAAGGCCAGAAGTTAAATGGCTTTTTTCCTCATTCGCTACAAACCCAGTTGATGAATGGTTAATATCATTATACCACTAGTAAGAGCTGTGCAGGGAAAGGCACCTGTTCTTAAATAGTGTCCTGATCTGAAGGTTATTCAAAAATGTTTATAGAGAGCACATCACCTTTCCAACCATCTCCTGTGGCACTCCTATTTCAAATGGTGGGCCTACTAACATGAACAACAGCCTAGATGCATGGTTTGTGATGTTACCCCACTAACAGATGTAGTATGTATGCTAGCTGGAATGGAAAAAAACATTCATTGCCACCCCACAATTTGCAGTATATTTTGTATGGCTATCCTTTTCATACTCTTTGTGTGACTGGGATGCAAATATTCTCCCAGCTCTAATCTGACAGTGATCAACACGTACAGAATTAATTACATGCAAGTATTTTAAAACATGTCTCACTATCAAACCATTACAAGACAACAAAAAAATTGAAACATGAATAAAACCCCCAATACTTCTGCATACAGCTCCTTGAGGTTTTGCCCTAGCTACCTAGATCACAACAGTGCTTTCAGAGCTGTATAATCTGCATTCCCATAGGTTCCCTGTGTCCTTATAGGGAGGTCTACAGAATTGTTTAGAGTACATAGCTTTTGCTGGGCGAACCCAGGAGTCTACTCAGCTAACACCTCATCAGCTCTTGAAGAAAAAAAGAAAAGGTTGGTATGTAGCTTTTTAAACAAGTAAGATTCATCTCTTAAGAGACCTAACTGCAATGACAAGGAAGGTGTGAAGAGCCCACCACAGGCCACTGCTTCCTGAAGAGCCACTCCAGCCTTGGTCCCAGAAACAAGCTGGTGTGGTAGAGAGAAAGGTGACAAGCCAAACGACAACCTGAGGATGTCTCATGCACTTGGAAGTTCGAAGCCTGCTTTAATATTGATCTAAAAGAACAAGTGGTGTTTGGGGAATGTTTTAAGGGACTAAATCTGGGATCATTGACTTCCTGCCAAGAACTCTGCCCAGTGCTCTCCTGGCAACCTCTCAGAGGAGCAACGAAGCTTGGACTGCAATAAATGGAGCAAAAAGCGTTAAATAGGTCTAAGGGACTGCTGTCTGTGGCCAGGTCTGTTGAAAATAGATGTTGTTCTAGGTTAATACATTTACTTGGCAGTTTAAAACGACAGCTTAGATACTTATACAATTTCAGTTAGGACGAGCTTAAGGTGCTTTTTTTTTCAGTTAAAAAGAGCTCAAGAGCTATAGCAAAAACATATAGACAAGTTTAGGCAGCTTGAATTCTGCAAAATGACTACAATTAATTTCTGAAACTTAGTTTCTTTTTTGTTCACATCATCAGTGATGCCATAAGGCAAAAGATTGCCAAAGAATAAAATGCAGTTTAACTAGGATCCTTTATACTAAGTAAATCTATAGAGCATGTAGTACAAGACACACAGACCAGTGAAAAGGAAAGCTCACACTTACAAAATAGTTTGCTCTGTCATTCTCTTCCTCTTTATTAAGTCAGAATATCTCAGTCACTATAATAAGACTCCTCTGAAAGCCTCGACAAAATTACATTAGCAATATTCTAAATATTGGGAAGCTAGACCAAGTTAAAATTACACAATTCATCCCAGCACCAGCTGGCCGAGCTGCTGGAATTTCTTTCCAACAGAAGAAAGAAAATACTACGTACATTCAACACAATTTAGTATTCAACTGAAAGCTACTACAGTTTGTTGAATTCAAGAAGAAAATGCAGTATGAAATAGAAACAATTTTCTGTAAATACGGGCCACCAAATACTCAAACATTCCTTGGATCACCTTTGAAGATTTGCTAACTACTTTAAACAGCTATATCTACAGTCAGGGATTACCCTGATTTAACTTAATGGGTACTGAGAAAAAAAAATCCTTTTGGAAACACTTTCCTTGCTAGAAATCATAACTGCCACATACAGCCCAGTATCATCATCCTCAGCATGAAGCTCTTACCAGCAAGCTAAAAATCTTGCAGAGGCAAAAGGACACATATCCACGAAGCATGGAAGAGTCTAGACTGAACATTCGATTCCCTGGGAGACTGGATGACAGAATCATCAAGGTTGGAAGAAACCTTTAGGATCATCCAGTCCAACCATCAACCGCCCCAGTCACGCCTAAACCATATCCCCAAGTGCCACATCCAGAACACTTCCAGAGCCGCAGACTGCACCATGTCCCTGGACAACTTATTCCAACGCCTGAAGACTCTTTCAGTGATCTTTATTCCCCTAATATCTAATTTGAACCTCTCCTGGCACAACAGACGGTCATTTCCTCTCATCCTTTCACTTGAGTCATGGGAGAAGAGGCTGACCCCCACCTGGCTCCACCCTCCTTTCAGCTGGTTGCAGAGAGCAATGAGGTCCCTCCTGAGCCTCCTTTTTCCAGACTAAACACCCCCAGCTCCCTCAGCCACTCTCATAAGACTTGTGCTCCAGGCCCTTCACCAGCTCCGTTGCCCTAAAAGAGACATTCAAACCGCACTGCTTAGAGCCCCACTCTCTCTCAGAGAGGGTTTTTGTGAGGGATTTCAGTGGCATCAGCCCATTTCAAAGCAGGGCTGACAGGGCTCATGTAGCTGTGACCAAGCGATGAATCTAACAGAGACTGCTAAAATGAGCTGCTAAACTCTGACAGTGACAAGTAAATACCACAATGTCTTTCCTGGATGCCCACTGAACTTAGAAAAAAACTGAATACCCTTTCATGTCTACTGTATTTATATGTATGCTATATATATGATATATCAATACAGCATATATCATATATAGAGAGATATTATATATTCTAGCTATCTATAGAAAAATCACATGCACATTTCTTGCAGGCAATTGACAAAGAAAGAATTTCTATTTTGTAATTTTTCAAATTTAGTAGACTGATTTTCAGTCCTGGACAAACCTGATATAACATCCTTCCATACTGTTCTTTCTGACAACAATTTTTACAGTAGTGGTGCCAAATTTGCTGTTGTTAGAACTTTGGTATGACTCAAGAGGTACTGAACAGCATGTCCAGTTTGCATTGTTATCCAAGAAGGAAGTTCAGCTTTCACTGCCTGGCTGCTTCTGTTAACTACATCTATGGCTAAATCATCAAAGTTACATTCAGGTTAATCCCTTTTTGGAAAAGACAGTGTATTTGCAAGTACAGGTGTCTTATGAGGACAGCATCTAGAAAACAAACTGTGCTGCAGAGTAATGAGGGAGTAGAACTAATGTGTTTAAAAAGGAAAGATTGTATTGTTCTGACACTACAGGCCTGGCTCTCCTCTTATTGCACAAAGTTTAGACTGGCGTAACTCTTTTGACTCCTACTGGCTCACCTGTGATTGACTTTACTGGTAGCAACAGAGGAATCAGGGTGTGTATTTGCTACACTTGACATTCACCAAGGTAAAGGCAGTTTTAACTATGTTGTACAGGAGACTGGAACCCAAGATCTAGTATTTTGCTGAGACTGGTAGCTGAACTGGGTATGGAAATATTTGGATAGTAAGATCTAAGGAGAAATCAAGTTGCATGGCAACCTTCTCCCTCAGTATCCAAATATCAGATTTGTAGCTTTAAATACATCCTGAAATATAATAAAAAGTGCAAGAGTAGTTTAAATTCTAATACAGTGTTTATCTATTAGTTAATAGATTGCTAGAGATGTAAAATACACATATGCATAAAAGCTTATACCATGATCTGCAGTGCCATGCTATGCTTAAGTGTCGAAGTTTTGCATTTCACTTGCAATTCATGCTGTGTTTCTTTGGTTTTCACCCCTGCTATTAGGTGGAAGAGCACCTGCTTTCACTTGTAGTCATGGGGCACTTTATTTCTTTAGAGGAAACAAAAATTTGGTACTGGGGCTCTGTGCTCTTGATGCAGATGCAGAAATCCCATTAATATTACTAGGAAAGCTAAGGACACAGGGGAGAACATACCACATTTAGATTACTGTACAGTTCTGCAGTCTCTTACATTTAGCCAATACTTCCAACACAATAGCCCATAATAAAGCTTGGAACTGAATGTTATCTTTTGTTTGTTACCAATAATGCCTATAATACTGGGCTCTCATAGCCAAGCAAGATTCATACTGTTACAGTCACGTTTATATCCACATTCAACTTCCTTTTATTAGAAGTATAATACTGCACTTTATATCACAAATGTATAAAAAATATGGCAGATAGTGTCATAACAATACTTTTCTTTTAAATGAGTATATTTAAAAAACAGACAGTTATTTTCCATTTATGTATATATTTATATATAGAATAAAATACTCCTGATGCAATATATAAATGTTACTGTTAGTTTTTTATAGAAACTACTGTAGCTGTTGCACTGCTTCACAATGTTTCAAACAGCTCAAAATAACTTTACATTATAACATAAAAGATATGATTATAACAGTACGATATTAGGTCATCATAAATAAATATTACAAATCCTATCAAATATGGAAGTTTAAAAAACAAATTTAAGACATACAATTTAACTTTAAACCCTTAACAGGGATACACTTTTATCACATAAACCCCACTGTTTTAACTAGGCAGCAAAAAATGTAGTAAGGGCATAGGTCTAGACAATGTTTTCACCCTTATAAGTGCCAATACATACCAGAAGACTCCCAGCTTTCAGACAGAGATGTGCACTAAGCTGGAATGTAAATGAGAGAAAATGACAATGCATTTTTCTCCCTGACCGGCACACTCTGCCTGGCATCCAGTGACATTTCTGATGACTGGTAATTCATAGTTCAACTTGTGTTCCTGTATAATCCCTGACTCTCTCCGTGGTGCCGAACAGCATAGCTCCACACATACATATTGCACACCTTTATAAAGCTGAAAATGCAGTCTTACCATCACCAGAATCACCACCTATGCTGATCTCCACCCACACTGGTCTATTTGCTGGAGTGCAACTACAAGGCTGTCTCTTTGAGATCGTTCAGGTTTGGCATTCGCGCCCGGTTTGTTCGGTTGTAGGTGTGCCCGTTCTGTCCGCTCTTGGAAGGCAGCTGGTCAGAGTAGGGGGGCCCCTCGCTCACGCCCCTGTTCACGGGGGACACGTGCCAGGTGGGCTCCAGCTGGCTCGGGATCTGCAGCGTTGGCCGGCTCTTCGGCTGCGCCTCCGGCCGCACGTTGCTGCTGCCGCTGCTGGAGCTTTGACTCATGGGATGAATCCGCACTTCAGGAAAAGAAGCTTTGGCTGGCTGGCTGGGTAAGGGCTGGAAGCGGGGCTCAGCAGCGACGGGATGATTTGAAGAGAGGTGTAAGAGCTTCCGAAGAGATTTTAATGGCTGGCTCTGAAAGATACACAGCAAAGCTCCATCATATCAGATTTTCCCATAAAAAGTAAAGTTCCCATCAGGAACTTTACAGGCCATCTGCACTTTTAACTCATATTCGTTTGATGTATTTCATTCCAAGCTATGACTACACACACAATCCAAACTATTAGCTACATGGAAAGATGGAACCTTTTCTCCCTCAGAAAAAATTGCTCCCTTGTTTCCTTTGCAAATGCCGGCATGGACAATCGCATCAGCTGTCCATCTGTCACTTCTGCTATTAACTTAAGAACCTCAGCCACATTTTATGAATCACACACACACTATCACATGGAATCACACAGAATCACCAGGTTGAAAGAGACCTTCAAGATCACCGAGTCCAACCCATGCCCTAACACCACCGCAACTAAACCATGGCACTGAGTGCCACATCCAATCCTTTTTTAAACACATCCAGGGATGGTGACTCCACTACCTCCCCAGGAAGACAATTCCAGAACTTAAGGCAGATTCCAGAAATTTCTGGCAGATTCCAGAAATACAAAGTTCTTAAAAACTGTAGTGAACATCAGTTAGGGGTTAGAGTGAGTCTTGAGTAACCATCTGAACAGAAACAAGAACTCAGAAGTTACATATTTTGTTTGCTGGCAGCTGGGTGATAGGCAGCTCTAGTCTCCCGCAGCTTCTTTCACTGGTGAGGTTGAAGTAAAATGGTGATATGGGGTTATTGAAAATGGGTAGCTAGAGCCTGGGGAAGCCTGAGTACACAAAGTCGTATGAAAGCAGCCTCATGAAATTCCACAGCTCACAGATCAACTTGTTTCTTCAAACACTGCAGCTGCAACAAACCCTCTTTTCCAGTTTGCAGTGTGATGACAACGGAGCATGGCACTGACCCTCCCTCCCAAACACTGCCCACTGAGCTGGTTTTAGAACTGGAGAAAATAAAGTTGCACTAGTGCAGTGCTATGCTCCAAAAACATAGCCTGCTGAAACTGCAGTCTGTGCCAGCCACACTGTAACGTGGTCTCGATGCTCTGGTGACCAAATTAAGTATCAAACTGTGCTGAGCAGCAGCCAGCCCTCAGGATTCACCATTCCTTACAGAGTTGACTTGAGGGCTTTTGTACAGCACTGCATTGCTACCATAGATGTGCACTGAAACACTGCTTGCCTATAATACTAAAACATAACCAATATTTTGAGGGGCTCAAAGACTGACACAGGACATTTAGTCTCTCTTTTCCTTGTCATTCATGCCTACCTTTTAAAAAAATTTTGCAGGACTGCAGGTACATGATTTTCTACATCCAATGAGAAAGGCATTAGAAAGTTGGGAAACAATGTCAAATGCAATTTTTCTATTCACCAGAGAAAAAGCTGTCAAGATACATCAGTGATATTAATAGATAGGGAATTAATAACACCACTTACATGAGGCTGGATTTCTGTCATCTTCTCAGGATGCCAATCCTTCTGCCTGCTGCTCTGGTGATTGGAAGAATGAATGGCTTTCTGTAATGCCAAGAGATCCTGACCTTCAGTGTTAGGCATCTGCAACAAAATATTAAATACTGATCTCCTAATATTTCCTTAAGAATAGCTGTCAACAATTTCCCACAGTTAATTACAGAACACAAGTGAAGCCCATTTCTGCAGCAGAATTGCAATGACCTCTCAATAATTTTCCCCACAGTAAGAGCAAGTGGCTGTGGACATCATGCAGATTTGCTCCACCCTTACCCCTTAAAGCATGCTGTTAGTGTTATTTGCTGTAAGAAAGAGCAGTTAAACAAGGCCTCAAAAATAAAATTAAAAAAAAATATTGTTGAGCCTCATCTTCATTTAAAAAGCATTCCATACTGCAGTTAAGACCATGGATCAGTTCTATAAATTTGCTCCTGAGTGAAGCAGACCAAAACCTCTCTAAACTGATGTCTTGACTGACATCACAAAACCAAGAGCTTTCTCCATTCCCATCTTTCTTCTCCTCCACAAATATTCCAAACTAAAGCAAAAATTAAGAAACAGCTGAAACTTCATGGCAGAAAGATAATTTAAAACTTACATGTAGCTTTTTATCTCATTTCAAGAATTCTAAGCAAAAAAAGGACAGTCAAAATATAACCTATTTTTAATGCAAGCCGTCTTTTACCATGAACAATCAGGACAAACAAAAATACAACAGACACATTGAGCTAAAGTTATTTTCTGATAATGCATTGTTAGTATTTGATTCATTTAAATTTATATATAAAGGAGTAGTTTGTATAAAATGATGTATTTATGATATAGGTATAAACCAAACCAGGTTAATTTTTTTCCTGACTGAAACACAATGCGACAATTTAATTTTAAACATACACAATTTCACAACTATTTTCCTTCCTTAGTTTTACTCCCAAGGCTCATTCTCTCTGGGACTGTGTATGTTACATTTTCACTGTATCAAATACTAAAAAAAAATTTTTGAGGCACAATCTGTTTCAACTGAACTGCTGATTTTACTTAAATTTATTGAACTGGCCCAAGATACTTAACTGGCATGAAGAGGAAGTGATACCATGAAAATAAACCACATGCTGCTGTAGTCAGTAAAACAAATTTACTGGAGCATTTTACAGTGCTACTGTACTTAAAAATGAATACCATTGGTAGAGTGACTACAGGAAGTTTTTTCAAAGAAGAACTATGCTTTAAATTATTCTTTGAATTAAAAAGAGGAAAGAGGGATTTCTTGATGCTTGGATTCTCGCCGTTGGTTGAGTCTGTCTGCAATATAAGACACAAAAACTAAATGCATAGTATTTCAATTCAAGGTATCTGCCCTTACTATGTTATTCTTTTTCTTTCTTTCTTTCTTTCTTTTTTTGTTGTAATTTGACAATACATGTTATCAAGCCTATACTTTGCTTTAGGAGAATACAATAATGATTGAAAAAAGCCTATGAAACAAATTCAAGGAACTCAGTGCATAGAAAGCACGTAAAAAAAGATCAGCACACCTATTTTTATACCCATGTTCATTACAATAAATACAGAAAGTATTTATTTCAAAGCCTTTTAGAAACAACTGGTAGGTCTTGTTGACTTTACTGAGCTTTGGATTAAATCCTGTAACTCTGGCAATCACCTGTATTTCTGATAATGACCTAAAGCAGCATGACATTTCTTATTTCTATATAAAGAAAATATTAAAGATACACTAACAATAATAGGAGCTGGTTTCAGAATGAGCAGTTGATAGTTACTCTAGGAAAAAAAAAGCTTTCTATTTTTAACTTGCAAAAAGAGCTAAGGCTCCAAGATGAATTATTTCAGTTTTAACATAAATATGCCATTAGCAACTTCATGTATAGCTGCAAGTACACTGGCTGTTTCATTTTAATTTCTGTAGCACAACCAAAGAGCTTACCAATGGATGCATGAACAACCAACAAAATTATAAGGTACCAGAATTATAAATGAGACTATTTCTCCCCTGCTTAGGTGCAAACAAGCATAGGACACATGCTGTGCTTTACATTTTCCTATCAGAAGAAATCTTTATTATGCCATAGAATTATTATATGACTAAATAGAATGACAGGTACACTACCAAAAGCAAGGGGTTTCAAACAGCTTTCTCAGCTTCTAGATTCCATCCAAGTTAATGAAAGTCAATAATTAGCATAGCTTATGTTTAGGAAATTTATGGTCAGAAGAATTTCCTGTTTCAAATTCAGTAAATTAAAAAGGAATCAAGGCATTGCTAAGAAAAATGCTCACCTGCAACGGTTTTTTCCAAAGCAAATAATTTCTTCAGACCCACAGCTTGAAATAAGTGCCAAAATCTGCAAAACTCATGCTCCTCTGAAGATAGTGCCTACTGACACTGTGCACAACCCTCATGGATATCAAATTGTTTGGTGGCAGATGACAGAGAAAACTGTGATTCTAGCAATCCTCAAAACCTTTTGCTACATTACTAAAACACTTCAGATGATGACAAGGAGAATGGATAAGAACAGCTCTGCAAAAACACTATTGCAAAGAATTCCTGTAACAGGCAGTTACAATTCCTATCCCACTAGGTGCTGCACCTGGAGAACTCTAGGGAGAATGATTAATGGGAACACCCTGCAGGAAGAAGCATCAGGAACTGGGATCAATTCTGGGCTATTAGATATTTTGAGAATGACATTACTCAGATGTCTTCAATCCAATCTTTTATGACTCCTGTGATGATGATCACTAGCAAAATGAGGCTTGCCAAAGGATATCAGAAGTAAGTCATAGCTAGCTATTATGTGCTTCCCAGCTCTGTGACAGTCCTCAGGTCTAATTTGTTATTTGTTGCAGAAAGTCTTTGAGTAAATAACTGGAATTTCATACTTGTAGGACCCTACATGAATTGTTGGTCTCAGAAAAAAAACTTGGGTAGTCACAAGCTGTCTACTAAGACTTTTAATATGATTTCATAGGAAACATTCTATGTGAAGAGCTAATATTACAGTGCTGTGAACAGCTTTTACTACTGAAGCCAAACTTAGTGCTGAATTGAAGACAGTAATTTTTGTTTGTACTGGAAGGTCCTAAAGAATGTCCCAACATTTGTTAGGTAGATGTCTTCAACTAACAGATAAAGAAGAACAAAGAACAGTGTCTGAACCAGACACTTGCACACACATCAGTGGTACAGTCTGTCCCTAGATACTGTCCTGGTAATCAGCTGTAAATAGAAATGAAAGGAGGTTTTTCTGGCTCTGGTTGGCTCCAAAACTCAAGTTGATCTCAGCAAGTTTTCAGCTGAGGATGAAAGAGTTGTGTCACTATCCTATTTCACTAATTTATTAATCTTTCTATGAGATACCAGCTCTAAGTAGCAAACTTATTTTTCCTTTCTCTCTCTCTCCATTTCCCTCTACCCTTCTCCTTAACAGTAAGAAGAATCAGGAGTAAGGATTATATATAAATCTGCCTTATCTTGTAATCAGTGATGGTTTTGGTAGCTATAGATCAGGTACTTTTGATTCAGGTGTTTTATAATATGTCAGATTTTGAAAGGCAACACAATCCAGTATGTATTTCTTTCACACAGTTTAATCTGGAAGTAAATACACCATCTATCAGCTGAGCTATTGGAGCATTCTCTGCCACCATGTCTGGATGGCTGGAATCAGAGTATAACAATGGAAATTTAAAACCTTTTTTTTTTTCCTTTGAAAATGCATCACTGGAACCAATGGCCTTAGGTGTGCTATCTTTACATGGACATTTTGGTATCAAACAGCCCCAGAGCTATCATCTAGACATTTTGTTCAGCTGTGTAATACAAATGATCCTATTTCAGCTGCGTACAGGTATGAGGATGAACAAGTTCAGAAGGAGAGGTAGATGCCATTGCTCGAAATCCTGCCCAGCAGGAAGGTGAGGCGAATTTCTGAGTGCTAGTTGATACACATATGCACATGTTCCACACAGTTCAAAGAAACTCAAAAAAACCCCCAAAACAGCAAAAAGTCTGATAATCACTCCTCTCTCCCTATTTTCAACAGATCATCCCTCCACCAACACTCAGAGTCATATCACCTCACTCCTTGACAGTAGGTATTTTCATTAAGTCACTCCCCTTTGCCAGGAGTGAGCACAATTTGCTCCATTCTGAGAATCTTCAAAACTATAACTGCATTTACACTTACAGGAACATTACAATTTTAAATGTTTTAATGTTTCCAGAGCTGTCATTTAAGAATGACATTATGTTTAGCTTACTCCAGTTCTTAGGGATATCTTCGTAATAGAACTTTGTGAAATGTTAGTATACCACTACTTTCTGATAAAAGAAAGTCCTTTCTCCCTCCCAAAAACTGTATGAAAATGTAGAAATATATGAGACACCAAAGACTTATACTGAATAACAAAAGCCACAATCCATTCCCTCAACAAAACATAAAACATTTAAGAATGGTTAAGACACATCATCCTTATTCCAGTCATGGGATGCAGCAAGAAGACAGAGACTGTTACCAAGACACTTCCATGAAAACGACTGGAAAGAATTCTCATTTGTAACAATCTCATTTTCTCTGTATGGGTGCCTGAAACTATTCAAGCTCTGGGGACACACAACAATGCATTTACTATTCTTGGAATGGTATCACCATATCCTGAATTTGTTGCAACATCATCTTAAAACTTGCATCAAAACTGGCTCTCAAAGGGTCTGAATGAAAACAAAGGTGCACAGGACTAGTAAGTGAAGAAATACTTGAAAAGGCAGAAAAATCAAACCTGAACAGGAGAAGAATTTGACTTTCATATAGTGAAAAGAGAAAATAAAAGAACAAGTATATACACACACAGAGTCATAAATAATACAAAGGTACTGTACTAATCTAGAATATTAAAATGGTATAATTCAAAATGAATAAACAAATTCTCTTATTAGAAATGCTGCATACTTACATTTTGAGATTTCTTCTTTTTCTTTTTTATTGCCCTGAAAAAACCTTGCTTTTCTTTCTCCTTGAGCTGTTCTGAGTGACTGTTAAGGTTTTCAGGACTTTTCCTAAATATGAAATAAGGTATTGTAAGAGAAATTTTATTATGGTATTACTTTGTAAATTCTGTGTAATGCTGAGATCTGATGCCAAAGAATGCAAATTATTGATTAAAGTAAAAAGATATTTAACGTTTTAGCATTCATTGGTTCCAGGGTTACTACACAAATACCAGATAGTCTTATTAACAGGGACAGGAGGTACACAGTGTTAGGGTAAAATGATTAGTTTAAACCAATGAATAGTTATTTAGGGAAAAGGAAAGCATGCATGTGTTCTTTTAAGCCAGAATTTAATATTCAAACCAAAATATTACACACGAGGTCTTTTAGAAAAATGAAAAGCATATCTGAGAGAACATACAAATGGTGATGAGGTACAAAAGAACAGGTCCAGTTTATCCTTTGCTTGCTGGAGAACCAGGAGTTGCAAAGTTGGCCAGAGAGAACCACTTTCAACTGAGCTTTGCTGACATGGTTCCAAATTTACCGTCCGGGAAGCTGGGGATCTACTGTTGTCCATTTCAACTTAAAACCTTCAGTTAGTTTGTTATGCGTGGGTGAGGCAGTGCTGGCAAAAGGAGGTGACCCGAAAATGGAACAGGTGACTTGCCTGAAGACTGAATTTCCATCTTTTAACTCTTAACTTACACATCTGAAGCAACTACAGCTGATAAATAACACGTTACTATCAGTATACACAGTAAACCATGTACTTAAAGTACTTATACGGGGTAAAAAGATGGTTTACAAGGACAGTGGTGAGACATAATTGAATGCAGTTCTAGTGCTCTCTAAAATAGCTTGAAAATTGAAAATGCTGCAGGAAAGCATCACAGAAATAATTTCAGAGATTTCAATCTCTTTAGTGTGTTTAAAAACACAGCCAAACCAGCCCAAATACTTAGCTTCCTTGATCATGATGCACAACTATTTATCCAGGAAGAAATTACAGAATACTAGAAAAATCTTTAAACTAATTAACAAGTGGGTGGATGATGAAGCCTGAGAAGTCATATTAGAAATAAGGCACTGATTTTCACAATAGCATCATTAACTGCCAGAACAAACTCCTTAGTGAAGTGGATTTCCCATCTTTGACATTTCAAATTAGGACCTAATACTCATCTGGGAGACACACATCAGAGAGGTCTGCCCCTGGGCCTGCATCCCAGAGAATGGACAACATTTAATAGCAACTAACATACAGAAAGTCATACTGGGTGATTTAATAGTCCTTTTTCATGCTTAAATTGCATGAAAACAAAAAAGGAATTATTCCATTGTCTTGATGGAAAACCTAAAGGAAAGCCACTGTTTTAAGGGCTCTGTATGACAAACAGGAGCAGCTTTTCTTGGAGTGTCTGCAATGTAGCAACATTTAACTGTCTACTATAGTTGTTGCTGCCTTCTAATTTTGGCTTTAAATGCTATGCTATCAGCTGGTGATTCAGCTGCTACTACATGCCAAACTGACTTTTTTTCCCCCAAGCAAATGTGAAAAACATAATTGGGGTAGAAATCACTGGAGTCATCCTCCTTATTGATAAAATCATCTTCACTCTGGTAGGTAGTATAAGTTTCTCAATTTCTACATAAAACCACCTCAAGCTCGAAATGTTACCTGGTCCTAAGTATAAATGCAAGCAGTGTTTAAATCCTGTAATAAAGTCCAACTGTTCATTAAGAGAATGGTCTTAGCAAAAAGATTCATAGGCAGAAGTATGGTAGAAATTTTCCTAATTTAGATTTTTGGAAACTTATATCTAGATGCAGAAAATACATTCAGGTGCATGACAACATATATTTAATGTGGATATTACAACACTACTACAGGAAAAAATCTCTAGTTTAATGTAATTATTATACCTATAACATGTATTTTAAATATAGTGGATTGCTAAGGATTCCTGTTGCTGTCACGTCCCTGTATTTGGTACTACTGTAAGTAGTGTAAAAGCTGTAAGGCACTCTTACACAAGTCACTTAAAGCACCCAGGAGAAAGCCAGAGTAAAGACTACTGATAGCTTTAGATTTCAGTGAACTCAGGAGTCCGACTTAACACAGACAGAACACCTGCTGAATTATTTACTAAATGGTTTTTACTTGATTAATTAAAAAAGTTGGAGGAAAGCATGCACCCCAAGTATCCTGCCTGTACTCAGAAGGTCATGTAAATGGGGCTAAGAATCTTCTGAGCCTTTCCCCAAAGGAGCTCCTGTGCATCCACATCTGCAGACATATCCCAAACCACAGCCCCAATTCAAATTACCAACCCGATGATTGCTGTCCACTGAGGAACCAGTGTCAGATCATAAGCAAGTCCCCAGGAGGTTACTTTACACTACTTTAAAATTTTTCAATGTCTTGCTTTTCTATTCCAAAGTGGAGATGCTGTATTTTAAAAGGTGAAGTTAATCTTCAGAGTGAAGCTTGGAACAATTTTTGCCGTACTTTTAGACAGAGATTCACTCAAGTGTGATTCTTTTCTTTGGCCCAGTGAACCTGGATGAGAAAACTGCTCTCCACAGCAGCTGAGCAGAGAGGAGAGAAATGAAATCCTGCACCACCATTTCCTCTTTATGACTACTAGTGACCAGAGAGAATAGGAAAATAAGGGGCTGAGAACTGCTCATTTTCAATTCCTGCTTACCCAAAAGCCAGTGGTTTTATACTGAATGGTTTGTCATTAACTCCTATGACTCATATTGCAGTGCAGTTGTCTGAAAAAGCATTGACCTTGAAAAGCAACTGCTTCAAAACACATGCTCATTATGTGAAGAGAGTGAACATATATAGCATTATAGCAGGAAGCTTCAACACCAGGATTTTGTACCGAGTAAAAATAGAGCAGAACATTTTGATCGATGATGAAACACTGGGATATTTCAGGCATCCCAAAAGATGATTTTCAGATAATGGACAGTACAGGAAAAAATCATGATTATCAGAAAAAAATCTGTAAGGTGGAGTCATGCAACACTAAACTCTTACAACATACTGCAAGTATCTTGGTATTTTGCAAAAAGCTTCAGCTCTTGAAAGCAAAGAGTTCCACCAGAATATATTATGTGCTGTTTTAGTAGCAAGTAAGAGTAGCCCTAGAGAAGAGCCCCCACTCAGAGAGCTTGTTCTCAAGCAGAAACCAAAGGCAAAATGTGCTGTGCTTTGTTATTTTATCTTTGAGTACCTTTTGCATGCTTAGGACATATCATGTAGAACACATTGGTTATTCTGGTCTGAAACACTTGGAAAAGGTGTACGTACACACAGAACTTCTGTGATAATCACTGTTACTTATTGACCCTGGGAGGAAAGGTATCCAGCTTCATGCAGGTGCAATGAGGTGTAGCAGCAAACATGCATGTGGCAAGCAAGCTGATGTGCCTTCACATTAACCAAAAAGAATAAATAGGAAGCATGTTGCATTCATGCTGCCGTAGAGAGTCATACTGCAGACAGCTCTTTTTGGGAGGCAATTCCTCATGCTTGTTTTAGTTATTCTTCAGCAACCCTAATCTCAGCAGGCAGCCTGGCCTGGAAACCCTCTGACTGCCAATGTACTACTCCCTTTACTGATCCAATCACAGTTACATGAGTAAGGATTTTGTCTAATGAAGGTGTCACTGAAAAAGCTGAATTTTTATTTGGAAGATAAATGGACAAACACTAATTCTCCAAGTTAGCTTTTAGTTTTGCTCAAAGTAAGACACTTAAGGGGCAGTTACATAGTTACCATATAGCAAAGGCAAGAAAATGTCAGGAACTATAGAAGCAATTCAAATAGATAGTTCAAGGTAAGAATCTCAATCCCACAAGCTGAAGGCCACAGTAAAACTTGGTCTAAAAGTCTGGCATTGAAAGCTTAAAAATCAAAGATCAAATCTGAACTCTGTTTGGAGCTGCAATTTTTTTATTTTTCATGTGGAAAAGGAGAATTTATTAAGTGGAATAAACCCCAGATCTCTAATTTCATATACAGAATACCATTCTGAATTTGCAATTTCCTGATTTTTTTTTCTAAAAATTCCATTAAAGAACTGGAAAGTATTTACAATGCAGCAACAGTCATACTGCACACACAACTGACCATGCTCTAAACTAACTTGCTCAGATGTTGGTAACCTTTTACTTTAAGGAACAGTGTGACTATAATGTTACACCGATACTGACGCAGCAATATAATAGTCAGTCACGTCCTGTTTTCAAAATATTGTATTGTTCTGGAGCCTTGAAACTTAATAGTGGATAAAGTTTTAAGCCTTTTACTCTTGTAAGAGTGAGGTTTTTTTTGTTCTTTTCTTGAATGACAGAGATTTTGTGTGTGTTTATATATATTATATACATACAATAATAATATTATACTTATAGCTCCTATTTTTTTAGTATTTTTGCAGAAATGTACAAAATAAGCTAGAGAAGATATGACAAGCTGCTTGTCATAGCATGACTACATTCATATGGACATTAAAGATCTAGACAAAAATGCTTTCCAGAAGCCCCCAAATATCTTGTAAGCAGTCAATGCAAACATTTCCAATATGATGTGAAATACACTACTGCATGTTGGAATTTATTCTGAATTATTCTAAAGAGATGTTTAGAACTATGACAATGGTAAAGATAACTCAGGCCAATGTTCTGGCATACTGGCAGAACACAACTAAATATCTTGCCTATACCTACTGATTTTGCCCAGCTCAGGACAAAGCTTGTATGAGTAAAAGAGAATAAAGCATCTTTTCTTGTATCAATAAGAAAAAATTAAGCAAGTTTAAGGTCATTTACAGGAAATTAAACTCTAGCAAAGAAACGATTTTCTGGAAGGATGAAAAATTTGCCTTTTTTCAAATCAAGTTGTCTGAAGTTCAGAAATGATCTAGTAATTTAAGAGTAAAATCTGATGACAAAAGTCAAGTTTATAACATCTTTATTTTAAAAGGCAGGACAGCGGGGACAGAGCGAAAAAATGCACACAAAGACAAGGGAACATCTGTGACAATTCAGTCTAGCAAACATTCACAGAATCTTTGACAGAAGAAAGGCAACACAGAGCAGTAGTATGAGAAGCAATATTTTACAGTAGTGGCAAGTCCAGGTGGAATACATGTCACTCATAATTCGAAATGAATTGTCATGTACCAGTTAGGTATGTCAGTCAAACATCAAATATTTACTTCATCGTAAAATTGGTGTAAGCAGAATCACATTCCATTAGAGCTTTCAACATTTTCATAAGCATTTACACAACTTCTGTACAGAAAATTAAGTAGAGGAACACAGACTCTTCACCACTCAGGAATCTGATTAAGCTGTATTTATGCACAGAACAATTTTGCAACAACATTAGACCATTGCCAGGACAACTTGAACAGAGTTAGCATGTAGAGCTGGGCAGGAAACATTTTGGGAAAATAGGGAGTAGGAAAAGAAAAGAGAAAGATAAGCATATGCTGAAATAGCAGTAACTTGGTGTTGCAGATACTGCTATTCCTTCCATTTCATAAGAAGAAATGCTTATTCTTCTGTGGGTTCTTCTCTCAAAGGAGCTGTTCCACTTTGTGAAAATATTTGAGTACATTATTTGGAGCAAGGACTTAAATCTAAATGTCTCAAAGTTAATGAAGGGTCTTTCTCACTAGGCCATATTCAGCACCTCTGTGGTCCTTTCACTGTTTTAACAAGATGAAACAGCTTCAAGAGAATATATTGAGGGAACCAGACAATGTGCTCCAGAATAACCTCTAACTTCTGGTTTAGGGCATTCACTTGTTTGATCTAAGATCTTGGTTCAAGCCTCTGGTTTAAATAAAAAAGACCCTGCACTCAAGTTCACATTCTAAAAAATAATGCTGCCTCCAAAATATTTGTTATTTTGAGAGTATCTCTGGTTTTGACTGGCAATTCCATCCTGGAGCTGAAGAATCTTCACAGAAAAAGGTTAGTGGATATCAGCCAGTTTCTTTGAAAAGTTTTGGGTTTGGTAATTTGGCATTATAAACAAAAAAAATACTTCATAAAAAAATTCCCAACCAGCTCTAATAACATATGCTATTTTTTCAGTTCAGAGTTAAAACAACATTACATGTTTCTTTGCAGTCAAGACAATATATTGCTGAATGATATATAAAGCAAAACAAGATTCCAGTTGTCTTATGTTATATGCAAGATAGAAAGATCTAGATATGAAGGACAACAAAATATGTAAAAGGGTTCAACAGTAGGAATAAATACCTTCTTCAGCCACATAAGCCACAACATAAGTACCACCTTTTTACATAAATGACCGGTTTCCTCAGCTAACTTCCAGAAAATGGATGTAGGTGGAGCTACTGAAGGACAGGAAGCAGACTCTAGTGAATCAGAGCAGGTGAGAAGGGGTCTGGAGTAAACATCTTCTATTACTGACATAGGTATAAAACCTGAACACAAGCTGAAATACCAACTGTCCACCACCCACCACCCCCCTTTCTCTTTTAAGCACACAATTTACTGGTTATTTGTGTGAAAACACATTAAGTTAACAAACCACTGAAA
This sequence comes from Ifrita kowaldi, assembly GCA_013398055.1. Lineage (NCBI taxonomy): Eukaryota > Metazoa > Chordata > Aves > Passeriformes > Cinclosomatidae > Ifrita > Ifrita kowaldi. The sequence continues at coordinate 864,756 of VZRS01002799.1, read as the reverse complement.
CAGTTCTTTAGACTGCACGACTTTATGGCCCTTTCAGAGAGAAGTGTTTCAGAGAGTGGTACAAAGCATAGTTGAACCATGCAAATGTATGCAGTCCATTCCTCCCACCAATTCTTTGAAGCTCCATCTGCTTATTTTTATTCAATGTGCTTTATTGTTATTTAACGAAGTATAAGATTAAGAGTATTTTAGAGCCAAACAGCTCTCAGAGAAACAAAATTAAGGTATTTCCCTTTAAGTCCTGCAAAGCTATGCATATGCTGTCATTTTACTAGCATAATTAAAGTTAAGTACTCTACGTTATATAATGGAGCCATGTGATGCTTTTAATCTTTTAAAATCAATATACACCATTAAGATGTTGCTTAGTCCATTTTCCCATAGAATGTATTCATTTCCTTCTGTGTGTAAACAGAAAGAGCAGCAGTCCCCATTGTAGGGTGAAAATATTCTTCATTAATATAGTCCTATTTTATATATGTAAACATGCATTTTGATATTTTTTCTACTTGTCTGACAATCCATGCTTCTGTAATCCACAAGCTGCTATACATACTACACACACACAGGCACTCTGTACTATCTTTAACTGAAGACTAATAGCGGGGAAAAATTGTGAAGGACTGGACAAAAGTATATAAACTTTAATGCATTCATGTTATGGGTGCAATGAAGTATTTCTTGCTGCTCAAAAGGGGATAGAAAACATGCCATGCTATGCCAGTATAGTTGAAGGAAGCAACTAAGCACATGGACAATTGCAAATCTCGAGGAAAGCGTGAGGTTTTTTTCCTCCTGTTAAAACCACTTTTTTTTCCAGCCATTCTCTACACGTGTGTGCAAATCACAACTCACCAGGTATCAAAGGTGGTTTGTCTCTTGGAGTGGTTTGTCACCGTGGTGCTGTCTGCTGGTAACACCGAGGCTCTGTTTGACACATTGTTTTCTATGTAGGTACTCTCTGGACGCGGAGATGGAACTGAACAGAGAAACAGCAAACAATGGACACTGAGCTCTGCCAAAAATCCCAGCTCCCGCTCCTCTGCTTCCTCTCCACCTCTTACAGTAACAAGAGAGTGAAGACTTTGTGTACCATTGAAAAAAAAGCTGACGTTTTTGATCCTTGCAGGGTAATACTGGTTGTAAACTGAGACCATCATCAGAACTTGGCTAAGTTGTTATTAGGTTTGAGAACACTTCTATTTGTAGACAGCTGTGAGTGTGATTGATATTTAAAAACAGGAAAGAGAATAAGAGGTTGGAATACTGTTACTAAAGACATGAAATACTATAGTTTACACTTTGTCTTCACTTTAGACCTCAGAAAAAGTAGTACCCATTTTGGAAAAAAAAAATTTTGGATTTTTAATGTAACTAAGAGATAATGCACTAAAAATTAAAATATAAAAATTGGATATTATGTATTTTTCAAACAGACATACTGTGGCTTTGAAAACACACAACTACATACAGATTTAGAATGCAAATGTATTAGAATTATGAATATCACTAGAAATACCTGCACTGGATCAAAAATTGACCAGACACTTGGTCAGTTGGAACACTAATGCAGCATCACAATACACAATCTATCAAAACAGAATCTGTAAGTTTTTGTTCAAGCTGTAGTACAAAAGTATATGCTAATACTGATTTAATACAAAGGTTAAAAATGATACAAATAAGAATTTACCTTTTTCACAGTAACTTTCATATACTATTATCACCAGTTTTGCATATACTATTATCAATGTATTATTTTAAATACAATATCATCTTCCCAAGGCAATAATTAAGTCCATCTAAAATATATTTGTTTGACAGATACAGCTGAAGAGGAAAAACCCTCTGGTTTATAATAAGGAATTGAATAAATCCCAGACCTACAGTTTCTTGAGCACCTGACTTACGGAAAGTCATTCTTCTTTGGAACTTTTGTTTCACTACGTATAAAAAAGAAGGATAATCCACATCCAATTTTAGAATCTTTTTCGGGATTAATGAAAGCAATTCAGGATTGAGGATTCTTAAGGATTCTCTGTTGCATCTGCAACAAAAACTTACATTCAAAAGCATCGCTCAAAACAGTACAAGCTTTAATTCTGCTCGCAGGTTTTAATATTGCAGTGGGACACTTGCAAGGATTGTCAGATTTTAACGTGTCTAAATCAGGTCATCAGCCAACCTATCAACCTGAAGAGGATCAGAGGGAGATTTGTGACTCTGCTTAACGTTATTAGGTGACTCATAATCGAATTTCAGCTGATTGGGACTTCTTAAGGTTCAGGGGAGCCCCACAAGCCTCCTAACACTTGCAGGACAGTAATTAGCCTCTTGTCATCTTTTTCAAAACAACTACCCAGGTTTAGCCATGAGGCAGCTGCTCAGAAATCATCATTTTTTGTGTGCCATTACAGAACAGTATCTATTTCTGTGTGTCCATACACAGACATGTTCTATTATTTATTCTGAACTGGAATTATGTAAGTGTGCTCTTGCTTGTAGGAAATGCTGACCTTTAGTAAATCTTAACAAAAGAAATGCCATAGGTTTCCAGCAATGAAAAGCTAGCATTACACTTCCATGCAACACAGTATCTGAAACAGATCAGTATGTCAATGTGCTACAAGTGCACACGTGTTTACAGAGAATCTTTACAAGAATTAAAAATAAAAATTAAAAATATTAATTGACTGCTTACTTTGGTAGTATTAGTTAATTTTGTTAATTTCACCCTGATAAATTATATCCTGCTGTACAAGGTACTGCAGTGGATATACTTCTCAATTAAAGTGAGCTATCATTTACAAATAAACGATGTGGTACCAATGCAGGTCCTGCAAACAGTCTAACAGGTAAACTCAACCTCTGAAAGTGAAGTAACAACACTTTTTCCAAAAAAATGTTGCAGTTGTTCATGTTAATTCTCGGCATCCATTTCTACTTAATTTATATTCTATGCTAAAATTCTTGATTAAATTTGAAAGATCCACCATGAAATTACCTCTGTAAAAGCTGCCAACTCTTCTCGGAACAGGGTCATTATACAGAATTCTATTTTCCTTAGTAGATGCTCCATCTTCTGAGTGTGGATCATGATATGCTCCACTCTAAACAAAAGAACAATAAACTATTTAAAATGAAAGACTGTAAACTGCATTGCAGGTTTTAACCAACATGCATAAGCAAGAAAACTCCAAAATTCACCATATATTATTAATAACTGTCAATATCAAATCACAGACTATGTAATCAATAATTATTTGGCTGTGCTGCTTGCTTACTTCTTTCCAAAATGACAAGAATGGCATTAACAAAATTTTGCCTCTAAGTTGTAATTTTAAAGACTTGAGTCTGATTCAGGCCCTCAGATTTTCAACGTGAATGAAATCCAACTGTAACATCTCTGGAGGAATCTTTTACTGGAGGCTTGTTAAATTAATTTCTGATGGAATCTGGTCACTCTGCTACTGGCAAACTTTAAAAAGCGGGCAGGAAATGTATCTCATTTGTGATAATTGCAACACCAAAGCACTATCATCTCTTATCTCTTAACATCATTACCTAGAGGTACCAACAGTCACAAAATCTACTGTATGCAAAATAAGAGAAAGTCTCTGAACTAAGAAATCTGTAGGCAAAGTACTTCAGTCAGACAGGATAGCAAAAAGCATATCATTACCTCTAATTTATTCAATTTTCCTGAAAACAGTACTTCCTGCAAGTACTTCGAATAAAAGTTTAGGTGAGCCCTTAAAAACATCCTTATGCACATAATTTGCCACCAAATATGACTTAACCCCACTCTCTTAAATGAATCAGAAGCTGCAATTTTTCCCTCAGTATACACTGACCACATGAAATTTAATGCCCTCTACAAGACCCCACAGGAAACTACTGAAATTCTACTGAATTCATACCCCTGTATAATTTGAAATCTGGAATGTCCAAGGACAAAATAAAAACCAAAGCCACAAAAAAACCCTAATCAAAATTAAAAACTGGGATTTCAATTCACTGCATGAGTGATTTGCAAAATCTGCTTCGCCTTTTGTGGATGAAGACCTGGTCTCACTGTCACAGAGAAAACAAACCTTGAAACAAAGACCATATCTGCAGCTAAAACAATACTTCAAATCCCAGTTGGATTCTTCTAAAATTTATCAGAGGCTGAAGCATTTGATTAAATTACTACTTGTATTAGATTCCTCTTATTTATCACAGTTAAATTTCAAACATGAGACAGTACTGGCAAATTGTATTTGATTTTTTTGCTGCTTAACCCTTTTTGTGTACATTTAGTTTAAATGTAAAAACACCCCTTAAAACAAAATTGTTGTGTTGAGACTTGAAAAGCCCTGAAAGTAAGACTGGATGGGAGTTTTTTCTTTATTCTTTTTTTTTAAAATAAGATTTAAAGCTTGGGAAACAAAGAATGTTTTTCTTTAAAAAGACTTGGTAGAGCTAAAAAGAAAATCAATGAGAAACTAGAAACATGGAAATGAGGAAACTTCACAAAATATGAGCACAGAAAGAAAACTAGGAGAACTAATCAGAAAAAATAAATGTGAAAACAGTAAAGAATCTATGAGAACACATATTATTAATGGGCTTTTTAGTTCACTAATCCTGAGGGAAGTGAACTTTTCTGACTCCTAATGCATAAAGTAGAAAAGGGGGAAAAAAAGGTAGGATAGGAAGTAGCCAAAGAATGACTTCTTTGTGAAAATGCCTTTATGAGGCATGAGAAGATTGACAATTTAATTCTGATTTTTTTACTGAAAGCAGTAAAAACAAATAAAAGCTTTGTGAATTTACAAACTTAGCATCCATTTCAGAAGAGTCGTTTTCCTTTCACACTTCTAATGGTTGAAATACAGATTTAAAAGCATTAAGTGAAGGCTAAAGTTTTAAAAATATTGATCGTAAGAGATAAAGATAAGTTCTTTATCTTGAATGAATAGACTCTCCAAAGCGAATGAAAATGAACAAAACCATAAACATTAAGATGCACACTGATATTTCTAACTGAAATAAAAATTTTTCAAGCAATTTTCAAAGACAAAGAATGATCCAATAAAAACAATTGGCCTCTAAATAGTAGGAAATAAAATAAAAATTACTTCAAATTACTATCTGCTGCATAACGCAGAACATTAACTGAAGATTACAATGTAGCATGAGCTTTTATTATCAAAACCTGAAATTTTGACATTATTGCCCTTCTGAATAATATCCTGAAGAATAAGTAACATTTAATTTGACTGAAATGAGAGAGACAGGAAAATAAGTACACAGAAAAAAACTGGGTTTGAAATGGAGCTGCTGTAATTCCTTCCAGGTAGCTTTTTAAAAATTATTATTCCACTGCACTTCTATTGTGGTATTTTCTCATGTTTGAATACACATAATCTTGAATGGAGGAGATGTACTACATATGAAAAAACATATCTTTTTCTCTACTGGACTGAGCAGACAACTGTTACCTGAAACTCTTCTTTTTATGGTACTTGTACCATATTAGCTCGGCTACACATATTTCTTAGATGAACTACTAAGTAGGAATAGTATTTTAGTTTCTCAGAGTAAACCATAACCTTTGGACCTTAAATGTTATTTGCAGCTCTTTGACTTTCTTCAATTTGTCAACAAATCTGAACTAGATGTTCTCTCCTTAGAAGTCAGTCTATCACAGTGTAGGCATAGAGAAACAAACACTCATTTTTGTATTTGTCTCTGCACCACTTTGTTAATAGAGGAATTTAAAGCTCTGAGGACAAATACAGTCATCTTTACATATCTGATGTGTAAAACATGAGATAATTCAGAAGTGTTGTGTAAGGAATGTAAATCAACACCAGAACCAGCCTGTCCTCTACTCCTTAATTAATGCTCACAGAAAAACACAACCAGGCATCCACTGACAGTAACCACTGCGAGGACTCAATTTACCAGTGGCCACTACAACATAAAATCTCTAGGTTACCCCAGCTCCTTATCATGCCAATCTAAAGAAATATTGCAAGTTTTCATATTTCTCTAGTAAATTATGGTATTTCAGCAATAATGTCCTGCTATAACTGAATGAAACACTGGCTTCAAAAATTAACATTAGCATTTGTAACAGAAATACATACAAGAAAAGCTAAATAAAAACACAAATGAGAAAGATAATTAAGCAAAATGATACAGTAAAAATGACATCAGACAATGTAACCAAGGACTAAAAACAACTAGTCAAATTTTAACTGCAGAGACACTCTTTCTGTTCTCACATTTCAGTACTTTAAGATAATCCAGTTTTTAAAAGTACCTTGAAATATTCAGCCCTTCCGAAAAAAAAGCCCCCAACAACATCCCCATGCCTCACAGGACAAATAAATAACTGCAAAGAAACAAACAGAACACAGAAAGCAGGCCACTGCCCCCACATGAATCAAAAAGAGAAAGGTAAACCTTCCATAAGAGGCAATATTTTGGACTAACCCTATTAGAATCTTCCGTACAGTCTTCTCGTGATGAGCCAACAGACCTTGTGAGTGACTTATGCTGCACCTGTGGAGATAACAGTTGCAGGCTGTTTGCTCTGGCTGCCATCCCTTGCCCTACGCTTAAGCCACCCTCTGAGCCCTTTGACCTCACTCTGTCCCGGCTCACATACATAGAGTGTCTATGAGGGCGCTGCTGTGAAGAAAAAGGACTGGTATAACCTAGACCATAGGAAAAAGATTCATGTGGAGCAGACAGAGAGTGGGAATGGCTTCCATCCATGTGATCTGGCAGTTTTAATTCCTCCATTGTTTTGGAGTGTCTTGTTGATGGTCTTCGGGTGTCCAGGGTACCCTCGCTGCGGTTATTCCTTGCGGATGGACTGAGCATAGTTCTGTTATCACTGTGCCGGGGAGCACTTGGACTGGTAGGAGAATTCAAGTCCATACAGCTGGATGGAAAATACCTACTGGTGTTTGGTTCTGCAGCTTGGGCCCTGGCCTCAGAAAGGTTGCCCACGGATTTTGAGTCTGTCAGAACTCCATGGCTCTTGGACTTTGTCCGATAGGAGGGACTCTTAGAAGACTGTGGGATGGTATCGATGTAGCTGTGGCGACTGTGCTTGTCGCCCGGCTGCAGCGTCCCAGTTTTGCTTTGAGAAGTTTCCATAAAGGAGTGCCGGTTCTGCTGAGATCTGGTGTTAGGCTTCAGGTACTTTGTGCCTGAACCATCAGAACTTTTGGTGTCCACATTAAAATCAAACTCTGTTTTTCCCTTTGGTTCCTTTGGGCTGAGAAGATGTGGCATGTTATTATTGGCTATATCCTTGTTGCCAGATCCAGGTGTGTTGCTTGGTTTTTTTGCGTGCATTGGACTAGGTGCAGGTCCAGGAAGGTTTCCATTTAAAAAGCTTTCATTTGCTGGAAGCCCCTCTTCTCTTGGCCCGCCAGCCCCTAGCGTCATATCCTTGCTGTTTGATCTGTGGTGTGACTGCAAAGCAGAACTTTTGCTGGCTTGATTTCTATATTAAAATGCATAAAGAAGCATTAATATACCAGATCACTTATTCATGTATTAATAACTTAAAAAAAGTACACTCATTTCAGTTGCCATTTAAAACCACAAAATTTATCTGCAGTAAGATCAAATATTGCCAACTAAGGCACCAGAAGCTCCAATAAAATAACAGATTTGCAAGCATTCGTACATTGTTGTTTCTGGTTATAATCTGATGGCAAACCCAGCTTTGGTTAATGATTTTGCAGACAAAAACCCTGAAGATATCAAATCTAATAACAGAAATTCCAACATATATTTACACATTTATGCATGTATGTGCGTACTATGTGAGTATATCAGTAAGTTAAGCATTACATTAAGAAAATTAGCTGTATATCAATTGAAAAAATCTTAAATACACCTGGCATATCAAAGGAAGGTAGAACAATCGAATATGTCAGCACTGTCAAAAAACCCTGATACAATCAGTGCTCCAGGCTATCTAATGTATTCCTGGTTTGGAGGGGGAGGGGAGAGGAAATGAGGGGAAAAGAGGTTATTGTTCAGATGGAGTGAGCCTAAGCAAGCCCTGTAACACCTAACCCCAAACCAACTTTACCACAGGAACCCAGCTTTTGTGGAACTTGGCACTATCCCAGTTTTTGGCACACTCATTCCAAAGCTGCACCTGAAAGGCTCTGCAACCAGACTGATTTGGTGCAGAGCTACTTGGTGGTGTCCTTAACCTCTACTCTACCTTCCAGCTCTTCTGGTTTTGGTATTACAGGACTGGGATATGAGCTGGTTCTGCAAACACTGAGCCTGAATTTTTTAGAGCAGGATTTATTTTCTCAGGTTTTCTGGCAATAAACCAGTTCTGCTTCCGGACTTAGGCTGGCACTGCAAACTAGCCAAGACTGAGCAGTGCTGCAGCTGTACTTGTTTGTCTTGATGGACCCAGGCAGGCTATGAGCAATTAAATTATTTCTGTAGCAAATCCATGATGTAATTCAGATATACTACTGAGGGTTGAAGTGAGTGCTCACTATACCTTTGTTGACCTTTTTGTTAATTGTAATTGGATAATGCTAGTCATTTTTATAACTAGCATTAGGATTTTTGTAGTAACCACTTCCAGTGACCTAACAGTCTATTTCATTGCAGTTTCTAAAACTTTAGCAATTTTAATGCCAGTTTAAAATATTTTTTTGTTTAACAGGAAGTATAGTCTTCAAAAACTCAGAGATATGAGGAACCTAGTATTTTTTCTGGGCAAGCCTTTTAGACAAGTTTCCAGTGGATGTAGGTTTTCCTTTCTGATGCCACATGTCTAATGGTAAAACTTCTACCCTAAGCATCTATAAAGGCAGCGAAAACTTTTTGGTGTCTATCTTTGAAAAAGTATAGATTGTGAATGCCATCATCCCAAGTCTTAAAACAGAGGAGCAATTTTTTGAATCTCACAGGAAGAGCTAAAGGAAAACATGGCCAGGATTAAAAGCCTGCAAATACAACATTAAAATATTCTGCACACTCCAGAGGGTGACCTTTTATGAATGCTTTTGTCAGAGCAATAATACGAGGCTTTTTGTACTGAAGTATTTTATCCACCAGTAAACCTGGTTCACTGAGGTATTAAAACTCAGTGGCTTCTCTCAAGCTGCGTGGATCCAGCAAGGGAGCCACTGAGCAAACACATCCTGCTTTGAGGTCAAACAGACTAGACTTATCCACAACTGCAACTGCAGACAAAATTCTGTTCATCTCCAATTTGGAATGTAATCAATGTGCACAATTTTCAGGACATTTAGCTGCTAAAAATCTGTGTGAATTTTTAACTTTTAAATAGCAAAATCTTGGACAGATTTGTACGTAAACAGAAATGATAGCATTCCAAAGAAAAGAGCATTCCTTTGGAATCTTGGGCATCTTCCAAGCCACAAAATTCCTATTGTTCAAGAAAAAGGCTAGCATTTTTTTAAGGTGGATCAGCCAATTATTTTTCTTTGTCATATGCAGAAATGGCTTCAACATTGTCTTTGGTTTGTTTTTTTTCCCAAGAAGCATTCAGCCTGATGCAGAAAGTTAGCAAAAATTTCAGCTTGTGTAGCTGTAAATACTGTGTCTGCTTCCTTTATTCAGTGAGGCAACACAGAACAGCACACAACATGTCTCAGTGTGCCTAAGCTGTCAACAACCACTTTTCTTGTAGATGATGTTGCACGTGAGCACGGTAACAACTCACTCACTGGCAGAGCAAATGTCAGTGGTAACAGTGACAAGACTACATTTACCTGTTAGATAAAGTGTTGGTGTCTGCATGGTAAGGTTTTCTCTTAGCTGACCGTGAAGGTGAACTTCCACAGCGATCCAAGAGTCTTTGGGTTTGAAACGAAGGGTGGTTCAAACATTGTTCTGTCAAATATCTATCTGCTGGATCTAACTTCAGTAGGTTCTTTGAAAAACAAACGCCAAAGGTTAAGTGTTAGTATCTGTATTTACGCTAGCAAAAAAAACCCCAAAAAAATAAACCCCAACAAAATAAAGAATATTATTGGGATCACTTTTTAATCTCCAGAGTTTCTGGGATTATATGTACCTGCCAGAATAATGTCATGGTGCATTAAACTACATTTGATAAAAAATAAACACATATATGTGTTATATGTATATGTTATGTACACATATATGATAGTATGTTTAAAATAGAAAGATATCTAAAACTTTTAAAATATGTTTTATATTTATCTATGTATGTTTTAAATATATGTATTTTAAACATATTTTTTGGATATACCTTACAACATTGCTTTGAATTAAAAATATTCAATTTACCAGTAATAAAAGGCTATAATGAAACAGGCTTTACAAACAAACAAAACAACTATATGGGAACATTCTTATACAAAAGCAAACATTATTTTAAAGTTAGTATTTTTTAAAATACACAAATGTAAGAGTTCTGGTTTTAGCTTATAGGGTTCAAATCCACCCATTACAGAACTTTTAAAGAATTCTCTAAACTGTTTACAATGCATTCAGAATAACACTTGCCTTGTAATTCTGTTAGATCTGTTGTAATTCTAAACAAAGACACTTCCTGACATGTAGAAAATATTTAATCACAAAATTGAAAACAGGAGTTTGGGTATTTTGGGAAGTCTGAAAGGTGTCTTGCAGGGAAAGAACAACACAAAGCTTACGTTGGAATATTCAAACATGCATGACTGTCAGCAAGGTTGAAAGTTTGAATGGCCTTTAAGTAAAATGAATAGCTATTTCCTAAGGGTTGTGTATGTTTAAGAGAGAAGAAGTCTATGTGTATCTATGCACATGCATGCACACATACACTCACAATACATTAACACCATATTCAGCCACTTGACCCCAAACTGGTTTTCCCTTCACAGAATCCCTGCACTTCAAAATGGAAAATGCTCAGGAAACAATGCAAGTGGCAAACCAAACTCCTATGCAGTTTGGTCATACAGTATGCAGTATCTTCCCTTCTCAAGTGACAAACTGTTCTGAATGAGCAACTTCATCTTTCCCCCTTTTTTTCTGGTGCTCATCACTACAGTGGCTCAAAAGGCCAAACAAACATGAGAAGGCCACATGTGATTCCTACATTCCCCCTCAGAAGAGAAGCTGTCCAGAGGCTTCCCTCAAGTGCCTGCACATTACATAAGCTGGATGACAAGCAAGAACTGGAAGTCCATAGCGAATTACCAGGCTGGGAACCCGCCTGGAATCCCAGAGAAATAGTGGGACAGGGCTCATGGCTGAGGCATGGTCACTGATGGATACTGGTCTCAGAAGGAAAGGGATGGAGAGGGAGAAGAGTTACACTCCATATAATTGAGTTCCTGGATCGTATCGAATGTCAGCATGGAACAAAAATTTTATCCACTGACAATCTCTAGGTCAGGATTAGAAGGGAAAGCAACATTTGGGATGTTACGGTGGGAGTTTGTTACCAACAATGCATTGAAGAGCATGAACATGATGAAGAGGAAAACTATCTACAAGAAGAAGAAAAAGTCTCCTGGTCACAGACCCTCATCCTCACAGCAGACTTCAGCTATCCTGACATCCAGCCTGTGTACATGTTCCAGGAGATTTCCAGACTATGGTGGTGGAACTTTCCTAGTACAGCTGCTGGAGAGGCAAATTAGCAAAGTGGAGGACTTCAGTTTACTTGAGCTGCTGCTCAACAACAGTGATGTAGTGGTGACAAATCTGATCAGAGAAGACAGTGTGAGCTGTAGCAACCATGACATGATTACAGTTAGGACGGAAAGAATAGGTGGGAAGATAAATATCAGAGATAGGACCCAGGACTTCAGGAGAGCAAATTCCATTTTATATAAGGAATTACTGGGTATAATCTCCTGAAAAACTGCCATCAAAGGAAAGATGCTCAGGACAGCCTTTTGACTTTTAAAGAAAATTTCTTGAGAGTTCAGGAACAAAGCATCTTACTGTATAGAAGACCAAAAGGTTTTTCATAGGTTGAGGTTGGCTAAACAGGGAGTTCCTTAATGAACACAATGCAAAACAGGAGTATGTGAGAACTAGAGTGAAGGACAGGATACAAAGGTGGACTATAAAAGAAGTGTATTAGCACAAAGGTCAGGCCATTTCAGAAGGCCAAAGTCCAGCCAAGGCAAGTGAAGAACACGAGGGGTAAAAAGAAGGGGTTCTACAATTATTCTCTTTAGCAAACAGATGCTCAGAGAAAATTCATGTCTGGCGCTGAATGGCAGAGACAACTGAATGACAGATGACATAAAAAAGAGTGTCTCAATGTTTTTTTTCCCAAGTCATAACATGCAAAACCAACTCCTTAATGCTTGCAAACCAGCATGACTTGTGAAAGAGAGTGGAGGACTGGAGCAACAACAAAGCAACAAGGTCAAATGTGTGCCTCTTCATTAATCTAGTCCAGAAATGCTCTCTAAATAGATATGTATTAATAACTCACTTCTTCAGTTGGCATAAGTTGAAGCGTGGGTTATTCAGTAATCTAGTAATCAGACCTGAGGTCCCTGGGAATGCAGATAATGAGGAGCACAACAAGTGTGGACATGTGTCAGACTGTCCATTGTCTGCAGAAGAGACAGGCACACAACAAAGTATGTCCAGCATTTGCAACATGCAACTTAACCACAAGTCTCTTCCATTCTCTTCTTGTAGGTTTCTGCTCATTGTTTATCAAGGTTCCAACTCCTGAATTAAGTAAAGCAGGTAAAACACAAAATATCCCCTCTACAGAATTCCTGACCTTTCTCACCTTGTAGGCAGAAACATGGACAGAAAAGATGATAAGAACGAAATTATTTGGAAGCCTATGTTTCCCTAAAATTCAAGTGCTTAATTTCACAACTTTGAAATTTTTAATTCATATCATAAGAACCTAAAAGACACTGAGATATATCACAAAATCTGGGATAAAATGAAAATAAACCCTGCCTCAGTACATGTAACAATGGTCTTAACACTGGTCTTGAAATTGCCATTCTGCAATATATGCTACTATAGAGCTTGAGCTACAGCTAACTACGAAAAAGTTTCTGTGAATTAGAAAATAGAGGAGAAAGCATAATGCCAAAACAAGTAATTATATGCACTGGGGTATCTCATTTTCCATAGCTAAAAGCTATGCTGACTCTCTTCATCAGGCAAGGAGATCAAAGGGATTTGAACTGGTTGTGTTGAAGAAGAGTAGAGCAAATTTGGTGGATTTCTGCTGGCTACAACAGTACTACTAAAAGCAAGTAAACACCCAAGTATATCCCAAAGCAGACGATCTTTGTTTTCCAAGACAACTGGCGCAGATGGGTTTGGGATCATACAATTCATTCAGAGCTGATTAGCCATATCCATGCTTCATGTATTCCCATATTGCCCGTAATTCTCGGGTGGTTCTGTGATTCTAAACCTAATTTTGGACACTATGACTTCCTTCTTCAGCTTACTGGGGATGAAATGATGTGAGGGTTGTACTGCAGCTTACCATGGGAGTGTTTTTATAGTACAATAGTAAGGACAACAACACGTGTTCCATACCCAGGAACACAGCACGAAGTTTTTGTGGGGAATGAGCTTCTCCTGGTTCTCCTGATTCCCCATAACAAATCTCAGGACCATATCCTAGTTTGGCCATGTGTAACTAGCTGACTTGTTCCAAAACAAGACTGAAGAGTAACCTAACATACACACTGTACAGAGGTGACAGCAAGCGGATTAAGAGTTTGGATAAAAACCCAAAACTGCCTTGTGTCAGTTTTGTCTTTGACAACTGTCCACATCCTCCTGCTTACCTGACAACAAATGAACAACTCAGGTTAGCCCAAGTACTCTGTGGATGTATCTAAATATGATGGGTTGAGAGCTCACACTCCAGCAGTCAGTGCCTCTGCATGTGTGTCAGTGTGAATGTACAGCCCTGCAAAGGATGGTGATGATGTTTTGTCTGGGCTACATATTGTTTATCAAATCAGTTAAAATTGAACAGACTCTCCCGGCATTTGCAAGGGATATCTTCCTGATTCCTAGGAAATACCAAGCCTTACTACAAACAATGGTGGTATCAAAATACCCCAAAAGGGAGTCCCCAAGTCTTTCTAAGATCCATTATATTAAGAAATAAAGGTAAAAAGTCACTTACATATTTTCCTACATATTACAGACAGAAAATAAAAGACATTTTCCTACCTTCATAAGATCAAGCAATACACCACTTAAAATTCCCAAGTATCTTCTCTCTAAAGACTGTGGATGATTGACTGCTGGAAACTGTAAAACATACAATGTAAATACACTGATCATGTAAACAAGGTAATACATAAATACTATGTTTCAAAAAATAGAAACTATAGGGAATCTGGGCATGTAATTAATGGGAATCATAAGCACTGAATAAGTTAGTGGTTTATGAAAACTATAAAATATTATAGTGAAACAAATAACTCTTGATGTTTGATAAGCATCTAGTCAACCAAAGAAAGTATTCTTGATTATTAGGGCAGCCAAGAAACCACTCTCAAGTGAGAAATAATCAACTGAAATTTTTTTTTGTTGCAACATGATTGACAGGAGGTTTAAAATAGATTCAGAACTAACATAAGTAACATATATTAAAAAAAAAGGTTAAGAATAGCTTAGAGCGAATTTGAGAGTGCAAATACAGTACTAATTAAATACTAAACATTAAAAAACAATTCCCAAATGTTTTAGTGAAAAAAGGCAAAAGCTCAGAGGTTTAAGTTTCAGGGTTACTGCTGTGGTCATGCTGCTGGCAACACCATGAGAAGCAGTGCACACTGCTGGGGGCATCCATTATTTGTACTAGTATTACTTTTCATAAATTACATTATCTGAACTTTGAAGAAAAATGGAAGAACATTAGTTTGAATGCTTTTATTCCTAAATAGTCACTGTATTTTTCTTCTGACTTGGCTTTATTTTAAAGTGGTTTACTAATAATTGAGAATTTTTTAAAGTCCAAGTCTGCTATATTGACCTTGAATAGTAACTTAGGTAAACCAAGGCTTCCATGCTTCCTCCAATTTTAACGTGAACCAAATTGTAAAATGTTCATGTCTTCATGTAGAATGACAATCACAAAGAAGCTTTTATATCTAGAATGATCAAGGAAACATGAAAATGTGCTGAAGCTGTGCACAAGTAGCAGTGGCTTTTCACTGGAATTTTTCAGATTCTTCACGTAACTTATTGGTAGAACAAGTATCTACAGCCCTACATTCCCACTCACATTTTTCTATAAAGTCATGAGCCTATCAGTTATTTCTGATCCCCTATTATTTTATTTCCTTATGTCTTCAACATACCCTGGATGTTTTCCTCCTCAAAAGAATTGAAGAGAGATCACTAAGTACTCTCCAAACCTCAGGAGCGAGGAAAACTGTGTTATATATATGGAGGATATGAGCAGAAAGAAAAGACAAAGTTTGCAAATGTGCATCTGGATCCATGCAGGACTGTTTGAGGAGACTTTTAAAAATCCTGTTTTACAATATGATATTCACTTAGGTAATGTAGACATTCACAAAGTCTGAGCACACTCCACATCATGGGCTAGTTTCTATCTTGAGAATATCCAGCACTAGATCCAGCTTGTAAGTAATAACTGGCTTGATCACAGCATACCTACTATCTGCTCTGCAACAGAAAATCTTTCATCATTAAGCACTACGCTACACTCAGAAAAAATAGACTTTTAAGGTGGTTTTATAGCACAGGATAATTTTTTCTCATGAATTAACTAATGAATATCATATTCCAAACCAATAATTTTTGTAGTATTTTTGAAGTTTAAGCCATTATTCAGACTTTACTTCAGTTTTAAAAAATACTCTCTATGAGGGGCCATATGGCCCTGTTGCCATCACTAGTATCCTGACTTTACAGACAGGACTAAGAAAGCATGAACACATCTGAGGCCAAGCAATAAACCCCTGATCCAGGATGAGAACGGACTCATAACTCTGAACCTTGGGCTAATCACATTAGGTCCATGCTGTCTTCTTGAATTACTGTATTTTAAAGCTACAAAACAAAGATACTTCATTCTCTTCTTAAGACATCACAGAGCATTAATCCAAACAAGATTACACTGCACAACCAGAAATGCTGTAAAATAACATTGAAGAGGCAGTAATGTATTTTGCTTACAATTTTTAAAGCATTGCTTTCCTGATAAGGGGTTATAAATTTCTCATGCAAAAACCCTATCCAGTCCACTGTTCTGAACAGGGTGAAATACAAATAAGGACCTTGCAAGAAATGTTTGTCTAATAATTTTTTTTAAACCCTCCACTCATGAAGGGTCTACAAACTTCAACAAAAACTCTTCAGAATAAGTTATCCTTATACCTAAAATAATTATCTTAGCACCTTAAGCCTACTCTTTTCTTATCATCATCAGTTAAACCAAATTTATGGCAACTTTCAACACATTTTAACACAACTAGGTCCCCACTCCTTCCCTTTCACATTCTCCCATTTTCTCTTTCTTGGAGTAAAACTCAAATCTTGAGTCTTTAGCACAGATCAAGTCTCCTAAAACCTTCATATGTCTCTTTATATGATTTACACTAATGATTTCAGAATATTATCAAGATCGTAAGCTCACTTTTCCAAGCAACATTCATCAATAAAGAAAGGACAACCAAAACTGAATTACAAGGTAACACAAGTATAATCACTGACCAGGTATTGTTAAAAGTAACAGAGTTATTACTTATTTATTGATTCTGGTGTTTTTTCATATTGCATATCCCAACTTGAGTAGATCTTCACACTAGTGAGTCTCTGTCATTATATTATATTGGCAAACCTTTGAAAGGAATGCTGTCAGGAGGAAGAGCTTTTTTACTCATGTGACTTACATAAACTCCCCAGGAATGTAAGTCAAAAGGCAGAAGGCTCTTCTGCCATGACAGTAGCATCTATAGCTCAGATTTTCCCAACAAACTGACTTGAAAACAGCAGTCCTGAATTTTCCACAACCTGACCTGACAGAGCTTTGCCACTGAACTTTACAGTGCAAACCTGGCAGGGCAATGTGAGGTAAATTCCATGCCAAAAATGTCAAAGAAATCAGCGAAAAATCTTTAAACAACTTTTAACAGGAAAATGAATGTATTTATAATACTCAGTTCTGGTGTAATCAGAATTTTACTTTGACTTACAAATGCCTTACAATCTGTATATCCTATACTTACACCGAAGCACATGCAGTAGATAATGCACAATGCAAATGAAAAGAACCATCGCAGCAATGTCCACAAGTAAATAAAAAAATAAGACAGAACAAAGCTTCCTCTTACCCGCAAGCCATGGAAGCGTGGGTTGCTGTAGAAGAGCTTCATCTGCTCAGCTGGCAATGGGCCTAGCACCTTCTGAATGGTAAAGAGCTGGTCAATCTCACTCTCGCCAGGGAACAAGGGCTGCCCATCGCTCAGCTCTCCCAGGATACAGCCTACAGACCACATATCCACAGCCTTGCCATAAGGGGCTCTGTGAAGCGAAAAGAAAATGTTTGTCACCCACTGCCACTGTCTTCTTACTGAACTGCTTCAATTTATTGGCCATATTTCCCACGGCCCACTTCCTCACAACACAGAAAAATAAACCTCAAAACCCAAGCCCTCTGTTTCTGCCCTAGATTTCCTGATCTATCACTGCTTGAAAAGGCTGGAGAGGAATTCTCAAGTGCCCCCAGGGACACTGTTCTTTTTGAAAAATTTTACATACAAGAATAACCTTTTTGACTGCCAAGCCTTCTCCACTCACAGTTAAACTACCACTAACTTCCCTTCTCTCTAGAGCTCATGCCTGCATTCTGTTCCTGCATTACATTTCTTGCTCGATTGTGCTTAATAGGTGGATAGGCATACTGGGCCTGGCCACTGGGAGAACAGAAATTCTAAGAAACTTTTGTTTCAGCATTTATACACAAAAAATTTAATTAGAGAGAAAACAGAGTGCTCCTGAAAGCTATTCCTTAGAAAACACAAGTGAGGAAGCAATGAAAGCATCAGAAAATAAATAATTCCTGTTTGAGAGTAAAGCCACAGGTAGGGGTTTGGGGAGAACTCTTTTTTTATACACCCAAATTCTTGCTTGCTGAATTTGTAAAAAATTGTTGTATACCCATATTATTTCAATAACGTCTTTCCAATGTTTAGGTTTTGAACAGAATGACTGAAGAATTCTTTTCACGTCAAAGAAAAAGCATGTAAAAATAATAAAGACTGGAACAAAGATTGAACTGAAAACATATTTCACTGAGTCCCTCCTTTTTAAAATTTGTAATGCAATAACTCAAACTCTGTTTCAAGAGATTTACATTACAACTGGCTTGCCTTTTTCTGGAATAAGACAGCACCAAGAGCTGCAGGTGACTAATCCTATCCTAAATCTGTCTCCTTCACTCCTTCCTTATGCTGCTGATAAATGATGTTTAGAGAAAGAACATCCTCAAACTAAAGAAAAAATATTTGACTTTTCCCCATTGATTACTCATGATTATTTACTTTGCTTGTAGGGAGGACACTTGGCCAGAGGAACTGTAAACCCTTATGGTGAAGGTGAGAAAGCATTTCTAGCTGGACAACAGCCCGAGTGAAACCACAGGCTCACTGAGCTGACTGGGGCAGGACTCTATGGTAGCTGGGAAAGCTGAAGTAGAACACCAAAATTTCAAGAACCACTTGCCTAAGAGAATGTGCCATGAGACACTGTAGTCTTCTCACAAAAATCGTCCCAAAATCGAAGTTTGCCCCCCTGGAATTGACTGCTGACAAGGAACCACCAGAGGCAAAGCAGACTAGGTCACAATTCCTCAAGTACCACTACTACTCAGTGGGGTTCATAATTTGCTTACTAATACTGCACAGTGACTACCTGCAGATTTGCTGAGACTCAGTGTTTGACCTTTCTAGGATGCTGCTCCTCCAACCCACCCATTAGGTCAGAACGACAAGGAAGGCCTCGTTTTTTCTCTCAGTGCACAAGGCAACACAGGCAAGAATGGACTTCAAAGCCAAGGATTTGCTCTTAAAATATTCTGTGCCTGTATTGGAAAACTGAGGCTCTGTAGGCAAAATAGTGAGAATGCAGGTAAAAATCCTATCCTTTTATTACGATAAAAACCCGAATACATCTTTATTTGCAACTCCTTTAATACACAGTTTTCTCCACTAAAATGTGAAATGGGGAAAAGGCTGCTGTAGGCTGGGGTACTGTAGAACAAGCTAGGGTTACAAGCTAGGGATGGGCTAACACTCCTTTGAGGCATGGACCTTTACCTTTCCTTGCCATCAAGAATAAAGGAATCACAGTTAAGAACTTTTCACTATTTACTGTGTAGTCAAACAGAAACAAATCAGAAAATACCCATTTCTTAAGGCAGCACAAACTGCAACACTGTTGTTTGAAAAGGCAAGCTTGAGACTTCTTTTCTGCTGATTGTCAGGATCAGTTTAGCCAGATCATAGCAGACAAAAAAATGCAAGAGTGACATGGCTGGACAAATGAAATAACTCCGATAGGACAGATAGACCATGCCTCTACAGAAGCACTATAGTTTATACCTGCACATATTAGATTCTCCAAAACATGCTTTCATCTAGTAATTTAGCATGCTTTAAAATCTACTGGCTTTTAGCAATATTTTGTCATCAAAGGGTACAGAATACTCCACTAACAGTGGTTACCTGAGGCTCTCCAAAGTGAGTAGATTTTAGATGTTCTATGAATAATTAGGCAGCAATTTCTTTCCTCTCCTGAAATTTAAGTCTTCAATGTTATCACTAAACAAAAACCTCTCTGGGACACATTTTAGAAGTTGAAAAAGTAAAACTGTATTTGTTAAAATGAATGTATTTAATAAACCTGTGAAGAGTTTTGAATATTAGATGCTTTTAAGAATTTGGTCAATGTAAGGAAAGGGGGAATGGGAAAGATGAATGCCTGGGAAATAGAACAGGATTGCCAAGTAACAGGTATCACTTTGCCAGAAAAACTTGGCATTAAAAACATACACCAGCACAATTGAAACATTAAATACACAAATCCCCTCCCTTTCTCTACAAGCTAATCAAACAGATTTAGTCAACTACAAACAGACATGATTCCTGCTAAATTTCCTTTGCTAACAAAACAGTTTCAAAAACTGCAGGTCAGACTAATACTACGTCTGCCAAGCTTTTCATGTCATTCCTCCTAAAACCTCATTACTACTAGACACAGAAAAAAATGGTTTGTATCTAAAAAGGTCACAATTGATGCTTTCTTTCCAAGTCTTTTTTTTCATACTTATATATGCACATACACACTTCACTGGAAGCTTTATTGTTTTCTCCAAAGCATAAAAAACTGAGCTTTGAGTTTTTTAATGACAACTTTAACATACTATTCTGCACATAAGAAAATAACTGCCAACAAATTTGATTAAGATTAGCACAGCTCTGGGAATACTGGGATGACCTTATTGACAGAATAATTACTGCTTAATTATTTGCCCTTTCAAAAAAATCTAGTTCAGTGTTAATCAAAGGTTCCAACAAAGACTTGTTTCCCAGCAGCATTTAACACGGTGCTTAAAGATTCTTAGGAGTGACCAGAACTTTTCTGATTCATCCCATGGCTACTAGTTCCTTATTTTAAGAATATGTGTATATAAATACACATGCACTGTATATTAGAATTGTATTCTCTGAGAGTGTTCATGTAGTTTAGATTAATGCTCTGTTTAACTTGACAGTAATGGGAAGATCACATATTGTGGACCTCCATGGTTTTTCTTCCTCTTCCTTTGCCCTTTTGGGTCCCATGAATTTGTTCATTTAGTATCTTAAAATCTGTTTTACCTTGTGAGGTAGTAAAATGCTCATTTTACAGATGAATAGTAGAGTAGAATTAAATTTCCTGGCTGAGGCTACTCATGTAACTAATACTTTTGTAGTCAATGCAATGCTAACTTCTCAGTGCTTTATTAAAATGATTTATACAGACTCCTTCAATAAATTCTTCCTAACTAGTAAAAAGCCAGCACCATCCTTTTGAGTGACTTCAGCAGTGCTGGCACAGGGTAACTACAAATGAAAATCAAAGCACAGAATCATAGATAGTTTTGGGTTGGAAACGACCTTTGAAGATCATCTTGTTCCAATCCCCCTCACCTGGGCAGGGACACCTTCCACTAGACCAGGATGCTCAGAGCCCCATCCAGCCTGGTCTTGACACTGCCAGGGATGAGTCACCCACAGCTTCTTTGGGCAACCTGTTTCAGAGCTTTATCACCTCTGAGCAAAAAATTTCTTCCTAATATAATACTGACACAAAGGATGAAGGTAACTAGGAGTGTTGCACTGGGGAAGCTTTACTGGCATTGCGATGTGGTGTCCACACAGCGCTGAAGGAACATTCCAGGCTAGAGGACTACCATGGAAACCTCTTCTGAAAGACCTGGGGATGGGCGTGCAGGAGCTGGAAGTACATCTGTTATAATTCAGCTTAATATTTTAATCAGTTAAACACTGCTCAGCTCAAAACAGGTCAATATGTCAATGATTCATACTGACTTACTGGAAATTAACAAAAATTAATGAAAATCTGAAAGCCTCTTGAAATCTTGCCTTTAAATCAAACACAGTTCCCCACAGGCAGAGCTTACAAAAGGTGCTGAAAAAACGTATAGAACCGGTAAAGATTTCTCATGGCAGTTCTCAAACTGTACTTACCCAAGCAAGAGTTCAGGTGAGCGGTACCATCTGGTAGCCACGTACTCTGTGTAGTTAGCATTGCTTCCTTCAGAGAGATTACGAGCAAAGCCTGTCAGAGAAACAGTGTGAAATATTATATCCCATTTTAAAAACAATATGTGTATCACCGATTTTGGCAGTAAGAGGTCATGTCTATTTACATAGAAGCAAATTGTTTACAGCTCCTGCTGCAGAATGATGTCTCCAACAATTGTTTGTCTACTGAAACGCAAGCTTTTATTGATACAACAGTGAAAGTCAGCGTGTCTGCTTTAATGAATCCCTTACTTGTGTACTCTCCTCCCAAGTCCGTGGGGTTTTGCTATTACTCTGCATGCTATTATGTAATCAAAACAGACTGATCAAACTTAACTGCCAGTATGAAATGTCAGCTATTGAAATATTAATCACTAAATTTCACAGAGATGCTGTTTACAGAAGAAGATTCATAACTTTAGAAACATTACACATGCATGTGGACTAGACTCTTCTGGTCACTGATCCTAACCACTAGAGTCTTTGATTTTTTAAACTGGTCAAAAATCTACAGATTATTCTCATCTAAGGACATTCCCTCCCTGGCCTGGCAAGGAAAATGGTCATCTCGTCAAAACTGTAAAATGCAGGAATCTAGGAAAGATCAGCAAAACCGATTATATCTGCACTTGGTTCACTCCACATGTTTTGGCTTCCAACTGCTTTAGCATCACATTCACAACAAGGCTCTTCATAAATTAGGATCAGAAAGCATGCACAAATTAACTTCCTTATCCACATCATTTTGTTAAGAATAAAACAAAAAAATTTTAAATGTTTACTTACTTGCAATTGTACCAAAACTTCCCTACTGTCCTAAGGCATAATTATTATGACCACTGGCTGAGAGAAGAGTGCATCTACTGGAAAATCCAGTTGTAGGAATAATTTAAACTTTTATTTTCATTCTCCTCCATTTATAAAAAGTCGGCCGAGCACCACAGTAATGTTACTGGATTTTTCATGTAGAAGTACTCTAGGGCACATGTTGATGTTTCAAAAAGTATCAAGTCTTACTGTTTTCAAATAAATAATTAACAATTAGATGAGACAGGACAGACAGATCTCAGCGGCAAGACTCCACATGCATCGGCTCCTTACTAAAGCTCAAACTGAGACAAGCTTCTGGGACTGAAATGCAGAAACAGCATTTCCAAATGCCTTCTTACTGGGAAGTAACATTAAAATGCAGTTCAAAATTCCCTTCAGTGAAATCACTACAAGTCTTTCCATTATTGCACGAACAATGAAGAAATAATAAAAATTCCAAAGTGTTGCAGAAGAACAAGGCATAACTTTATATCCTGAATCAGTAAGTGATACTTAAATGCAATAAATGTTTTGCTTTATGTCTGAGTTGCTTTCCAGAAGCTGCCAAAATTGCTTTTCCCATACAATGATGTTTTGTAAAGTTACACATTTTTTATCTTTTTCAGAATTTTTTTTGTATTCTGGACATGTAAAGCTTAGTGTGAAGAAGCCCAGTTCCACTCTCCCCTGTGGAATACTAATTTGCCCAAGCTGAAGTAAGAATTTGGATGAAGATTATGATTATTAGACTAGTAATCATAGAAAACAATTATAAATTTGTTAATGACATAGGCTACAGCTGTTACTTTTTGCAAGATACCTGTAACTTCAAGTGTTAGTAAACTAAAAGACAGGATGAGTATGACGAGGAATGGATATTTCAAATTTGTCCCAAAATAATAATTCACATCTGTTCCCATAAAGTCTAATGAACATTATTGGTGCTGCTGCAAAAAAGCTGAAAAGGAATTTTTTTTTTTTTTTTACTTCTAACATGGGGATTGAGTGAATTTCAAAACATTACTATATTTAGAATGGCTTAGGCAGCCCCATTTCTCTTTCGAATTACGAGCTATCTGATTAATCTTGGCAGTGGAAAATCCTTCATTCATGTCTTTACAGAACAGAGGGAAGATAATCAGGAGCTACACCGAAGAAATAGGACAGTCAAAAAGTGGGAAACCCCAGACTGAAAGGGGGAGGGGAAGAAAGGAAAAAAGTGTCACATAATAGAAATAAATACATGCTGATGTAAGACATGAGCCTGGCAGCACATGAGCTCCTGTGCATCAGAAGAATCAACAGGTCAAGGTTTCATCCTCCTCCCTCCAGGCCAGTCTATCAGAACTCGGTCACAGGCAGGAGCTATTAGTCCAGAAACCAGCTAGTGTAGTCTGAAAAATCAACCCCCAACGTTACAGGCCAGGTGCAGCAAGGATTTGATGCGGCAAGACAGAAAGCAAAATTTTCATCATGGGCTTCAGTGTCACCTCTATACTGCTAGGTGATGCATTTTATAGATCCAATATTGCTCTGACCCTATGACACCATGTAGAAAGCGGATGAGCAGAACTAACAGCTCAGAAAAGCATAATATCTTTTTAAGGGAACAATTACTTTTATTTTTGGTTATAATGGAGTTTGCTTATTGTTCCTCCCTCCAAATTGTGCTGAGGTATCAGGAATATAGAAACAAGAGAAGGAAACGAAGGAGAAGATTAGGCAAATTCTTAACAGTGAGAAGGAATAGATAAGAAGATGAAGACAGGAGGAGATTTGGGTGAGAGCAACTGAAAACAACAGCATTTGCAAAGGCACCAAGATGCAGAAAGAAATAACAAGCAAAATCAGAAATTTCATGAAAGGACTTTAAACAACTAAGAACATGGTAGGAGAGACGTCAAGGAAAAAGATGTAAGAAAAAAAGGAGAAGGTTGTCAGTTTCTTATAGAGAAACAAGGCACATTTAAGTTACACATAAGGTAAGGCATTCTAATGTTAATGACATGTAAGTACTTTAATAGATGCCTAGGAACACTAGGGAACCTCTATTATTCAGAATTTTAAGAATAAACTAAGCAAACACCTGTCAAGAACGACACAGACATTCTTAATCCTTTCTTTGAGTAGGTGGAAAAACTAGAGTATTTCTTGAGGTCTTTTCCAGTCCCATGATTCACAATTTCTGTGCTTACATGCCATACACAGATTAAGAGATTGCTAAAACAAGTAATTTTGAAGCCCTGGTGTTGAAACAGCAAACATACTAGTCAGAAAACCGGATTATTCCCAACAGTCAGATGCATCTGCTGTAATCGGCACTTTGTACTGTTCTCTTTTTCCACTTCTATTGGCAGAAATGACACCCACACAACATGTGTCCAGGCAAGCACAACAACCAATCTCAATTTTAGCTAGCACGGTATGTACAGAACACATGGCACAAGGATTATGAAGAACTATCTTGTTAAAAATTTATGAACTTTTCAAACTGTTTTTGTCCACTGGGCCACTGGAAATGGATGTACTATCCTTTTCTTTGTAAGCACATGAAGAATGTGACACTGTATGTGACAAGTACCTGTGTTCCAAACATGAATTAAGTTAGGTAGTCAGACAGCACATGTTAAATCATGCTAAAAGGCAAATTCTTATATCCTAATCTCTGCACATTCAGGAAACACTTGTGATTAACACCATTCTGACATGTATTTTACGGTAATAGCTTAAGCTACCAGCAATTCTGTCAATTAGCAGTAACACTAAAAAATTAAAACTGATTCCATCTTAAAAGAGTTGCTCAGAATTTTAAATTCAACTAAAACTGAAAGGCCAATTAAAATTAAAACTAACCCACATGAACATTAAGAACCACAGAAATTCCCATAACAGTTTGCCTTCCTTGATGTTGTGCTGACCACTCTGAGTACACTGTGACTGCACATCCTTTCCAACAGCAGAAAGAGAATGTGGCTGGAACACACAGTGTGAGCAAGCCAACAGACCATGCGCCACTGCTGGCAGAATTCACATCATCTTGATCTAGTGCGAAAACAGATGTCCAAAACATGACCATACCATCTGTCTGGCTTTTTATTTTCCTGCAATTCTGCTGCACAGAGGATGTTGACACAAGTTCACATGCAAAGATATGTCAGCCGATGTCATGTGACAACTCTAATGGTGTTACTTTCAAGCAGGGACATCCCCCATCCAAAAAAAACTGAAGGAGGGAGGGCAAGGCCCAGGGAAGGACATGCAGGGTGCACAGTTCCCAACAGAAGCCACTCATGCTCCATGCTCCCACTGGCTGTTCCTGCTTGTGAGGACATCAGCCCAGACTGGGGCGTGCATTGCTCAGGGACAGGTGCTGCCTGTGTTGGTTGCTCAGCTCTGCACAGGGCAGTGGGTTGGTCCCTCAGTGGGGTTTGCCTGGCAGGGATAATCAGTCAGGCAAGACCCTGATAATCAGTGTAAGGTAAGGCAGGGCAGCCACAGCGGCGCAGACAGGAGGCCTGTGGGTACCAAAAAGGCAAAGGCACCGAGGGCACCAAACAACAGTACCCTGGTGCTCTGCCAGAGCTGTGCAGTTCCTTACACTGCACAATAAATGGCCCTGAATTTAAAGAACTTATATGGACCAAATCTTCTAAGGTTTTTCCTAGAACGGTTATTGTTTCTGAATGGTTAACCAAACATGCCTTTAGGATCAAAAGAAATAAGCAGCACTGCAAATGACAAACACCTTTTTTGTCTTCCTTAAAAACTAGTTTGATTGATTTTGTTAGCAGTTCTTCTTTTCATTCAAAATTGCAGAGGTTTGAAAATGACAGCTTTCAAACCATTTTTACTGAAAAGTGCCCTTGGGGTAACACTATGGAATTGGCATTTATTTACCAAGCCAAACGGTAAGCTTTTCAGAGGGAACAATATTTTATTCTGTGTTTATGTAGTGTTTAGAATAAAAATATAGATTGTTGGAACACTCTGCCCTGTTGTCTTCTGAGATTACTCACATGAGCAAAGTTTGCCTTGTACTTGGGTGATGATTCTTCAAAGCCTTAAAGCTGACATTAAACAGGCATTGGAAGGTCAGGAAACATCATATTTAACATAACATGTACAGCTCTGAGTCTGACCTCCAGTCATTCAGTCATTAATCATAGGTGGACATGTGATTCCTTAATTAAGGTAACAAAAAACATTGACCTATAACTACACATAACATTCCACAAAAGCCAATGGTTCAAAAAATATATAAAAGTATAAGTTTAATGTGTTTTTACTAAAAAAGCAAGAATTATCTTTTCTTTTCATACATAGGCCAGATAAACCTACAGTTTTGCCAGCCTCCTAATCTGCTCATCATCTGTGCTCTTCTCAGCTGAGTGTCATCAACATCAAAAGCAGAAACCTTGTCTAATACAGGAAGAGAAATGCAGTGTTTCTATTGACATGTTAACACAGGTGTTTCACAGGGTATGCAAATTAAGCCCAGAGATCTTTCAAATTAAAATACTAGCCCCAAACCTGAAGCAGTAATCAATTCTGACTGCTAAAAGACTTTTAAACAGTACATGCTGTAGAACTCTTAAAAACAAGGCAAAACTCCACTGCAAGAGATTTTCTTTAAAATGACAAGCAGCAGGTATCTCCCAAACTTACCGAAGTCACACAACTTCAGAACATCATTGTGGCTTATTAAGAGATTCTCTGGCTTGATATCTGAAGTATCAGAGTGGGTGAGGAAAAAAAAAAAGCTGTTAACTTCTCTTTAATTTTGGACTTTGTCAACAAATATTATTTCATTATGAGTTATTTAGAGATATTCATGCAATCATAAATGAAGCATTACAAGAGCAACTGCTGAAACAGCTTCCAGCAATTCAGTTTGTGAACAGGCAGAATTAATTTTTTGCCTTTGGAAGTCTGTTAAGTGTTTCCCAACAAAACATGGGAAGATAAAATGTGCTTACAGATATTCCTGGGCAGAAAACCAATATCCATATTTCATATTCCAAAATAAAAGAAATTATTGATATTCAATTACCCAGTTAACCAATTAAATATTAAATATGTTGTGCTCAGCAGTTTCAGTAATAATGACCATCTTGATCACCTCTTGTAATTTGTTTACAAAAAATGTCGTCTAGTTTTAAACCCTTTTTTCATTCCTATATTATACACATGGTACCTTTTTCAAATTACATTTTGAAAATATTTTCAGAATCATGCTGTTCCTAAGTATAAAAAGCATACTATAAGAGAATTTTATCTTATTGGAAACATTAATTAGAAATGTTACTCTTGCAAAGTCACAAAGCAAAATACAATTTTATTAAATCAGGATAAAATACTTAAAACTAGATAAAGTCATACATCAAGATATGCACTCAGTGCTTGAAGCTTAAGGAGAAAGTAAATATACAGAGCTGAAACTCAGAGGAGCTGGGAGGAACTGCCTTAGGAAGTAAAACATGGGGGACCAAGTTTTAAGCTTTCGGTTATTTTTTTTCTAATATTCTATTATCAGATTCAAAAGTGAAATGACTGAGCACCATGAAATGTTTAAAAAATTTCCTTTTTCTTAGACAATGTCTGTTACTGCACTTTCAGTTTGCTGTGCTTATCATTTCTCAGAGACAGCGGACAGCAAACTTTTTATGTAGATGAATTTAATTTTAAAACGATCTGGAGTCATGCAACAGATTTAAGACCCAGCCAAATTTACATTTTTTTTTTCTGTTGATATAAAGCAATTGCTTATATTTATGTTAAATTCAAATTACTTCAAGATGTAACATGTTTCCCTTTAGAAAGGGGCTTATTTATGTGGAGAACTACACACTTACCTCTATGAACAATATCATTCTTATGGCACCAATGAATTGCTTTAATTAGTTGGTAGATGTAGCTTTTCACTTTTTCTGGTGGAACTCCATTTGGCATTTCTTCTAGCAATTCAAGCATATTCTAAATGTTTAAAAGACACATTAAAAGAGCTACACTCTAGCTGCTGGGAGATAGCATGCTTTCAGCCTTCTGAAGCAACACACTTGGGCTACAGAGCCCAGCTATGGAAAATCAGTAGTTTAACATTCAGGGAGTGAATTTTAATCATAGACATTCTCCTAGTGTTTTCATTCTAGAGAAAACACTTGCGAAGACAATAATCCCAAAATGTGAACCACAGATACACCACAAGCCCTTAAAAGACTGTCATCAAACCCCTTTCCTAAAACACCTAAAAAGTACTTTAGTTACAAAACATTGCTTCAACAGAAACACCAGGTCAGTGTGACAATACAAAAAGTTTAGCAAATCAAAGCATTTTGTAAATATTCAACAATGCTTTAACATACTATTTTCTTCCTTAAGTTAGTTCTGCCACTTCGACACTGCAGGGCCATGATGAATCACAAACTGTATCTGTATGTGAATGGGTATAAAACAACACAAGCCCCTTAGTGCAAATGAAGTAACAGATATAAAAATGCCTCACAGGGGCATAAATAGAAACCTAGGGAGTATCCTACAGCTATAGAGATCTTGGACATCTTGGCACTACAGTAACCACAGCCATATCAACTCTTTGATGGATATAAATAGGAAAGAAAATAAACTTACTCTTTATACTAGTGAATTTCCTCTTTGAAAAAGAACACTTAGATTCCCATTATGTTAGCAAATGTCTCTAATTTTGTGCAATTAGAAGTACAATGAAGTTTGTATGTTGATTTCTGAATTAATAATGGGCAGCAGCAGCCCGCTTGAAGAGAGAAAAGTCTTATTTACTGAACACTGAAATAGAAGTATTTTGGCTATATGGCCCTACACAACTCATTTAATTATGGATTTGAGCATTTTTAGATTTTTCATTTACAGTAAATTTACCTTGTCTTTGACAAAAATTTTCTTCAGCTTTACAGTAAAATTTTTGAGGTTTCTCTTGAAAGATGTTTTAATGAACACAAATATATAAAAGAGTAGGGATTTTGGTGATATTTGAAAACATTTCTAAGTTTTACCATTTGGGAGTAAACACTGGAACTTATGTGTTTGAATTTTCTTAGAAACACACTTCAGATCTGAGGAAAGGAATTTACTGTTAAGAAACCACATTGATTTTAGTTAGATTCTTGTCCACACAGAAGGCTGTGGATCTGGATAAGTAAGTCAAGAAGTTATTGTTACAAATGCAAAACAAAATAATAGCATCAACACAGGAAGACATAATCCTATATGAAGACATTAACTAAGGGGATGACAAATAAAGGAGATTAGACCAAATGTGAATTTAAGTAATCTAGATTTCAGTATTGCAGACTTAAGATTCCCCAAAGGACACAAAGTGCTCATTACCAGTTAAACAAAAAATTAGTCTATTCCACCAAATTTTATTTAATTATTTCTACTCTCCCTTCATTCAAAGAAGATGGAAACATCCTAGTCTTCAAAGAAACTATGGGTAACACTACTTAAGGTATTTGAAAATAAGAAATGTCCATGGACTTCAAAATTTAACTGAAAAGAAAGATGAACATTAATACAGAAAGGACATTACGTACAAACTATACATGATGCCTCCCTTTATCATAAAATTCTATTACTCTGATGCAATTAACGCTAGATATTGCAGCCTGGTGTTTTTACCAATATTAATCAGTTTTTAAATATATAACCCTTATCGGATCAGTTAAATATTTTACTTATGTTGCTCTTTCAACCCACTTCTACAGATAGCTTAGCCAAGTCAACTATAACAGAAAATTAAATGTATGTTCTAAGTTGGTGTGTGATCAAAGACATTCCATGTGTCTGGAACAATTACAAGGAATATGAGTGAAACAAGTCAAGCTTTGAATGTTGGATCTAAGTAAGATCCACCACATTACATGTTGCTGATCTGCTGGTGAAAACCAAAACTGATTTCTGCCAAATTGTGGGCCAATATAGGTCACCCCACATTATGTAGTCAAGTTATATGACAAGATAAGTTGTCAACTTGAGGTAAAGGAGACACAGCATTTAGGGTGAGAAATTTTTAGATGAGAGAAGATTAACTGCAGAGGACTAGCTCTCAGCTAGATTGCAACACCACACTGGCAGGATATTAAATGAAAATTGCTATCAAAAGAACAGTATCTCATGAAGGCTATAGACATATTTAAATCTGCATTTTCTTTTACTCTGTGTCTCTGAATACCACCTAATTGTTTCCATGAAGAAACACTATAGGGTTAGAATTCAGAGGGAAGGTCTACCTTCATCAGGAAAGTTGCAAAAATGACAAAAGACCAATCTGTTCTAGGTTGTTTCTCTCTGGAAACAGACCAGGATGCTTGGCACTAGTAGGCCAATCTAAGGAAATTTTGGAATAGTTTCAAAATGAGGTCAGGATTGGAGTTAATGACACCGGTCTTTGCCAAATCCCTCTAAGCAACTATTGATAGTGGCCTTGTTACAGAAATACACAAACAAATCCTATTTTTAACAGGGAAGGGTGGAGAAAGTTGAAAGAGATTCCAAGGTCAAAAGTCTATGATCTTGTTTTGAAAGACTACGTCAACACTCATTACACAACCTAACACAGGACAGTTATCCAGCTTTACAATTAAACTGGATTAAAGAGTTCAGATAGAAATTTTTCTTCAAATCATACATATTCCAGTCTGCAAAATTTTTAACATGTTGACATTCACACATGGAAGAATTTTTAAAAAAAAATACCAACACACAACGTAAAAACAACAGTAATCAATGTTGCTGTCTCACAACAGATGTCTAATTACAACTTGTATTAAAGTTTCTGCTGCTTCTCTTTAGAGATTAGGATAGCTTAATTTTTAAAAATAAAAGCATTTTTAAAGACATTTTCAGTAAGATGATGATTTAACTGTGGCAAGGATACTACAAACTCAACTCACTTTTTCCACATATTCAAAAACTAAATATAATTTTCCTCTTCTTCTGAAGGCTTCCTTCAGCTCCACAATGTTCTCCTGTTTCAAAGTGCGAAGCATTTTAAGCTCTCGTAAAGTGGTTTCTTTGACTTCTTCATTTTCTAGAGTGCAAAGTAGAAGTGACAGAGTAAGCTGATTAAAAAACAAAACAAACACTCCAAGTAACAAGTGTTGTAAAGATTTATTTTGAATTCCTGATTAAATTCTCTGGTTTTAGACATTATAGTGAATAAAGCTTTTTTTCCAGTGCGGACTTTCTGTTATCTGCATACTTCTGCACTTGAAGAGAGGTAAATGATGACTGTGCTTATTATGCAACTCTTACAGGTTTCCCATCAGTACCATAGGGGTTTTCTGTGGCAGAAAAAGTCATAAGAAACGAATAATTTACATTTCTATCTTTTTTTATTATAAAGAGAACTAATACGCTTCAAAAAAATATTCATGTCTGTGTACATGCTCTACACCACAAACACACATCACACACACAAAGCACTGGGAAGGTTGTCCTCAGCAGAAACACTGGAATGCAAAGCTCATCTTTGAACAGTGCCAAACAAATGTATTTGATTCTGATATAATTTTATTTTCCAAAAGCTATGACAAATCTTAAGACTGAAGCACAGATGTTTAAGTCCTGTACATTCCCCATGCCTTTCAAAGGAAATTCAGCAATACCAGACCAGTGCAGCAGCCACAGAAGGCAGTAGGGTAAGTACTGATGCAACTAAGTCTTGAATCTAATTCAGAGGAGTCAAGAAATTTAACTGTTTTGTCAATTTATTTTAATTTTAATTTAACTGATTTGACAATTTAGTTGTCTGAAAGGTGTTCAAGAAAGGAGGAGCACTTCACTAACGCTTCATACACTGCTTATCATTAAGGGGCCCTGAACTAACTAGGCTCCAAAGGATACTTAGCAATGATATGTGAAAGTAAACCTGACTATATTAGGTTTCATTTTTCATTTAGTAAAATTAAATCCATTAATTCAGTAAATCTGCTCATGCACATATAGAAACAGCATACTTAATCTTGTAGAACTGTTATACACAACACAGAGATACTACATGGGAAATGCTTGCATAAATTCAAAGCTAAATCACATTTGCAGGTAATGTACCACAAAGACAGTTAGAGACAGAGGAAGAAGCAACAAGGAAGAGAAATGGTTTTTCCAAGGCAAAAGGCAAAAACAGGTTTGCAGGGGAGAGCGAATAACACTGGTCACGCAAACGCATTAATCACCATCAGAAGAGAAAAGGGAAAAATAAAAAATTGAAGTGCAGCAGGAGGGAAAAGGAAAACAAAATACTATAATCACAAATGTTTTGATTAAAAAATATATAATTTAGAGCAATCTAAATCTTTTCATTTTAAAAGTAAGTGCTTGATGCTGGCTTGCATCAGCCTGATTGCATAATCTCATCTATAACAAGACAGTCACCTTCCAGCACATTTAGTATTCATACGTCAAACAACGGCAAAAATTCAGTGAAACAAAAATGTCAATAGAAACAATTACAGTATATTCAAACTTCTAATGAACTACCATATTAGCAAGACAGATGTGAAATGGGCTGAATCAAATCCATCAAAAGAACTTCTGTCATATTTCCAGAAACTCGTAAACAACTAGCTACAAATCTGAAAAGCAGTCATCAGTCATGTAAACTGATGTCATGTAATACCCTTGGAAAGCCAGACCTAATGGCAGTGTTGTATTTTTTGTTTTCATTTTTTGGTACACAAGCTAATACAATAATCCTGTTTAGGGGTTAATACCGAGATCTACTGCCTAGGATCTGTACTGAATAGCCACAGCAAGTTCCAAAAAGTGATTCTGAGATACTCTCATGACCTGGTCAGGATGGTCACCACAATTAAACTATCTTCTACATCCTTTACAGGGATTTAAAACAGATTTCTGAATAGCAGAGCTAAAACATTTATCAAATACACTTTTCAAGTGTCTGGGAAAATGACGTGCCAAGCAGAGTTTGCACTGTGCAAAACAAGATGCAAATCAGACTTTGCTGTGTCTGACTGACTCTGAAAAATACAGCCCTTGCAACCAACACCACCTTCATGGCCACCAGCAATCCTGTCAGAACAGCAAAAAAGAAAGTTTGCCAGAATAAAGTGACTGCTTTTTCTTTAAACAACATTGCTAACTTTCGGCCTAAGCCTCGGTACATGGCAGACCACAGCAGCATCACCTCACACCGGGCTGACTCCTCTCACACTTCACACTTCTCCGTCTGTTTGTGCAGGCCTTCGGGGCTCAGGGCTGACTTATGATGTACACAAGGTACACAGCTCCTCTCATGGTTGATTGCCAGTGTGGCCTAAAATAGGACATGGTGATTCCCTGTCCCCCAACAAGCGCGGGTCAGAGAGCCAGGTTGTCTTGCACAGTTCTTTGGGTTTATTACTGTTGGGTAAGGAGTATGTGTGTGTAGCACTCAGAATAATTTCTATGTGTCCTGCCTTCCTCTTTGCCAGCAACACTAAGCCTTGCAGAAGTTGGCTCTTCCTCCCTCTCAGCAAACTCAGCAATGCTGCAGAATTCACAGGGTCTGCTGTGAGGGGGCAAAGAGCAAGTTTCCTGAGGAGATTGAAGGCCACTGAAGCGAGGACAGAGCTGCTGCCTCACCGCCCAGCTCCCTCCATGGATCCTTGAGAGCTCCCAGATTTATCTTCATGTGACTGAACTTCTCAACAACTTCTTTCAGTCTCCTCCATTTACAACTTCAAGTTGCCCTGACATTTAGATCCCTTCTCACAGACGAAGGGTGATAAAACCCCAGGACTCTGCAAGTCACTATTACATGAGGAGCTTTTTACATTTTGGGGTCACATCCAATCTCCAAATGGTAGATCTTACTACCATGTATAGCACCACAATCTCAGCCATATTAAGACAGATGCATCAAGAAATAAATGTAGTTATCTAATTAAAGTGTATAATGCTGTCTCTAGGAAGGTATGAAAGATCAAGTGCCTTGAATATTCACAGAGCTAATAAATCATTATCTTTTTAAAATCATATCTTGTTATATGAGACTTCTCATTTTAACTGGAGAGATATTAGCAACATAGTTACTGACATTAAAGATCATGCAGCAGAAAAGGTTACCTTCACTGTCTTTGAATTTCTTGATGGCCACAATTTCATGTGTCTCCTGTAAAATAAAAGCAAAGAAATGGAAATGAGCAAGATTTGTTGTGCATTTTCTCTTGCCTTTTTTTTCCCCCGAGCATCAGGGGAAGAAAAAAAGAAGCATTCAAAAGGAATTTCACAATGCAAAAAAATTAATTGAAAATCTGGTAAATATTTCAGCGATCAGGCCAAGTGCAATACAAACTCACATGCAGCAGATATGTCACAATTAGGAACTCCAGTAAAAAAGCAACAGAGTTAAATGCCAAAAGTTCATATTGAAACACCTTGTAATATATACCAGTGAAATTTTCAGAAGTGTTTTTCCTGTGACTCTTGTTTCCTAGTTATTCTGAAGTTCTAACTATCTTTTATGTGACCACAGTATGAATATGGGTGCTTATTTTTATGAGGTGAAATGAAAATACTGCGCCAGTATGTGGTTAAGGCTTATAGTAAGACCTGTGATTTTGGCTGCCAAGAGCTTTTGGGCTTCAAAGTTCAAATATCCACAAAGAATACAGTATTACGAAAGTAGCTTCTCTGTGCCTCCTTTTAAAAATTTGTCACCTTTAGGGAAACCTACCCAAAACGGGAATCAGTAATTGCATTTGGCAGTGCTCAACCATGCTTACTGTACAGTTGTAAGTGATAACTTCCTAATGCCCACCTGCCTGTGCATTCCTCTAGCATTCTCTACTCACCAAATCATAGGTCACATTTTTCTCTCAAGTTTCTCTCTTGTTGTGTGAGCAGGAATGCATTTAGCACACAGACAAAACATAGCCAACCAATGTAGCCTAGTTCATGTCTGTTCATACAATGATGCAGCAACTGAACTTTAGCAACAGGATGTGGAGGAAGCCTTAAAGTCACAGAGTAAGGTCTTGTGAGCAGACAGGCAGCAGGCTACCTCGGTACTTGATGAGCTAGATCTACCTTACACACCTTCACCAAACACTACAGTTAAAAAAAAAAACCCAAACCAACAATACCCCACTATTAATAGCATACAAAGGCCAGATCAGAGGACAGCAATAAAATGAAGCCCCTCTGGAACACCTGAAGACATGTGCATAACCAGTTATTGAGTAACACAAACATTTACTCCATTTTTCATTTAAAATCATTGTAACACAGTAACCTGCAAAATACCTCATCCCAATTAAAATAAAAGCATCTGGAAAGAATGGTCTAAAATAAACGGAACAACCTACTTCAATAATTATATTTCTACTACTGAGTTACAGTATTGTTATATTTATTAATTCTAACTCTAGTAATAATAGTAATAGTTACTAGGACTATGAAGGAACATTAAGAGGGTGAGTAAATTTAGTTTATTTGACTTCTGGTATCTACTGGTAGGTATTCTGGCTAATTAAGCCTCTGAAAGATTTTTCAGAAAAGGAACACTGTAATTGCCCTCAAAAGCCTCTGCTGACTCTAATATGCCTATGTTTAGACAGCATGCATATACCACTTTGCAGATGAACCAAATTTATCCATTAGTATTACATGCCTATTTCACATGAAGTAAAAGAAAAATTTTTAGATGTTTCAGCTACCATAAAAAGGCTGTGTTTTTCTTATCCAAGTAATAGCTAAGTGCACTGAAAGAAATATAGGAGCTGTAAAATGCATTCTCACACAGACAGCAATTCTGATTCAAGTAAGTTTCAAACAAGTACTGACAGGCACTTGGTGCAAAACAGACAGACACCACATTGCTGAGCCCTGAGAAGATGGACAGAATGGGGGATACAAAGAAAAACACAGCTTTGAGAAATGAAGAAATTCAATAGTGATAATTCAGACTCCTGGGCAAATCTGAAAGGTTCTTTACAGATCAAATTTAGACTTCGTTACTTAAACATTTACTTAAAAGACATTTTGGAGATCTGAGCTCCTTTGTGGATCTGGTTTTCTGCTTTTCAAAAACAGGCCATATTGGAATTCTCCAGAATAGAACTATCATTCATAAAATATTTTGGTTTTTTGCATTTCAAGGGGTGTTTTTTCAAGACTGTACTACGAAACAGAACAGTACTGAAAACAATGTTCAGCCTGTTTGTGGAAACCTTCTTATACAATAGCTCAGTACCCAATTCCTAGCATGAAAATTGTCATTGACAATTAAATGTATCACCTAGGTAGATAAGCTGGCACTAGTTGATTCAATGTTTGACTTCAA
The DNA here is from genome assembly GCA_013398055.1 of Ifrita kowaldi. Classification (NCBI taxonomy): domain Eukaryota; kingdom Metazoa; phylum Chordata; class Aves; order Passeriformes; family Cinclosomatidae; genus Ifrita; species Ifrita kowaldi. Next base: position 827,808 of record VZRS01002799.1, on the reverse strand, counting down.
TGAATGTCAAAGAAAGAAAAAACTCACATAATCCTTTTTGATCTCTACTACTTACTACTACCAGCTTGTACCATGAAGTAGGTAAATTTGAGTTTGCTTAGCTGTAATTTTGCTTCACTCAGCTACATTTACTACTAAGCATCTCATTACCATGTTCTAATAAAAAAAATATGGCCTCCATATTTCACTTTACAACAACAGCAAATTTGCAAACACAGAAGTCAAATCTCTCATAGCACTGGCATTACCTCTGATTATTGAGCATGTATATTATAAACGTTCTATGCTATAAAACTATAGGAAGAACACTGTTTTACAATTAAACATACAACAACAGATTAATATTACTGAAAAGACTTTGTGTAGAAGTTCAGGATGTACAGAAATGGGTTATTCAGACTACATGATTGCATGTGTCTAAAACGGGGCAAAATATATCTCTTCATGTACAAACCTGCTAGTATCTTCTAATAAGGCTAAGACAAAAATTTCTGTTCTTCCTTCACATACAAATATACTGATAGAGAAGAGCAGGAATGAGATACCTGTTCATGGGAAAAGAGTACCTCCAGCCCTGGAGAGAGGAATCACTTCATATTAGGGCTCAGTCCTTTCCTATACCTCAAAATAAGTGTGGTAATTGCCTCTGGAGAAAACAGATGCTTTACTGTCTGCCCATTTAACCACAGATGAGAGCAGAGTATGGCTATGAGAGCTGAGCATTTTCACTGCTATGCTCCCTGCCACCCACAAGTTTCTCTCTGAGGTTTCCTCACGAGATTGTCATAGCTGGTGTTTCCTGGCACCACTATCAAATTAGAAGAGTTCCTAATTCAAAACCATTTAATTTTACTCCATTTAAAGGACAGAGATCCCCTATTTTCCCACTGTCTCTCCAAAATTTATATTACATAAGTCACCTTTATTATATGTAATTACATGTGGCACGAGACAAGTGTCAGAACAGCAGAGTAAGGTATCCCTCTTGTTTTCTTGAAAGATCCTTGATGGGAACACTCAAGGAAAAAGATGCTGCTTAGCATAAAACAAAATCTTAGAACTACAACCATTATTGTCTGGAAAGAGAAAGCATGTGCTATTCTCGAGAATGTCATGTTGCAAAAAAAATCTCTTTAAATGTTTGTCCCTATTTTATTTCAAAGGTTTCTGTTAGGACTTTTTTTCCTTTTTTCTTTTGCATATCATGGAAAATCTGACACAAAGCACAGGCACACAACCAGATTCTTGAAAAATAGATAGGATTCCAACCTTCTGAAAGTTACATCATTCACCTATAATTTTACTGCCTCACCCTATATGACTACAAGAATTTCTCAAGCATGGAATTTTTAAGCAACTGAAAGAACAAATGTTTATAAATATCAACAACATGAACAGAGATAGCAGTAGTCAACACCGAGCACATCCCATACACAAGCAGAATATTGCTGCCTTGACTCAGGTGGTGCTGCTCAAGTACTATCTAGTACAGCACATCAGAGTTTTATGCAGATATATTAAGTGACACATTAAAATATGATATGGCGTGTTCTGTGATTAGCTCATGATTTCTATCTCTACAAGTGTAAGGCTGCTTAGGCCCAAACTCAATTTCTTTTAGAAAAAGTTAAATCAATCGCATTCTCTACTCATAGAGAATATTTACACGTCATAAAAATTATTTAGAAGTGAGCAAGAACCCAGTTTGATCCTCATCGATTATTACATTTATATAATTTAGTTCGCCACAACAAAGACACACATAAAAAAAATCACCAAAATTTAGCCAAACATATCCAATGGCTAATGTGTTTTCAGAACAAAGTAGTCCAGTTTTACTTTGACTTGCAAAAACATTATTATGTTCTACAACATTAAAGTATTTAGAACAGATTTTTCAGTACTCCTGATTCTAGCAAAATCACAGAACATTAAGCAGTCAGCCGCAAGGCAGCAAAAGCCCAGAAAACAATTACAAGATGGTAAAGCATTTTTCATGAGTTGCTTAAAATGAAACTTTAAAAAAAAAAACTCCAGCCAAATAATTTTTCAAAGTTACTCTCAAAACAAGAACAGAAAATATTAGCATTTTAGTCAGATCAATGTATCATAAACGGGACATTTGTCATTACGAAAGTTTTCAAACTAAGCCAAGCAAGGCACGTTCTGAGGGGTCACAGGCATCGTTACCTGCAATTATCTCAGGTCCTCAAGGCATTGCCCAGACACTGTCTTTACTCTATTTCCATTCTGCCTTAAAACACTAGCACCTTTGGACAGTACTAACAGACCAGAACACAGCTTCCTGTTGCCTCAACACTTCTGATATTACGTGCTGGTAATTTTGCTGGCAATTACTTTCAAAATCTAGTGGAGTACCTTAAAATATTCTCTGCAGAAAAAGAGAGATGTGCAAGATGATGCCATTTCTTTTTTCAAACGGTTTGACAATATGAAGTGTAAGTCATAGCATACTGTGTCTTCTACACCGAAAAAGCTTTGGAGAATTTCCCTGAAGAGGTGCTTCACTGTTTCAACCTCATATTTCTCCCTTGAGAAAATCGCAATTCTTCTGTTTTTCAGCTAAAACCCCCACACTTGATTTATCTAAGCAATATAACTCTTAGCATAGGAGAACTTTCAGGAAATTACTTCCTAATCTAAAAGTCCTATTTATTTTTAGGAAGAGACAGAGTCTTTGCTAAATAATGACAGAACAGTATGTCTAAGTTATCACAAAGCCTTTATTTACTGGAAAATTGCTTAGAATTTTTCCAACACATATATGTTAGAGTTTACTTGAGAAGAAGCACCTAGAGTGAATCACCACAAATCAATTTTCTATCTCTTGAAAGCAGAATGCTATTTACTAACCATCTAAGTGCAGAGGAAGACTCCTAACAGAACAAAGAGTTCTATACTTGACATGCCATTTTAAGATGGCCACACTGTCTCCTGGCTGAGGAAGAACAAGAGGACTAAGGAAAGCTTAAACCACTCTAGACCCACTAGAAGATTTTCAAGGGGAACAGCTATATAAGCTCAGCTATTCCACTGGGGAAAGAAGCACAAGAAAAGGCTGAAACCCTGAGCTACAAGTTTGACAGGAAATGACCAATAAGTGCAGGTAATGATGGAAAGAGACTTTTTTGGTTTTTTTAAATGAATGCAGATTGAAGCAGTTTCTCTGATTTATCTATGTCCTTCAGAAACACTTGTAACAACTTTACCGTTTGTTCAGATGTCACGAGCAGTGCTTGTGTTACCAGTCTTACTTATTTGTTTTACATCAAGTGTAGTAGGAGGGAGTCATAAACAGCAGCCATTTCTGATCCAATTACCAGACAAATCCAGAAGCCAAATGAGTGGCCCATCTGTATCCATGGACTGCCAGACTGGGGCTCCAGCCCCAGTGGCAGGCTTGAGTGACACTAATGCTGATGCCAGGGACTCTCCAGACTGCAGGAAGTTTACAGGCTCACAGGACAGTTGGGGCTGGAAGGCACTTCTGCCAATTTTGAATGTCCCCATTACTAGCGATTTTCTGAAGAGCCTTCAAGGTATTCAAAATCCACCAGGACAATATTTGGAGCAACCTACTGTAGCTGATTCTGCTTTGAGCAGTTAGGAAGAGGCACACCTGAATCCTAAGGCATGCACTACAAAGCGTGCATTTTACATTCTTCAAGAACTTGCAGTCTACTAATTTAGGGTGTAAATACGACCCTAAAAAGAACACTTGAAAGGAAGAGAACCCACTCAGTATTTTCTACTAACTAGCAGGCTAATGGTAGTGGTTAGCATCAAAACTTCCATTGTTCCAAGAGAATTTTTCATATTTATTCACAATTTTCTCCAAGCAAGAAAGTAAATATGTTTCCCCAAAGAATGTGTACAATAATGTAATGAAAAGGATCTGGAATAAAAAACAGCTTTTAAATACTATAAATGTAGCTATTCTAGCCTTTCATGATAAACTAGTACTACTGTAGCAATTTTTAAAAATAATCTGTGTTTCATTTCATTCTGTTGTAGCACCATACCATATAATTTTACAATTTGACAGTATTGTTTAATCCAAACCATGGATGCAAAACAGAAACCAAATTCAGTAGATGTCTATAAAATTCTTCCAATGCTGAAGTGTCAATAATAGTAGTTTCAGTTTCAAACCTCAGTCTTCTTCCAGTTCTATTTGTTCAGGGTTTTTTTTTGGTCAGCTAACACTGGAAACTGTGAAAATGAAAGCTGTTTATAAATAGCATAATACTGCATTGGCAGATACCAGCATTATTTAATTACTTTTTATAGCATAATCTTGACACTTGGAATACAAGTGATAACGTAGAGAATGTAGAAAGGCAAACTTTACTACCTTCATGGCTTCCATTAAGATACCACTGACTCTGTAAACGCAAAGGTCAACAAGACATTTATAATTACATTGTATTTCCTAATTTTTTGTTATTATAATACAGTGCTCATTTCCTGGGCACCTTGTAACTCAAGAGTAGGCAGAACTTACTGGAAAATATTTATTTTCATTGGTTGGTTGTTTTTTTAAAAAAATGCATCCATTCCAAAATCCTCAGTATTGTCATTTTAAGTCTGAGAGTCAAAATAGTTTCAGCAGGATTGGCTGAACTTCTGAAGTTTATGACACCTCAAGCTTTAGTTTTGAAATCTTTATTTCTGCGGTGGACACAATTTATTTTTTATCTGGTACTTTCACATTTTAAGTTTTTGGGGGGTTGTCTTTTTTCTCATCGGCAATCTGACAGGCATTTTCTTTAATTTGTAAAACAAGACCTACTGTGAACCAAAGGCAAACTTGTCAAGCAGGTTCCTGAGGCTGAAACTCTTCAGATGGAATTCAGTTTCAGATTTAGACATCTAAATTCAGATGCCTGTATGTGAGTTATGTTTGCAAGCTTCTAAAAGCTCTACATTGATCAGTCACTCAAGTCATGATTCAGTAGCCTAAACATGGGCATCTAGTAGCATTTAAGATTGCTGAGGAATCCACAACACTCACATGGGATTGTCAGAGAGGCTTTTTAGAGCTGCCTCCCATGAAATCCCCACCTAGCAGTTTTTTGAAGACTCTCTGTTCAAGGTCTGTACTTTCTTAACATTTTCTCCTCAATATACTCATGATCTTGAACTCCACTATTTTGCAAACACTGTAGCCGATTATTTTAATAATCTGGCTGGTCTTTCCACTACCTGAATCAAGAAAGTTTCCCTGACATCTTCCAGAAATCTCTGGGACTGCTTACATCCCACCACACTGCCTGTCTGAGAAATGCCATGGAAGTTAAATTCCCCCCTGAAAAAAAGGGTCAGAGTTCCCCCCTGAAAAACAAATGTTGCAGAAATGTCATCCATCAGCTGCTTAAAGAAGGCTTTGCCCATTTCTTCACTTTGATCAGGTGGTCTACAACAAAGTCCCAATACAATGCCACAGTTTCTGGTCTCCCCTCTAACTCTGAACCACAGGGTGTCAACTGTCATCCACCTGCAAGGACCCACTTTTCCCTTAAAAGTGGGCTGTCACCATCCCAGAAAATACCACCATATATCTGAGACACTCCTTCCCACAAAGGGAAACTTCACTCTGCTTTCTTCTGAGCCCATCTTCCCAGAAATGTCTGTATTCATCCATCCATCAATCCACCCATCATAAAGTACCATTATTAATTCTATCTTAACAATTTTTACATACCAACTAAATTTTTTGTTTTAGTGTGCAAGCTACAACAGGATTTCTCAAACTTAGTTGACTTGGTTTAACACTATCTTAGAAAAAAAACCAAACCTGTCTCTCTCAGTGCTGAAGGAAAAATACATAAACATGGCAGCAGCTACTGTCATTTCCATGCTGCAGAAGCACAGACAAGGTTCGCCCTAACTTTAACACCTTCCGTGTGCAAATGGCTGCAACAACTCCTCTGTATTCTGTCGTGGGCCTTAAACCACCAGAGGTGGCAATTGCCTATACAGATACCAAACAGCCATTCCAGATCTGTTCTGGAGCAAAAGCAAGGGCCAAGGTAGAGGTTATTTTTGGTTTTAACACATTAATTTGTTAGTAAGGGTAAGCTCTCCACATCTGGGGGAAAGCCTAAGCTAAAATGGTCTTCCTGTCTAGAATCCCAAAACCAAGAACTTTTATGTTTAGTGCCTCCAATTTTAAAAAAAATAAATAAGTAAATAAAGGAAGAAAGTTTTAAACTGAAAACATTTTCTCCTCACACTTTGGACACACAAAATAGTGTAACACTGTCTTCTTCATGCAATTTAGTATGTAAAAGGTGTTACCTAATGTAACCAACACCTTTGGTATTCTGGTGTCAGCTCATTGTTAGTTTGGCTATAGAACATTTCATAGATGTCTGCATTAACCCTAAGAATCTGTCATTTCATGTCCTCTCCATCATATAGTGTCTTCTTTTTCCTCAAGCAGTATTAAGGCTCAAAAACACACCCTTTTCACCTATTCCAGATCTTTATTGAGAATACTTTTTGTGTTGTTCTCCAGGGAAGGATAAATTTGAACAGGAAATTCCACTTGTATTTTCAAGCCTCAGATTACATTAGACAACAGCATTACAGAAAGAAAACAATATGCCACTCTGCCTCTAATGATTTTGTGGCATTTACAAGACATCTTTTTGCTCTCTAGGTCTTTTCATCAAGAGATATTTTTGCTGACATTACACTCTTACCAAAGCAAATCAAATTCAGAGTTTTTTCCAATCTGTATATTGATATGTATTTCAGTGGAGACCTTCATTTCTTCTCAAAGTTTCTACATTCAGGTTTGCAGAGAAAGAAAGGCTTTTCTTGTCTGGGATTATACAGACAGTGCACTCTCTGGATAGTAAGAGAGAAATTCTTGCCTCCTTAGAAAACTGCCATTTTTTCTCTGTTGAGCATTTGAAAGTGCATTCCTTTTAGAGATTTTCTCTTCTTCATAGAATAGCATTAAGATTAAAATTTATTCCAAACTGCTTAAAAGAAAGACAGCAGGCAAAATTCATACCTCCTGATCACTGCTGCAGAGGTCGGAGGAACAGGAGGGCTGCCTCTACACAAGTTGCATGGTAATTTTGCTAACTTGAGAAGCCAAACATACATGTGGAAATAAAGGAATCTGCATCCAAGAAAGACTTCTGCTACTACTAACAGATGAAGAAGAAACGGCAGCTAAGTTTTCATAAAAATAGCATTTTCTGCAGATGAAATTTCAACTTTGGAGCTAAATCGAGAAAGAGAGTTTGTGGACTTATTTCAGACAGTTTCTTCAGCATCCAAAAAGTCATGGCTAGATCAGTGTATTTTCCCTTATATTTCAATAAGGATAAAGAAAGTCTAAACATCACAGAAGTTCTGGGAAGACTAAAATAAAGCTCTTCTAGCAAAACCTGCCCCTACCAATAAGACTAACATATTGCACTTTTAGTTCTTACACAGAACACATGTACTTTTGACCCAGGAGGAAAAAAAAAAAAGGATAACCACACAGAATTTAAGTTCACTGTGAAAGTTTGCCCAAGCATGACAAACAAATACTTCTTGGAAAAAGGGGAAGGAAAAGTGTCTTGATCTCACCAAGTTTATTACCACAAACACTGGAAACACTATGTGGGGAGAGAGGATAAAAAAAAGCACAGTGAAGAGTTAAAGGCCAGGGAAAATATAGGCTAAAGAAACTTGGAAAAGAAAGGAGACAAATGCAGCCTGAAAACAGATTGGAAAAGAGAACTGGGGTAAGGCACCTCGACTCAGAAGCTAGTGTTAAAACCAGCATAACAAATAAATGAATCTGTGAACATTAAAATTTTAGTGGAACCCAATTTAACTGAAAGCAGAGGAATGGTGAGAATTCAGAAATAGCTGCAAACCCACTAAAACCACAGATGAGTCTCATTCCACAGTGTTCTGGTATGCACGGGGGATGAAGGCAACAGGTTACTAGCTATGCCATCTCAAATACTAGAAGCTGACAGCTGTGTGACAACTGCGTGGGTATCCATATGGTGTTCCATGATGAATTTTGTATTTGAGAAGTCTAGAAAATTATGGGGGGAAAAAAAAGTAAGTTTATCACAGTGTATATAAGCAAGGCAGTATTTGAGGGGAAAAGGTAGCATTCTTTCATTAGAAATACTGGCGTATACAAAAGAAACTGAAGCCTTTCTCCAGGCCTAAAACAGAAACAGCAACCTCCAAGGCTAAATTTAAACTGAGAACAATTATATTTTGTGTTTAAAAAGACTAAGTGAATCTACATAAAACACCAAATATTTCCTTAGGCAGGGTCTCTCTCATTTAGCTTTAGCCAGCTAAGAGTTAGATATTCAGTGTGAATTTTCAAGGCTTTCCCCACAGTTAGTAAAAGCAGGTGAGGGAGAGAAGATTTGGCCAGAAGCTTACTGATTTTAATAATTTCCAGATGGAAAGAGTTGCTTTTCAGATTTTGGACTCTTTCAACTTATATAAATGAGGGAGATTGGTTATGCAAGACCTAAGCACTGAAACAGTGGGTGAGATTAATTCCACCCAAGTTACTTAACTTTGCAGCCCTTCTGTCTGTATGTTTTATTTTTGCATGCACAAACTTTTATGCATGCACATGTTTTTAAGGGACATTTCAGAAATCTTGTCAGGGCTAGTAACCTCAGAGATACTCCTTTCTCTTGATCATTATTCTTTGAGTTGCATTGCTACATTATCACAGTCCATTAGATTGTATTTGTAATTCACATGCTAGAAACACAAATAAAGTATTCCAAACTGTGCTACTGAAGTAAGAACATCTCCATTGCCAACGTAACTGTGCAGCGTCAATTCTCACATCCCACAAAGCAATCTGGCATAGCTAGCAGCAAGACCAGAATTTCTGAAGCTCATCCTTCTTCTTTCACCTGCATATTAGAGAATAAAGTATATGTTCACTGGCGAGCATCTTCATGAAGCTATAAATATCCCTGCTATGAGCTTTGCATTTCCTTTCTCTGGTATAATTAAAGGTACTACCTGAAATCAATAAAACTTCAAATAACTTGCAAATAAGGCCCCATTAGAATTAGCTTTTCTCCTTATGTTAAGCTTTCACAGGAATGTTTCAGATCAGATCCTTGGGCAAGAGCTCAAATATTTAACATGAGAGGTTGTCATATGAAAAATATGGATTTAGAATGTATGTCATATATTGACCTCCTAGAGCCCTATTTCTCTCAGTTCCAAGGCACTACAAAGATTCATTTAAATAGAGGTGAAAGAAAAAGTAACAATTGGAAAAGCACTATGATTCTTTCTGGAGTAAAGGTTTTGAACCTTTTACTTAGCAAAAATTCTCATTAATGTTTAGTAACAGTACTGCTACTTCAGATTTGATTTAAGATCACTGCAAAAATCCAAAAGCTAAACCTCTACAAGTAAGCTTGGAGCTTCATTGCAGTACTTGGTCTAAACTAGATGCAGATATGGAAAACAAAGCTTCATCAGAGGAAGGGTGCCTTCTGTCCTTTGTAAACTGATATAGTAGCAAGCCTTCTGGTGGTACAGAGAGTAAACAATAGTTCTAACAGCAGTTTGTTGACTAGCATTTGTGCTTGAATGTGCTAAATCTGACTTGGTTTCATCATGATTCTGGGTGTGATTTCTTTTTTTTAAAAAACTGCACAACATCACAGTATAAAATTATATAGCAATAGCTCTAGATATCTAGTAATATATTAAAAACCCTAGCAAATGAATAAATTGGTTACTCTAAATGCAGTTAAAATCCTCATGGGAAAAAGAAATAATTAGTCTCATCACACAGGTTTCATTCAGGTAGTACTGTGTGAATAGTCAACTATCACTACCTCTTCAAAAAATAAAAAGGTGGCCTTGAGGAACATTAATTGTTAACCTATCCTAGTCTAAAAATCAAGAGAAAAACCTCAAACAAATCCACAGATAAGAGATCCCTGAACCTAATTTTTCCTTTACTTTTCTCTTTCCACATATTTGTTCTTTGCAAGAATAAACTATGCCCTCAAAAGTTGATTCCTAGCCAAGTATGTTCAGAAAGGGCATGTTCTCCTATTGAAAAATTCTGGGTCTTATTGTTTACTGTAGATACAGAGCGATAAAACTAAACAGACCTTTCATCTTCATTTTTCTTTTAATAGCTCAGAAGTGGTAAAAGATTGTTTCCCTTCACACAAATATATTTAGGAAAAAACCACAAGACACTTTAGCAAGAAGGATACATGTTCAGAAAGTTCCTGAAACATGATCTTCAGATGAAGAGACAAGTGAAAGCTGAGAAAATATAATCACAAGACTTCAGCTGTGAAATTTTTATTCATATTTTTGTTAAAGCCTTGTACATGCCTGCTAAATACTTTGATAAAACAACAGATTTATTGCCATTCATATTTTATACTGAGGCACAAGTGTACAGTTCTCCTTATAGCCATAAAAATGAAAAGGACCAGTGCAACAGTGCGCTAACTAGTACATACAAAAATCTGCTAAGAAGCAACAGAAGGAATGGGCTAGTAGCATTTTCTAAAACTGACCAGAAGAGACCACTTTGCTGCAACTCATTAACTAAACAAATATGTGTGTGTGTGTGTATATACACACTCGTGCACAGCTCTCTACATGTGTGCATGTGTAATTGGAAGGATGTTGGTAAAGCAACAGAAGCTCATCTTCAGCAATATAAATTAAACACTATCCATTTAATTGAGAACCCTACTGAATAGAAGCCAAGAAATACTATAGACAGGCTAATCACCCTTGATTTGCTTCTCTGATACTGACATCATCTACACATCTGGTCTGCAGTCTCTTTTATGTTATCTGAGGGATATGGATGAAGACTACACCCCAGAATTTCTGAGGAGAAATGCCACTCCCTCACATTTTTCCTTTTTTTTATTTTTAAACCTGCTAGGGCCCAAGGGATGGATGTTGTTTGGCCTATGTTTAACCTTTCTAATAGTCACTGGGGAAGCTCCTGCTGATTCTCTTTTGCTCCCCAAATAGTTCCTCAGCACTACAACATTTATAACAGTGGCAGCAGGCAGGACTTACAAAATTAGAGCAGGTTCAGAGCCCAGGGTGCAATTCCATCAGATACTATCTTGTATATGTTTCTTAACACCATTCTTTACTGGCTGATGCTTTGAGGGGAAAAAAACAGGTAGGCACCACTCTGATGAGTTTTTCACACAAACAGTCACAGGAAACTTCATCTTGTAGAAGCAGCAGCTAGTCAGCTCTGCTCTGCAGATGGCATTGCCTGCAACATATTTCTGTGCATAAACATGGCATTACTCCATCTCTGTTGGAAATGTTAATTGATTTCAAGAAGATAGCTTGCCTCCTGGTCAAGATGCATACCGTCAAAAGAAGAGGTAGGTGTAACCAGTCAAGTTTTTTAGGTCCTACAGAATTTCATCTTTCCAGATCTCAGTGCACTATTACACTTACAAATGTCACCTACCTCTGTCATACCCCAAAACCACAATTTTTTTTAAAGCCCACCTACAACCCAAAGGAAAATTGATAATGATGGTAATCCTGTTCAGCCAACGTTAAGTCTAAGAAAACTGTTTTGCAAATAATTTTCAGCACACTGGAATCTGTGGTAATCTGTTCTTAGAACTGTATGAAAAATACGCTTCATGAAACACATTTGGGAAGGAGTTCTCAATGTTACAAGGATTCTTTCTGGACTGAAAAATTAGGAGAGCTGTTTAATAAGGCAGCACAATTCTATGCCAAAAACTGAAAACAGAACAACCACCCTTTCAGAGAACATAGGCATCTTGTTTCTGCTGCAGGAGTGTGTAACAGATCAGGGCAAGTATGAATAGGATATTGGGGAAAACACTCAGAGAGTGCACACACAAGCATGCACAAGCATGAGAAGAAACTGCACAACAAGGTTTCAAGAGAAAACAGTGTTAATAGCCAAAAAAACTGTTCATGGGATGGTGCTTCAATAGTAAAATTGAATAAAACATTATGCCAAGTGCAGAACGTTGCAGCACAGCTGACCCACAAGCAGATCATGCACCCCAACAGGAGGGTGGCCACAAGGCTGCAGCTTGTAACATATGAGCCTTTCTTCTGTTAGCCTATCAGGGAAACAGATTATAAACATTCTTTTCAAACACAAACTCCAAACAAGGAAAAGCAGGAAACAGACCCATGGAAGCTCGAGAAAGCAAGACTGAAGCTAAGGACCATCCATAACAACAGACAACATCTGAACACAATATATAAACAAAAGATGTAAGAACTAGCTTGTCATCACCACCCAGAGGAACTTCAGAGATGAAGTGGGGACTTGAAAGCTCCTTACCCTTGTCCTCCATGCTGCACACTGGAGATACTGCCCAAATGAGACACCTCCCATGAGCACACACACGTCCCTTCACACTTCTAAGTGTGTGGGTATGAGGGTACAAGTGAATGAAACCATGAAGGAATAGCCATCCACGAGTACAATCATTTCACTTCCAGAACTGCAAATATATTCACCCTCCCTTTATGCAAGACTGACACTGAACTTCATAATATTAATCTTTCTACACCCCAGTACTGTACAGAAATTAGTCTTCACATGGAGGAAGAAACAGAAGATGCCTTATCAAAGTTTTTAAGGTGCAAGCAACTACAAAATTGGACAGCAATGTTGGTATCTGTTTCCAAAAAGGAGTTACCTGTTCTGTTCAGAAACAAATCCTCACTTTGCTACACATCTGAAAAAGTGAAAATAAAACTGCATAAAGTGGGTGATTTTTCATAATGGGCCAAGTAAAGCCATTATGTTCTAAGGTGTTAGGGCTTAAAAGGAACTTGCACAAAGACTGGGCAAATTTAGCAATTTAAACTAAAATAAATCAGGGATAGTAAAAACGCAAACACTTTATAAAACCAGAGGATGTTTTAGTTTTTATCTTACACCAGAAGCAGCTTAAATAGATATACTTTAGAAAAGGAGAAGCTAGCATGCAATTGGACTATTCTTGAAAAAAGCAAGCAGCAGACTCATCAAGCTTTATTGTCCAGGTGCAGGTGCAGCTACACACAGCAAAAAGAACTATGTGTTTTTAAGAGTTTCAGAATTGTAATACATGTATAAGGCATAGATATCAGAAAGAATGACTTCATTTCCGTGCAAACATTTAGTAACTGCTATTGGTTGAAAAGAGAGCACAAAGCAGTCTTAGCAAAAGTGGCCTCTATTCAAGAGCTCAGCCTGCCTTCCTACAGTATCCAAAATTTCTTGATCACCACACTGTGATGTCAGGTTTGTCCAGTCCCTTACTTAGGCTTTTAGCTGTGATCAAACACCACACATGATAAGTGCAATTATTAAATTCTCTGCATGAGATTTTACACATTTGTACAAATTTTAACAGCTGTAATGGTATGAATGGAAACTACTTTCCTTTTTTCCCCATTTATTGTTATCCAGGCTTTGAATGAGAAGTAAATACCAGTATACTTCGAAAGAAGTTACAAATTCCAGGAATTTTTATCTAAAAATAATAGAAAGTTTTTTATCTTTTAGGAGGGTATTCCACCAGTTAGGAATTACAGAGAAGTGAGTAATCAAGGAAATTTAAATTGTTTTAACCAGGATATTCAGAAGGACAATGTACTATTTAAAAACACACAGTAATCTTTACTGATGAAAAAAATACAGTGCCAGGAAGAGCCTATAGTTTTCAGAAAAAGTGAAATGATAGGGAAGTTTTCACTGTTATTGTCAATGTTTTTCCTACCTGGAAAATGCTCATTTTCCAGGACTCCTGAGTTAAAAAAAAAGACTTTAAATTCACCAAAAAAATTAAGAAAATAAGGCAATGTGAATGGTATATTCAAGACACTTTAGTGTATTAAAATTTTAGATCAACTTTGCTGCTCCAAATAATTTTAAATGCCAGCCAGATGATCCAGACCCATTTTTACCCACAGTACATTTAATAACCTACACGAATGATCTTCTGAAACATTGAGTTGTGCTCTATTTTAGTGGCCTTTGTTTAAATACAGAGAGTGTCCAGAAATCAATGATGAACCTAGTGCTCTTAGAGCTGCTCACGTGTCCTAGAAAAGTTTACAAACTTCACAAGAATCCCCCAAGGAAAACAATCAGCCTAAAATTTAGAAATACAATTTTCTTTGCATCAATTATGATACACAGTAATTTGCAATTTGATGACAAGACCAGATTGTAATCCAATATTCAACCAAGTTCATACTACTACAGATGTAGTCCTATAATTAGCCATATGCTGTTCCCTCTCCCATATATTAATTTGCATTAACTATGAATTCACTCGCTTGCACTGCTACTTTCCTAATGATCCAAGACGCTACATCAGGTCTCCAATTCTCATCTATTTCAATTCCTCCTGCTGCTGCTTCTAAGAAATACTGTTGTCATATTCCTAAACTTTAATTTTCAGTGTAACATTTTCAACTTTTTGCAAGAAAAAATAATTTGTATGGATAGTTTTGCTTTGGGTGCTCATCACAGCCAGACTTAAAAATAAGATTTCACTTACAAGGACCTTAAAATGAGATACAGCACTACAAGCTGCTTGCAATTAAGAGCCATTAAGGGCAGCCACAGAACACACTGCTGCAGGTCTGAATATGACTCCAAGTGTAATGATATATAATCCCTTTGCAGGTGGAGTTTGCAGCAACTATTAAGGGGCTTGTTTATTTACCAGCAATAGTCCAAGCAAAGCTATTATTTGTGGCATAGGCAGTAGCCTTTCACTCTGCAACACCAGTATCCACAGCAAGAATTCATATAACATATTATGTAAAATACTATCAAAAATACATCTAGTTTCTTTAAAAAAATGAAAGAAAAAGTGCAAAAGATGTGTAGTTAATCCAGAGCCATTAGTGTGACCAACTGGAAGAAACTGTCTGACTAAAAGAAATATTGATCTGAGATACTGTGACTGCAACAAATTGCTTATCTTTGACTTAATTTTACCTGAAAACCATCAGTAACACATTTTACATATCCTTACAAAGCAAGATGAATCACTCTTGTTATTTTTAACTCAGGCTTCTAGGCTTCTTTCAGCTACCTGCATTACTGAAGTACAAGGGTGAATCCCCTGTTTGTCTCCCACACCCTTCTTGTTCTGATGAACTTCTGCAGCATCAGGTGTCTCTGCACCCCAGCTTTGTGCTGTACGAAATGTTAATGGACAAGCCAACTTAAGCCATCCTAACCTGTGGTACTGAGAGCAAACACTCTCACACTGTACTGCTTTGAATTGAATACATCTGAAAAAAAAAGTGTTTTAGTATCCCCTTCCACAGCAAGTTAATTTTTCCACTCTGAAAGCTCACTCTCTTATCTTTGCCCTGCACCTTCCATTTCTAAATATTAGCCTTTGGGAACAAAGGAGAGATGGAATGAGAATTTTTGGTACTGAATACCACCCATATCTGAGCAGGGTTCCTAACATGACAAACACAAAGGAGGAGGTAAGGGAATGGAGTATCCTACAAGGGAACTTTCAAACACCAGTCTGGATTGTCATAAAAGACTTAAAAGGGAAACAACACAGCACAACTGCAGACATCAAAGCAGCATCATTCCATTGATATGGCTACAAAGTGACTTATGTTAATAACAAAAAAAATGAACTTTCGTAGAATCACAGAATATCCTTAGCTGGAAAGGACAAGGATCCTTGAGTCCAACTCCTGGCCCTGCACAGGACAACCCAAGAATCAC
This sequence comes from Ifrita kowaldi, assembly GCA_013398055.1. Taxonomy (NCBI): domain Eukaryota; kingdom Metazoa; phylum Chordata; class Aves; order Passeriformes; family Cinclosomatidae; genus Ifrita; species Ifrita kowaldi. Next base: position 812,018 of record VZRS01002799.1, on the reverse strand, counting down.
ACCATGTGCCCAAGAGCACTGCCCAAATGCTTCTTGAACTCTGTCAGGCTTGGTGCTGTGACCATTGCCCTGGGGAGCCTGTTCCAGTGCTCAATCACCCCCTGGGTGAAGAACCTTTTCCTGATACCCAACCTAAGCCTCCCTTACCATTCCCTCTGGTAATTTAATGCATTCATGCCCACTTCGTTGAACCCTGGCCAAGCCCTCTTAAAGAAATCACTGTATTTGACTGATAAAGATAGCAAGGTTTTTTATAAGATCAAATTAAATAAAACCTCGAAACAGAGCATATCTTAGCGATGTATAGCACAAGTAACAGACAGAAAACATTAAACGCAATGAAAAAAAGATCTGGGACTACCTTACTTCATCCCCTCATCCAACACAGCCTTACAAGTGTGAACCCAAATGTTTACTTCAGTTAATCCCAGGACTCAGATTTCGAAGAAATCAGGACAACACCAAACAGAGATCTATTTTTTTTAGTGTGGGTAAGCCATTTTAGAATCTGCTGTTTCCTCAAAATTAGTGCTTTAATGGTTTTTATTAAGAAAAATAGTATGAAACAACTCTTTAAAAAAATTGAAGAAAGAGAGAGATTTGGGAATAAGATTTTAAGGAAAATAAAAGGCAGTGATATTGTGATACACAGAATATTACAGCCCATCTTGGGGGTGAGAGGGGAGACTGAATTAGTAGTGGTCTGCTCAAGCTGTGGGAACTCAGCAACTCCAGTTTCTATGCTCCATTCTGCACAACTATCCAATCTTTGGAGCAGCCACAGTACACATATGAATCTTCCACTTACTTGAATGTAAATCAGGACTTTATTGACATCAATGATATTTAAAATACATTAATATAATGCTAATCTGATTGTCCGTTTCCCCCTGCCACAGGGCACCGAGAGGGCTATGGAAGGTTCAGGTAAAGACAAATGTCACAATTCATCACTGAAAAATGAAAGCTTTAAAAACTGTCAATACCACATTCACACATACTCTGCACAGTGACCAGTTACAGATGCTCATTGTATGCCACTTCTACATATAGGAAAGCAATAACTGAAGTGAATCAGCACTAATCAAGTGAGAGCTTGCCTCTCACTGCAGCACTCCAGGGAATGCCACGAAAGTAGTTTGGAAGTCCATGAAATACTCTGCATCTAACATTTCACACCAGAATTCTGTAAAGAATTCAAAAGGTTTTTCACTGCCTCACAGTGAAGCTGAAGCAAGTGGTTATTAAAGAGTTAATACAACTTTCAGCACTTCCACTTGCCTAATAGCTCTATTTTCTTCACATAACACTTAGGACAGATCTCGACGTCGACTACTGCAAATATTTACTACTGGCAAACTCAGAGGCTCCATGAAGTCTCGTGTTCATTGTATGTGTTTCACACAAGTTTTTGCACAAAAGACCATCAGTGATGTGATGCTTTAGCCTGAGAAACAACAGCATTAATGCAATAATCTTCCATAGGTAAGGTGCCCTTACTGAAAGAAAACAGTATGCTGCACAGAGATTTTACCCTGGCAGAACAATTAAAACCAAAAATCTTGCCACAAAGCCAAACCACATTTGATTGAGAAAATTAACATACTGCTTTTAGTTACATACAAAAATCAAAGAAAAAATAAGCAAAAAATTTGAGCATGTAACCAGAGGCAACAACGAGATAGCAATAGTAACAATGAGAGAATATGTCAGATCTTAGACATTAATCAATATGATTTGGCACTGTATTTTTACCTAGTTTGAGGTAAAGGATAGTTATATGTAAATTGATGGTATATTAAAAAATACAAAAGGACAGAATACACAGCATGCAGAAACATCAGTTAATACTTTAAACAAGACACACTGGCAAGTAGAAGACCTATAGGATAGGTGGCTTTAGGCACAGGATAAGGAAATTTAAAAAATACACTGCTGACATATTCTGTGCTAGAATATTCTGATGATAATGACTTTCCAGTAGCACTGCATGAATTAGACACCGTGAATACTGTGGGGACTATCACATCATACCAGCCCTGTTGTTCATCTGTTGTTTACCCCTAATAAAATCACTTTTAAGATACTGAGCTGGCTGAAATCATCTGACACAAAATAGCCATTCTAGTGTATATCACAAAATCACAGAGTGGATCAGGTTGGAAGGGACTACAGTGGGTCATTGGTCCAACCTCCCTGCTCAAGCAGGGTCATCCTAGAACACATAGCACAGGATTGTGCCCAGATGGTTCTTGAGTATCTCCAGTGAGGGAGAGTCCACAATGTCTCTGGGCAATCCGTGCCAGCGCTCAGCCACACACAGCAAAGAAGTTCTTTCCCATGTTCAGGTGGAATTTCCTGTGCATCAGTTTCTGCCTGTTGCCTCTTGTCCTACGGCTCAGCACCACTGAGAAGAGCCTGGGCCCATCCTCTGACACCTTCCTGCAGATACTGACAGACATTGATGATGTCCCTTCTCAGTTGTCTCTTCTCAAGGCTGAACAGCCCCACCTCCCTCAGCCTTTCCTCATAAGAGAGATGCTCTAATCCCTTAATCATCTTTGTTGCCCTCCACTGAACGCAGTCCAAGATCTCCCGGTCTCTCTTGTCCTGAGGAGCCCAGAACTGGACACTGCACTCCAGATGTGACCTCACCAGGGCTGCATAGTGGAGGGGCAGGATCACCTCCCTGACCTGCTGGCAATGCTGTTCCTAAAGCACCCCAGGATCCCATTGGCCTTCTCAGCCTCTAGGGCACTGCTGGCTCATGGCCAGCTTGTCATCCACCAGGACCCCTGCCCAGGTACTTCTCCACAGAGCTGCTTTCCAGCAGGTCAGTCCCCAGCCTGTGCTGGTGCCTGGGGTTAGTCTTCCCCAGGTGCAGGAATTAGATTGGAAAAAGTCTACACATTACTCAGTTCTCAGCTTTACTCTGAAATGATAAAACCAAGCACTGAAAATGCTCCTTACATCATTAATATTTTGCTGAAAGTTTCTGATTTTGAAAGTCCATTGCATATGAAAAAAATATAAATATTTAAAATATACTTTCCCTGAATGGAATCACTTGGCACATAATGCTAAATGCTTACCACTGCAGTCTGTTTTCCTTATCTTTTAACAGCAGTATTTTAACATCTCCCATCAGATAAATCAGTAAAATGTTGAATACCAATTTCGTACTTATATAATAATAGCGATGTCTACTTCTGTCAAGACCGAAATACCTCTCCTTAACTCACAGTATTACAGAAATTTTGGTGGAATACCAACACCAAAACCCAGAAAATTACAGATCAGCACAGCTAGTATCCCAGGGTTCAAATACCAGGCAGTGCTAGTCTGTTCTTCAGGTCAGCAGCCAAAATCTGAAATCAATTCATACTACCTTCACCACATGAAAGACTGTAGCATTGAGGGGAAAAAACACAGGCAGCAATCTGGTCTCATTTTGAGAACTCTGGTTTTTCATTTACCCATCATTTTATTTCTCAATCAACCAAACAGGAACTACTGTCAAATCAGTCAAATCCAAAGTAAAACAAGAAATAGCTGTACCCATTTCAGTACAAAAGATAATACCATAAAAGTTAAACTGCAATGACTGTATTCTTCAGTCCAAGTACTTGGCTTAGCACATGCTGGGGAGCTAAGGAACCTTGAGAGCCAAATCTAAAGCAAGTACATGAAAATATACAACACACTGAAAAAACCTGCAACTTTTACAAACAAGTACGCTTACCTTTTAATTTTGACACTAAAGGGGAACTCAACAACATAAAAATGGTTAGCAGATTTAAAGTGCGAAGGTGTTAATAACATCAGCAGATACAAGAGTCAGAAAAGGGATTCTAACATCCACGAGGGAGATTCAGAACTCTGCTTTTAAGAAAATATTAGAGAAAACCCAAATTTTCTATGAGTATGAAGTACTCTTTCGCTCCATGAAAGCAGCATGACCAGGTCCCAGCTGCCTCCACATAAAATTTGTGAGAAAAAACCAGGAGGAACTAGGAATCAGTGCACAGTTCTAGAAATACTCATGATCTGAACTACCTGTCATCCTAGATGATGAAACCACTCTTTACGGTTACAGAAAATGCAGTGGAATTGCTTGTGTGACCAGAGCACTGCCACAACAGACACAGCTCATATTCCATCAAATATCTTAAGAAGGCAAGGAGATCCTTGCAAAGGAGAGGGACGCTTGAATGCATGTACATTTGCTTTGAAATAGCTAAGAAACAAAAGTTAAGTGAAATAGCTAAGTCAAAAGTTTTTGCATGAAGGTTAGAAGACAGAACAACACAGGTTACATTAGGGGGAACACCTGCTTCAAAGCACCTTATCAAGAGAGCAAAATAGATAAAGCCTTTTTAGGAGAAGCCTTACAAAAAAGTCCATTTTTCACGGACCACTTAGAGCATTCCAACATTTGTTGCAAGGGTAATACAGCATGATGGAGACAATCAGATTTTTGGAAAATGAAGAAGGCAATTGCTTGACACTGATCAATGAACCAACAGGAATGTGAAGGCTGATGATCAGCTCAGAAGCAATGTGTACGTACCCTGACCAGAAGAACACTGTACAGAGAGGAACTAGTGATGCACATCAGAGTTCACCTGAGGTGGCTCAGCTGGCTGGACTGCAGGACAAACTCAGCCAGGTCATTGTACCAGAGGAGCCTGCAAGCAGCTCCCACTCAGCAACTGAAGCTACATAACCTGCATGGCCTAGCCTTTATCTAGGGATGTAGCAAGAAGCTCTCCTGAGAACATCTTTCTGTTTGACAATAGAATTGATCAGGAGTTTTCTTTTAAAAGAATCCTGTAACAGCCTGAATAATGAAAATAATGAAAAAAACTCTTCTTACAGACTGGTCTGCACAGTATCCTGCACTCTGATCAGAGGCCATTTTGATGCTGCACAACTGAAGATTCCCAGCATCTTAAGGGATGTAAGATTATCTGTTCCATTTTACTTTACTGAAGTTAATACTCACTAAAGAAGCAGCACTTTAAATTACAATTTACAGAGCCTGCATGCCTTTCTTACTGGGATTACAACAGACCAGCATCTGCACCATGACATAGTGGAATTAAGATTCTGAAAGAATTAAGAGAGACAGACAGTAGAAATACAACACTGGACTTTCAAAAGAACAGATTTCACCTTGTTCTAGGATCTGCTCAGAGACAGCACTAAAGGGCAAAGTAGTCTGTGAGGGCTGGTTGTCCTACAAGGATGACTTCCTCAAAGCACAGTAATGGACATGGGAAAATTTTCTCAAGTTGGCCAGCATTGGTAAAAGGGGAATTCCTGCCTCTGCTCAAACACAAACAAAACAAACAGTGTGACGGGTGCAGAAGTGGGCTGCCTGTAGAAACAACAACAAAAAAAATGCTTCAAAGGGAAAACTAAGAAAACCACGACCCTGCTGGTCCGTAGGGGTTCTGGTAATAAAAGACATGAAAAAGGCTGAGATACTGAAAAGAAATGTAATGAGTCTGCTACATATGCATATTCACTATATTTTCTAATGAGTAAACTATACCTTTCCTTAAGAGGTCAGCAAATATTTCTTTCATGTATTCTGAGGCAGACAACTTATTAGAACACAATGCAAGAGTATTACAGAAGGCTCAAACAAAACAAAATTAAATATTAGGCTAAGAAGAAATTGCCTAGAAGTACTGAACCTATTCAAAAGGTTATTCTTCATTATTCTTCAATGTACTGAAGTGCCAAATAATTCTAACTAACATTTCTTTTTGTTTGTTTTTAATATAGGAATTGAGTGGTGCTTATCTCAAAGAAGGTCTAAAAATGCCTCATACTATTAAGAATAACCAAAACCAGACATATTCCTAAAATAAAAGACCAGAAAAAACACCTCATTAGGCAAGAGATGTTGGACATACAAGAACAACTGGCACCAAACTTCCAAGTCATTAAACTGTATCCCCTCAGGCTCAAGGCTGCTGGTAACATACAGCACACTGCAAGAGAAGGAGAAGTCTAGGATATTTCGTACATATCAACTGTCCTTTTAGAGAAATTTCATCACCATACACTTTCCTGCATAACTGGCTAACCTAAAAAACAGCCATCAATTTATATATACCAATAAATGTATATAGGCATAGAATCATAGAATGCCCTGCGTTGGAAGAGACCCACGAGAATCACCGAAGTCCAACTCCTGGCCTGACAGGATACCCCAAGAATCAGGGCAGTGTCCAATTGCTTCTCATGGTTTGACTGCCTCCTAATATGAACCCCTCTTCCTCTCCAGCCTGGCTGTGTGGTGAGCTCTGCCTCATCCCAAAAAAACAATCCCTGTTACAGTATCATCACCTTGTCGACCTAGACAGTCTCCACTTATCTCAGGCATCTCATTTCTGCAGACTCTACTTGCAGCTACAACTGTCAGTGTTCCTCCTATACACACAGTTTACTATCTTACAGTGTAACATCTCCTTTTCACAGTAGCTTTTGGCTTAACTTTTTTCTTTAGGCTTCTTTCTCCACGTGCCCATCTTGCAGACCTATGGCTTTGGAGACCACAGCATCTTCCCACCATTTTATTGATTTTAAATTACAGTATTATCCTGTTAGTTTCAAACCTGAAGCAAGAGTCCTCCTAGTAGCTGTGCCTAAATCCCTACTAGCAAAGGTTAACTCTGCATGAAGCAGCAAGACCACTTTGCAAAGTAAAAGGGATACTGGTTTTATTCAAAGGAAAAATATATGACAAATCTTAAACATTAGCAAAGATTCTTCTCCTCAGCCATGATCTCTGAACTGTTCAAGTGGCTTTTCTTTTCAGAAAGCAGGCAAAATCCAGATAAGCCAAGACAGCCTATTTTAATGATTTGTAACTATCAAATGTATTTCCAGTATCTTCAAACAAAACGCACTTCACTGTATTTCCTTAGGAAAAGTCCTCTGACTAAATGAAAAAATAGGAAAAAGATTTTCAGAATATCACCTCTGCTTTTTTTCAACATTGTATGTATTAGCTTTGCATCAGAAAAAAACCCTCAGATAAACAAGTAACCTTCATGCACAAACCACAATTAGCAATGAAGGATTTGGGATAAAAACATGCTGCATAATAATGTAAACACAGTCATTCTGGAGGAGCTACTTTAGCTTTTCTGGTAATGCTCCCTTAGCAAAGGAAAAACACATAAAATAGTGACAAGCTATTTGTTCCTCATGCCATTCTCTCCTACTTAAATCTACATACACATGCCAGTGAAATGCACTGAGGCAAAAAGCTACATATTTACTGAAGCCCTAGTGGATTGTATGTTGGAAAATCATTGCAATTAGGGGCTGGCTCTTCATTTTATACAAAATTTACCCTCTCAACAATACAGTGGAGGTATATTGACCTAAAATAGCTGGGAATTTGATCCTGGCATATTACCACTATTTATAAACATGGATATAAATACTTCTACATTCAAAAGTATGCCCACCAGCAGCCAAACAGTAAAAAAAATACCCCAAAAATGCAAACAAAAAACCCCAAACCATACATCCTTGCATTTCCAGATGAGCCTGTTAAGACTGTATGCAAGTATATTTAATCTTTGTTTTCCTATACAAGTAGGAAAGGCCAACATTTAATTTTTAGACAGTTACTCTCTTTTTTTGTAAAATAAGTAGCTCCTAAACACATCTGCTCTCAGAGGCTCAGTGCAGCTTAAGTGAGAATCATAAATCACTTAGATGAAAACAGCAACATACCTCACCTTTTCTTTAAATCTCCAAAAAACTGGAAACCCTAGGTCTTAGTAAACCCACCTGCTAGAAGCTTAAAGAAATACCACTTTGTTTTAAATCTTTAGCACAGCTGTTTCCATTAAGATGAAGCTGTAGAAAAAAAACGTTGCTACTACTAAACAATTCAGATGCTCACAAGGAAGGCAGCAGTCTCACAGAGGCTGTAGGAAGAAACACTTTCCTCTGCTAAAGGAAAGACTTTCCTTTCTAGTCAACTGCTGTACTGCAAGGTATTCTCATAGGAACCCGGACAACAGATTACCCTGCCAATATACTATACTTTTAGAGTACTGAACTCTTTTCCATGAGCATGAATAAACATGCACAGCTTCAATTTCACTCAGCAATGCAGGAAATCCTAGAAACTTCTTGAGTCTAGGTGAGGTTACTTTCCACAAAGAACAGAGCTGCCTAGTACAAACCGTATCATCACTACCCAGTGTTCTCAAACTGCTCGCCCTGAATTTTCATATCATAACTATCTAAAAAGATCCAATTTACCTAAGTCAGTCTATTGACTGTTACAGACCTCCAAGCCCAACAAGGATTCAGCTTGAGATAGCATCTTAAGTTCTTATTTTTTTTTTCCTTTTTAGGTCAGTGTAACAGTGTAAGACACTCCAGATAGAACCATACGGCGTGTGCAAAAGCCCTTCTGTGCACATGCTAAAAGTCACCACGGAAACACAAACCCTCTGCACAGTCCTAACTTTTTCTAGAAAAAAGTAGGAACTACATAAAAAGACTTTTAGGTATTCTCGGATCACTAAAATTTTATGATTCCGAAATGTTTTGCTTAAGAGAAGTTATTTTGTTATATGACTATACTGCAGCTCTGAAGACAGCAAAGTAGTTTGTGTCAGTTCTCTGTTGATGAGCAGCAAGTTCAAATACATCCCACTTACACACTAGTTAAAACAGTGTAGACAGGTTGCCAGACTTCATTTTTGTATCAAACAGTGTTTCTTCTTTCCTTTTTAACTTCTTTCTTTGCAAAATTAAAATCAACAACCAGAAAAAGTTACTGCTTTCTTACTGCCATTTGATCATCCTACAGATGCCAAAATCCCTCATGGACTCCCGCTTTCTCTCCCCTGCCTCTTCCAAGAGAGCTAAGTGCTTATGCAGCAGTATTTGGCAAATAGTTTGGTATTCAAATTAAGACTGCTTGAGCATAAACTGTGTTCCAAAATATTTTTTGGTCTCTTTTCTTAAAAACTCTCTTAGTTGAAATTAATGAAACATTAGTAATATTTCAGACAAATATTAAACACATAAAAAAATGAGATTTGGTACTAGATATAGCCATTGCCCCTGAAACTTGCAATTAAGATTGCTATTAAGTAACTGGCTGAAAGAAAAAGTCCACCCCAGATGCCACGTCTCATACACAGTAACATGCTGGTTCTCATCAAAAGTCACTGTATTTCCCTCTGACTTAAAAGCAATTCACTTACCTTGTGTCTGCATTTAAGTACAACGCCATAGGCTCCTGAAACAAAGATGATGAGATATAAGCCATCTCAAAGCAGAAAAAAACGAAAAGTGGCAAGATAAAACAGTGTTCAGTAACCTCCTAACTATAGAAATAACATTGTTCCCAGTATTATTATCCAGAACTTGCATATACAGGTGCTAAATCTCTGTACACTCTAACAATTTCATAAAAATTGCTCAAAAGCAAATGGATTTTAAAACACTGAAATTATTTTTTTAACAATACGCTTGCAGGTAAGTTTGATAACTTGCATCTCCCTAGTACCACTAATGAGAAATCAATATATTAAACTTTTAAAAGAAAAAAAAAACAACACAAAAAACCCCAAACCCCCACAAAACTGTTCTATTTCTCTTCCACTACCTTCAGCTTCCAAACTTCTCCATCCATCTGACAAGGAAATTAGCAGAAGCCATAGATAATAAACATGCACAAGAAAAATTCTGCAACTTGGTAACTTACTATCATCAAGAGGACTAAGTCAAATCTATATAAAATTCTAATTAATCTTTTATTAAGATACTACTTACCTTCACCTACAACCCCAAGGATCTCAAATTTATTCATCACATTACCAATGTTAGGAATCTTCATCAAGACAAATTCCTCTTACGGTGAGAGCCACAAAACATGGCACAAATGGGACCGCCTGAAGATTTTGCAAAAGGCAATTGTGAAAAGGTTCTTGGAAAAAAAAATTCCACCTTGATCAATCAGACTTCTCACACCCTTTCTTAATTTCTAGGCAATCAATAGCTTCCTGGGGAAAGAAGAGAAAAGAACATAATTAGTACCTTGATTTATTTCAGTAAGAGAAAGCAATGGTATATAGACATCACACCAATATAGTCTAACAATTTTAACAGACAATTAATTTGCTTCCACATTTTATGATCAAGAGAGTTTAGCAGCAGGTATAATGGACAGAACCTATTGAGACCATACATCCGACACAACAGCTGGCCTTGTAATCCCATACAAAGGATGTCTATTACAATAATAACTAACTGGCATAATGTTATTTTCTACAGAACAGAAGCTAACAAAAATGTTGACAGGAACTACCTCAGTAAGCAAAAATACACTTATAATTACTTATGGTCTGCTTGATGTATGTTGACACCTAGATATAAAAACAAATTTTGTTTAATTTCTTATTTGTCCACTGTAATGATAAAAAGGATACAGTAGAAAGAACACTATACAGGAAAAAATAGTTTTCTACTACTAATTGCTGTGATTTTTAAAAAAAAATAAAAGGAAATTATTTTCTAGACTGACTGGGAATGAGATTTAAAAATTATTTCCATTATCAGCTTATTTAATAGAAATGTGATAAACAGAAAAAAAAAAAGTTTACAAAGGGTTTTTTCCATGCTCCCCAAACACTGAAGCAATTTTTCAAATTAAGCAACTATACACAGGGTAAAAACCAAATTTTTTTGGCCTGTTTTAGGCCCACCACTTCTCTGCTATCATATTAGAAGTCTGATAAACAAAACCCATCAAAGTTTGGTTATACTAATTCAGACCGCATTTGTTCCCTTAATTTTAAAGGCATATATCCCACATTCAAAAATGGGGAAAGAAAAACTTTCAAATGGCTTCACCATGAATTGGAAATATATCATCTTTACAATTCAGTGATTCAAGGACAGAACTACTCATGAAAAGCAAGATGGCAGGGTGGGAGTGAATACATTTAATTAAATTATGTGTAATGGGTGAGTGCGACCCAATAACGCTGGGTTCAGCTCACACAAATGGGATCTCACTATATGCCAGGGGTGCTGGCCAAAAGCCCTGTGTTGACCAAGTCACACGTAACAAAAGGACAACCCAAGGGTGGAGGGGAATCGCAATGACATTTGCTTCAGCAAGACACAGGCAGATCGTGTGGGATGGGGTTGTTATTTCAGAAACAACTCCAGAGTTAATCAATCACAGTAATTTGAAAATAAGGCAGTGAGTTCCAAATTAAAGGCATAGTTAGGGTTTTCTAGTTTGCTTTTGTTTTTTAAAAAAAGCTGCCCAGTCCTTAATGAATTATTTCGGTGGTTTAATTTACTGATTTAATTAATCAATTTTTTCTTCACTTGTGAATTGCATGAAATACTCTTTCCTTTCCCTTCCATATGTTCTCCTCCTATTTCATTTGGCATCTCCTTCTCACAAAAGCCTTTTTGCTGTTTGTCCAGACTTTCTGGCTAAAGTAACGAACTAAAAAAAAAATGAAGTCCTGGAAAAACAGGAGCATCTGCTCAGTTGCATCCATCAACATGAGAACACAGCCTGCACCGAGCTGCTTCAGCTTTCGATTGAAACAGGCTGGTGCCAGGCACAAGGCGCAGCTGACTGTCCCCACGCTGCAGCTGAGTGACAGAAATACTGCTGCAGAGACCTTGAAACAACCACTAATGCCATAACGTAAGCAAGACACAAGAAAACTGGTCAGCCAAGTTCAGAACAGCAAAAATTACTTGCCAGAAAGAAAGGAAAAGTCAGAAAACATATATTGTTTTCTATTAGCACCACATAACCGAATCTGTTACTTCAGGTCCCAACATTATTCATCAACAAGTCCTTTCAGAAATTAGTTTGTGATAAATTACTTATCTGCTAATGTTACCACTGTACACTGTCTGCTTTACAGTGCATACAATACTTCCTGCATATATGATGAAACAGTGAAGAAACTTACGAGATACTGTACCAAAAACTCAAGAAGAAATTTAGATGCAGTTTCCTTTGTCCCTCCTTCACAATTTTTAAATTTCTCATAAACTACTTAGAGCTACACAGGCCTGCAGCCTGTGATCCACTATTTTTATTTTTTTATTTTCAGTTCTGCAAGTATATTCAGTATGAATTCTAGCTTTTTACTAGGAATAAAGGTTAGACTTGCAAGCAGCTAACCTTCCTTTCTGAAATCCCCAAGCAGGGAGGTTGTGGGTCCCCAGCCCCAGCAGTGTTGAAGGCCAGGTTGGATAAGGCCTTAAGCAGCCTGGTCTAGTTGGGGGTGTCCCTGCACATGGCAGGGAGGGTTGGGAGGACATGATCTTTAAGGTCCCTTCTAACTCTTAACATTCTATGAAATTCAGTACTATACATCTCCCCACTGATCATGGGAGAGATCTCCACACTATTATTTCCCCTTTTCACTTCATTAGAAGAGCCACAGAAAGCTGATCCCCTGCTACCCCTGGGTTCATGGCACCTAGAGAAGCATTCACATGTAATTCCTTAAAGGTAATACCCTGTCAACTCATTTATGTTCACTCACTGTTAGTGACACACTTCAACTGGCCCAAAGAAAGACAGACCAGCTTCCCCAATTCTCCCCCAAGTGCACCATGACTGACATCACCAGTAACACAGATGCATACAGGGGGACTCCCAAAAGAAAACTGCACTTGAGTGACCCACCTCTTTTACACTAGCTCCAGGCAGCTTTGTGTACAATTCTGCTGAGGGCACTTTAGGAGAACTTAAATCTTGAAATGAAAAGGAAAGCTAATGAAAGATAACAAGTGGCATGCAGCAGTAGTATGGATTCATACCCAAACACTTTTTTCCCCAACTCTTGCCTCAAACTGGGCCATAATTCAAACATTAGTGAAGTCAGACCAGCTAGACCCATCTAATCTCCAGACAAAATTTATATGCTTGTTTGAGGTCTTTGCCTTCAAAAGCTGCTGAAAGATTAAAATCAAGCTGCTAAAAATACTTGTTCAGTGGCAGTACCCACTTTTTGGGATTTTTCTGCTTTTTGAAAGGCACTGGCCTTGTTAAGATTGTTTTGAAAATCACTGACTCTTGCAGGGAATCTGGTAACATGAACTCAAAACTCCATGAATGACACAGAGTCTCATGAATGTCAGAGTGAGTAACTGTAATAACAAAAACAAAGAAAAAAACCTAGAAGTTTCAAACAAAAAAGTAATTTCAAAAAAGTTATCCATAGCAGGAATTACTTTATTCTGTAACTTAGTGAAGACAGGCTGGATTCTTTCAAGCTGAACACTGGAAATAGCAAGGAAAACCTTACTAATAGCTGCTACAAGTTCATTCTTTGCACTGAATGCCACACTGGTCTGTTTTCCTAAGTTGCCTGCTGGCTAGAATAACCCTTGGAGAAGAGGAAATAAGGCCATCATTTACCTCTCAAAGGCTCTCAGTAGGGAAACTGCAGTCGATCTCCTAATATCCCTTTCTACTGCAGCCAGATTCACAGCACATCAACAACTTATGAATTCACAGATCTCTGAGATGCTCTCAACATTACCTTGATGTTCTACAGAACACAGAGCCAACTCAGCAAAATGAAATGTCATGAGATGAACAAGAAAAAATTAGTTTTATTTAATCCCGAAGTGTAATGGTGCGAGACTTTAATACAAAAGTAGCTGTTTTGCAATAGCATTTAAGGCTTATATGTAAATCCCAGAAAATGTACAAACTCATTTGCTCATTTTTGAGGTGAGCATACAGAATACTACAGCATTACGGTACCTGATCATTTGAATTAAAATTAAAGCAGTAGGGAAAAACGCTAGATTTTACACAATTCCTTTTCCCTTCAGGACCATTAAGAATTCTAGAGCATCACCCAAAAGCATCAGACTTAACCACTCAATCCAAAGCCTCAATTCTAAATAGAAATGCTATTCTTTATTTCATAATCATCAAGACCTGTGTGGAGAGGGGAAGCACTTTTTACATAGTTAGATTTTAGTAGAGACACTTAGTGAGAATTATGAAACACTTGAGGTAGATATTTGTCTTCACAAAATGTAGAGAAGTAAAACTGTTCTAGAAATACTGTTAAATTTGTATATCAACATCTTGCAAATAAAGTATTCAGTTCATTTATCATGACAGAAAGAACACAACCTGCATCCTGCTGAACTCAGTTACAAACTTCTAATTGACTTCAAACTCATCCATGAGCTTTTAAACAAGCTTCTTGCCAGTAGATAATACACCCCTCTTGCTCTTCTAAAACAAGAAGAAAACTTAATCTGTTTATTTATTTGTTATGTTTACTCATCAAGAAGACACAACTAGGAATTTCTAGAGGCTGGTTACATTTTCCTCTGTTCACTAACAAAACAGCAGGTCTGTAAACAAATGTAAAGAACTTACACCATATCATCTGTCTTTGATGGTTATGTATTAATCCACACCCCGTCATGTCTTCTGTCATACACGGTACCCGGATGAAAGAAGCATTAACCACTTCTGTCAGCAACAATGCATCATTCAGCACCTTTACTCTTCCTCCCCCATATACACGTAGTTCTGTTCATTGAGGTTTTCCAGGAAAACCCTAGGTGGAGTTACAAGCACCCAATTCAGTGTTATAGCAATATATATAACTGACAGGGTAAAGAAAATAGTTGGGAAGGTTTTTTCTGAATTTACTGATCCAGAAGAATACGTCAGGATTATTATGAGGAATTACTGGTCAGGAAGAAAAAATTTCATATATGAAAAGCTGTAAGGAGGAAGCTAGCAGTAACATTCTAACTTCAGGAATGGAGAGAAAAATAACACAATCATACTGCTAGTGCAGTTTTACCAGTCTCACTCCTTAATTTGGAAAAAAAGCTACCACTTTATTTTTCCATTTTATGGAGGGACAGTAGATCTTCTAAATAAGACAAGATTCTGGAAGAAGAGCCATCAAGATTTCACAATATGAAGAAATCCACAATGAGGAAGTTGAAAAAAGAAAAAGCTGAAGAGATAAAAAGCAACAAGAACTTAACAATTACAGCAAGCCATTTTTCATACTCTAAGCTTCAATCTATCCTCCTCTGCTCATAAGAAAAAATTAGGAATGAAAAGAACAGCTGGTGAAAATAAATACAAAATTTAGAAAACTGTCAAACTTGAACAAATTATGTAAAAGCAAAACACCAAGGTTCCTTGCACAAGGAACAGGTTTTAAAATTCAGCTCCAGGAAGCTTTTCTTGATATTGCTAATATTACCACTGGACCCTGACTTCACCATTGCTGGTTTTTGGAGAATTTGCTTGGATTTTTTTGGTTTTTGGGTTTTTTTTAGTAATTGTTGATATACTGAAACCTGCAAATGCATAAATGATTATACATCAAGGGAAGGCATCATCACATAACTGGCCTAAAGGCAGCAGATCTCCATGGCAGCAGGGCCAGGAGTGCATGGGCGAAAAACCTGAACAAAGTTCCTATTCCACAGCAAGCACACAACCAGAAAAACGATGAATCGGTTCCCAACTATTAAAGATACCTGTTGGTTAAATTCCTAAAGGAAAACTGAGCTTGAAGGCCAGGGCAGCAATAATTATTTGGTTTGTTTTATCTTGTTCTATGAGTGCTCTTCCCTTTGTATCCAAGTACAGATTCAAAAATAAATTCAGCTCATCCTGGATATATGAACTAAATTCACTTCTCAGAGTTAAAACGCAGGATTCACGATCTTCCCTAACAGCTGTGGCCAGCTCAAAAAGAGTGGGTGCTTAGCAGGATGCTTCTAAGACCATACTGACAAATAAGCAGACTGATTATGAAAGCACTGAGCACAAAAGCAGCTCCCATGAGTCATAACAGGAGGACAGGAAAGACAATTTTGCTTCCATTTTAGTCTTGCTCTCCAGTAAGAACCTTAACAAGTAAGTCTATTGTGGGTGTGACAGCTTCTTACGCAGTTGATGCCGGTCTTTGCGCATGCTGGGCGGGCTTCACTGTACCTGTGGCAGCTCTGAAGAAAAATCATCAGCGTGCAGAGGATAACGCTCTCAAAAGCAACCTGTGAAATCCAAAGCCTTTGCAACTTCTTCTGGCACAAGGAGTCTGACACTGCATGCTTTCACTTCTATCAAACCCAAGTGCCCAACATTTGTAGTTGAAGTGAAAGCATACTTTGGCTTAGTGATATATTCTTAGGCAAAGAGGGTAAAGAAAAATAATTTTTTTTTAAGGTTTTACTTTGTAACAGAATAGCTTGCTGTGGAAGAGGCTAATATTTCTTTATCAGACACAGTATTTGCAGTGGTCTCCTTGGAAGTTGGCTCTTGATTTTAATCTTTCCTTCTCTCTTCTCAGAACACCAGTCTCCAGTAATATCCTATATTCATTTGTCATGTTGCCTACTATTTAGTCCCATATTATTTCTGACAATCTGCCATGAACTTTAAATACTCAATATAATATTACAAAATAATATTATAGACATATCTTTTTCATCTTTAGAAGTACCCAAAAGGAGCTGCTATTTTCAGTCACACATCAGGACTCACTTCATGGGTCAATTCCAATGTTTAAAGATACACACTTAGGAATAAGAAGGGAAAACAAAAAAAAGGCACAAGGGCAGAGGGTGTTCCTGTCCAAGAAAAGTACAATATATTCTCTTGAAGGGGACATGTTAGAAGCAGCCAGTCAGCTGAAGGTCTGTTGTGAAGTCTGAACTCAGCAGGGTAGTTGTGGGAAGAATGGGCCTCCCGAGTGCATCCATCACACTCCCCGGCTCCTGGCATCCACTGGCACCGCGAGGTTCCTCTCCACAATGGCAGCAGCCCCTGCCTGAGCCCTGCAGTGCTGCACTGCCATGCTGGCAGCAGACAAAACAACAGATGCAGAAGACCTGGCCACTTTAGGAAAAGTCCTCTGATGCATTCTTAACTGGATCAGCCACTGAATCTTTCATACGTGCACACACAAACCATGCTGGTGACTTAGTGAGACTGAAATTCTTCTAATCTGACGAAGTTTCCCCTCCCTTCCACCCCAGTTTTGTCTTTATTGTTCTAAAAATAACTCCCATTCACATTCTAAAAGTCAGATGTTCCTCCCTGCACTGGCTTTGGCTGAGACGGATCTTTCTCATAAGAGTACAGAAAACTAAAGGTGAATAAAAAGTATTTATAATAGCAAACAAATGCTGAAACTAAATTCTGTGGGCATTCTAATGCAGATCAAAACAACTGCAATGACTACTGTTCTTGTAATCTTCAAGCATATAATTAAATACAGATGACTTGTTCACTATCTGAAGCAAAAAAGGAAAAAAAACCAAGCAAGAAATCCCTTTTTGCCTGAAAAGGGCATACCGAATACACAGAACAAATAAAACTATGAGGGAGGAGCCCCCGAAACTTAGTACAAAATTAATAATAAAATACAATACATACAAATGAACAGCACTACATTCTAATTACATTATAAAATTATTTATCATTGCTTCTTCATGCATTTTCCAGGCAAATAATTAGAAACATTTTATTTACATAATACTGATCAACCTTATACAAAGTTAACCCTGAAAAGAATGCCATCAAAAGCTTTAAAAAAGGACAAAAAGAAGCCAGTCAACAACTAATGGTCCTAATACCCAAAACCAGGTCATTTCAAGAATAAATTCATATTAGTATGCAAGCACATGCGCAGGAGCACATTTAAAGAAACACTTCAAAGATTTATCACAGGATCTTCTGCCACTAAAGTCATTACAAGTGATTAAACCACATGGTGGACAAATGGTGTACAGTGGGGTTTTGTGGGGGAGTGCTGGAGGATTTTGTAATAATTTTGTTGAGGTTTGACTTATTTTTTAATTAGAAAAAGACTCTCTAATTCCATCAATCTCAAAGCAGATTGGTTAAAAAAAACCCCAAAGAAATTCACACCTATAGAAACATCTCTCCATATGAAGTTTCATCTGAATTTGAAGATATTGCTACTATTTCAATGTGTGAAAGTCTATTGCAAAGCATTTGCTCCAATTTTACCAACTAGGAATTTAACCGAGTATGATTAGTACTAAAAGTATATCAATGTGCTTATTTTACACTTTGTAGTTGGGGCCTTTTTATGATGTCTATTACCAGAGTAACTGAACCCTAACCATGTTTACATTTAAGGTGAGTTTTGCTATGCTTTCTAGTTGAAAAAAAAACCAATTAAACTTACACAGGTGAATAAATCAATTAAGTAAAACCCAAGTCAAGAAGACTAATCTCCAAAGTGGCTCAGACTGCATTAAGAGGTTATGACCATCACAACAAGCTGAAGTTCAATAGAAAAGATTCACATGCCAGATGAAGAAGAGAAAAATAACCCCAACCTACCCCCAATTCCTCTAAATTAACATTATTTGTTAATTGTTAACTGTTATTAACAGAACAACTTATTAACATAAGCTTTCTTGAAGCAGAGGATGAAAGCTTAGAGTGTTCTGGAATGCCTCACCACAGAAACAGCAGCAGCAATGGATCATGTACCAAAGACAATTGGAGGGAGGACTCGGAACATTAAACTGAAAACTCTGAAATAAAGTTTGTGTTCAGTGCAAATCCACTGCAGAGAAAGTACAGCAACAGAGCGTTGACTTATGCTGTGATGACAGATGTCCTCATGCTGAGCCACCTAGAACACCTTCAGGTACGAGGACTTGAGTTTGCTAAATTACTGCAAACATTTTTGGAAGATATATTAAGGTGACCAACTCAATTTGTAATATGTGCAAGCAGTTTTCCAGTAGAGAAAAAAAAGTGTGGAAGCAAAAGCACAAATTTAATTTAGTGATCTCATCCAAAAGCAGCAGGAAAATAAACATTCTTTATACTATCTCTCCCCTATCCAGCTGAGGACACAGATAAGGAACTGGCTGGCTGGATGCAGCCAAAGTTGTGGTCAATGGCTCCCTGTTCCAGTTGGAAGTTGGTGATAAGTGGTGTTCCTCAGGGCTCGTTGTGAGTCCAGTGCACTTTAATACCTTTATCAATGACACAGACAGTGAGATCGAGTGCACCTCAGCAAGTTTACAGATTACATGAAGCTGAGTGGTACAGTTGGCACAACAGAAGGACAAGATGGCATCCAGAGGGACCTGCAAAAACTTGAGAAGTGGGCCCACGAGAACCTCATGAAGTTCAACAAGTCCAAGTGCAAGATGCTGCACTTGGGTCAGGGCAAACCCTGACATGAATACAGGACTGTGAGAAGAAGTCATTGAGAGCAGCCCTGCAGAGAAGGACCTGAGGGTTCCTGTGGATGAAAAGCTGGGCATGAGCCAACAGTGTGCACTCATGGCCCAGAAGGCCCATGGCACCCTGGGCTGCATCAAAAGCAGCGCAGCCAGCAGGTCGAGGGAGGGGATTCTCCCACCCTACTCTGCCCTCATGAGACCCCAGCTGTGGTGCTGTGTCCAGGTGTGGGGTCCTCAGCACAAGAGAAACATGACCCTGTCAGAGCAGGTACAGAGGAGGCCACACACAAAGATGGTCAGAGGGCTGGAGCACATTTCCTACAGACAAGCTGAGAGAGCTGGGGTTGTTCAGCATCAAAAAGACCTGGGGAGAGGGGGTTGGAACAAGATGATCACTCAGGTCTCTTCCAACCCAAGCCCATCTGTGATGCTCTCAGGAGGTGAGTAAACAGAGTGACTTTGGTGACAGTGGCCAGCCAAGGTCAACACACCACAGATTCCCAACTGCAAAGACATAATCATGATGATGTTCTCTTTTCCTCTCTGGCTTATTTCAACTGTTAGTTGCATTCTCAGGTCTCATCTTCAATTAGATGTTAAACTCTTTGACAAGGGAACTTTTTTGCTATGTTGAAGGCCTCTGGCGGAGTTATAAAACAACTAAGATTTAATGTTTGAAACCAAGCTATGGTAATGGTTCTTTGCATGAACAGCATTGTTGTGGTAAAATATGAGTCTTAAGGTAAGTGAAAGTCTTACCAAAAAACTCAGGAAAAAACTTCAAAAACGCTAGGAGGCAATTTGATTAATTTTTGGAAACAGGATGTGGTAGTAATTTAATTTTTTTAAATAATAAACAATGCTATTTCAATGCCAGCTTCCATAATCACTTTAAAAAAAATAAATGAAGGAAGAACGTCTCTTCTGAGTTCAGCCGAGTGGTTCCCATTTAGTAGTTAAAAAAAAAAAAGAAGATATTCTGAATCTCACATAACATTAAAATTATCCTCATAATTAAAAGTACAAACATTCAGACTAACTTTCTTAATACAAATGCAGTCTGTACTTGCTCTATACCTTCATTGACCACCATCAATACACCGGTAAAACATTCATATCCAATGAACTCTATTTAACTAGTATTTTTGTCAACAGTATTAATCTTACAAAAGTGTCTCTAAAGTAAATAGAGGAGTTTAATACTGAAGGCATGAGCTACCACCAAAAAAAAAAAAGTAAAAGAATATTTTTACAACTTAGTCACTATAATCTAAAGAGAAGAATCAGCCAGATTAGAAGGTATCAATGGAAAACTATTTAAACATAAACAGGAAATGGCAGATACATGGCCTTTCTCCCACAGAGAAAGGCAATTGCCAAGTAGAGCCTCTCCTGCTATGCTGACAGCTTCTTGCATGGGAGATTCCCATGGCAGCAGAAGCATGTCTGGATATGTAAGTGACCCGAAAGAGGACCTGAAAAACAGGTCTTGAGAAGAAGGAGATGCATCTAAACAGTAAATAATGCTCGCAGACCTACCAGAAGAAAGGTAATAAAAAAACCTCATAATCCTGATTTTCATCCTTCATGCATTTTTCTATCCTTTGAGTCTTCTGGGTTTAATTATGGAGTGTGGAGGGTGGGAGGAGGAGAAGGAGAAAAGAGGGAAGGCAGTGCTCCTGGCAAAGGGCAAAAAGGGTGGGTGAGGGAGGAAGAGAAGGGAAACTACTCCAGGGAGTCACAGAAGAAGACAGTAAAAGGCTGGCATATGGAGAGGTTCTGAAATGAAAGAAGAAAACAAAATTCTAAGGACAAGCTGCTTCAGGCATGAGCAATGAGTTCATAATGATATTTGAGATTTATATTAGTTTATAAAAAAATACAGACGTGCAGCATCCAAAAGTCAATATTTGCATAACTGACTTTCTTGTTTCTTATATATCTAGTTACTTCTTGTACGAACAGGCTTCTAATATTCAGGGAAATAAAAGTAACTTGGGAGATAGGAATGCTGAAGTCTACACCCAGAAAAATACTGTCATTTATTTCCTGCAAAAGAAAAGTAAAAACTACTAAGAAAATAATGGCTTGCAACAATATAGGGCTGACCATGTCTCAGAGGATTAAAAAGAACTTCCAAAGTTCAGTTATACCTATTGAGAAAGGCTGCTAGGGAGCTGCTGAGCTGAAAGACTCCAAATCAAAGATGAAACAGTTGACTTTTGCTTGCAGTAAGCTGTAAAGAACCATATGCACATATTGACAGGCTTAAATATTGGTCATCAAGGAACTAGATGGATGCATATCAGGACACTTCCTCACCCACCACAGGCAGCAATCAGAGCAGCAGCACACCGAGCCCATGCCCAACCCAGCACATCCAACCAAAGAAGCCACTGCTCAGCAGGCAGGGAGACAACACGCAAGATTACAGTTTTAACCACACCATAATTATTTCTTTCCACTAATGTTCTCTTTGTGCCTTTCTAATATTGAAAGAATAATCTCCACTTTCCTTTGGAACCCAGATAGAATGGGTGATACACTATTTGCTCAGACAAAAAGTCAGAAATAATTCTTGTAATCTTCTTTGGATTCTACCACTTTCTTTGTTGCTGAGGCTACATATGAAACCAATTTAAATGCAAGTTTAACATTTAGGCCTTTTTGTGGTGCTAGATATGCATTTTCTGTTCCCCTCCTCTAACATGTCAAAAAGCCCAAACAAACCCAACCCACCAAAACACCAATTTACAGAGCTAAATACCTACTGATGGAGAGAGATTTTTCTAATGTACAGGAGTCATCTCCCCACAGCTGCAATGAAGAGAGCTAAAAGACAATCAAGTAATGTAAAGAATCTCCATCCTGAGCTGAAATTTCAAATATGGATGCTAAATGAATTTCACAGTCCATCTGCATCCATTTTCAACTGATCAAGAGACTTTATAGTTTAAAATAACTCTGTTTCTCTGCTTGCGTGGTCAGATATTTTTAAAAAGCAAAATACTTTCAAAATAATTTGCACAACAACATTTTGCAACAAAATGCAGCTCAAGTACTTTTTCCCACTGCAAGGTATTTACTAGACTGCAGTAATTCTCTTAACACTTTTAAAGCTTGAAACACACCTTCTGTTGAATGCTATGAGTCAGTTTTAATGACAGTGTTATGTTCTATTGCTCTGTAGCTTATGCAAGAGAATGAATTTGCATTAAGTACCCAACTTTAGAAGCCACCTTCTCTTCTCCTTTGTTAATACTGAATAAAGGTAAAAAAAAGGCTATATTCTCTGCCTGCTTTCTTATTGTTTTAAAAGAATAAATCTAGTTAGCTGCCTGTAATGTAAAATAGACATAAAATTTCTTATTGTAACTCTATGAATAAGGGGGGATTGGTGGGGTGGGGTGGGGGGGTGTTGTTGTTGTTGTTTGGGGTTTTGTCCAAAAAAACAGAATAGAGAAAAAGAGAGTAACAGTTTTCTTGTTTAGTAAAATTTCAAAACTTTGCACTACTTTTTCTGCATGAAAACTAACCGTTAACTGCAGAAGGAGGAGAATAAAACAGTCTAAAATGCTAATTCAAGGGAGGGGGAAAAAATGAGGGAGTAAAAAGACTCACTGCTGTCATTAGGGTGGGGGTATTCAATACCTCTGTCTTCTTCAAAAAATTCAACAGGAAAAAGTTATAACACAACATCTTCCCTATGATGAACACCCCTATCACTATGGGTCTTTTAGTCCAGACAATGGCCCAGTTTTAATATGCTTTTCTTTCATTTGCTTTGTCCTCGCATTTAAAATTCCCCAGCTCCTCACTCCCCCAGCACAGTACATCATACTTATATTGGGGTATTTTGGGGAGTTTGGGCGAGTTTTTTGTTCTTTTGGGTTTTTCAAACAAGATTACACTTTGCTTCGTTTAACAAAATGAGGGTTTGGCCAATTCTGCCAGAGATAAGACTGGCAAATTTTTAACTGGTTCTCATGCAAACTGATGGCCAAAATTCCTCACAAATACCCTCACTACAGAGACATACAAGGTCAAGTATTTTTTTCTTATCGCTGCAGTTTATATATATACACACACAGAGAAATGTACACATGCATGTGCTTACTTCTAATGACAGGGGACAAAGTCCTTCTTTGAATTTCTTAGAAGTTCATCTTAATGACCACCTTTCTTGTCTTTATTGAAAGTAATTGCGAATTAACTGGATTACCTCTTCTGTTCTTTCTACTTTCTAGAAATGAATCATACATAAGCCAGAAGCTTCACTGAAATCATAACTTACTCTCTTTTTAGCACTCCTAAACAGATCCTAGATTCCCAAGCAAGAAAAAGGTAATTTACTTCCTATTTTTAGTTTAAGTTCACAAGGTAAACTCTACAAAAATGAAGAAATGGTCTGATGGACATCTTCCTCCATGGTTGGAAGATCTGCAATAAAAGGCTATCCTATTACAGTAATAAATGGCATTTTTGCAGTGCAGAAAATGCACCAAGAAAACCAGATCTCTCACGTACCGGTGGACTGGAAGACTGGTACAGACCACTGCTTTCTGAAAGCTCTACATAGAAAACACTTGTAAAATAAGGCAACTCTTTGGACTGAAGAAATTATACGCTTTACAAACCTGTAGAGACAGCAGCTCATGAATTAACAAAGCACTGTCACCCACATGAGGGTAAAACAGATACGTGGATCACGCTTTGCCCAGCATATTGGAGAATGATATTCACTTTTATGAAATAACTCCAAGGAAAATGTCAACTGTCTCCAGCACTAAAAGAGTCAATTTCTCAAAATAGAAGGTCTGTCATTATTGCCATGAGATGTGAACACAAATTATACTGCCATTTTTACTAATTTGCAAGTAAAAACAGAGAGGCAAAATCTAATACCATTCTGATCTTGTTTGGGGGTGTGAGGAGGAGGTATCAGCCCTTTTCTTTTACTTATGTAAAAGCAAGCCTTCTTTTTTTTTTCTTCTCTTAGAAGAACTTCTCCATATAGTACTTGAATCTGCTCCAATAACAAGCTCTCAATTCATTTCAGAAATATATTCCAGCTCTTGAAGTTCAATTAATTGGGGGGAAGGGGGGAGGAATCCATCAGCACATTTTTCCAACTATTAGAAACTTGTTTCTTGGCAAGCTGAGAACTTGGCCAACTGCGAACTTAAATAATTTTGTACCCTTAGCTCCAGTGGTGGTGAAATGCAATGATCTTACTTCTAGTTCAGCCTGTAAGCAGCAGTAGCAGCTAAGTGACACTAGAAATAGAACATGGAATGTGGTTAACGTCAGGCATTTTGAAAGTCTGCTCAGCACACGTTAACACATCAAGCGAGAAAAAGGTTAATGAAATATACACAGATATTCACACTGCAAACAAAAGAAACTATTTTAAGCCTGATGCAAGTGTCGATGAACTTCCTCTAAGTAAGATTTTGTTAATTTGTTTTCAGTGTATAGTTTTATTAATAATTAAAAAACTGTAGTGTCAAACGTCATTATTAGGAAGACAAATACATTTACATCCAAAAACCTGAATCAATGAGATCTTGCAATACTTGATTCCAAAAGCAGAAGTAAAAGATTTCTTATCTCCCCACAGTTTTTAAATGCACCATGCCATCAAAAATAGTTTGCACCCTCTTCTTTCATATGAGAAAAGGGAAATCCCCTCCCCAGACACAGTACACAAGCAAGCTCTCCTCAAAGCTGTTCATAAACTTGTGTCAATTTGAGGAATACACTGAAAGGTACGTTTAGTAAAAAGAAAAGGAGAAATACTACTTAACCTCATCTGAAGTATCCAATTAAAGTGGGAAAACATTAAAACTTTCGAAGTTCAAGAATATAGGAGACTAGAGGTTTAGGCAAACTAAACACTTCTTTTAGTTGGAACAGAGGCACTGTCGAGTGGCCACTAAGCAAATGTAATTCGTATAAAATCCCAGAGCTAATTTAGTTGGTGTCCTTTTAGGAGTTCTTAGCCCAATTTAAATTTATCCTGCTTAGTTTATGTAAACTGTTTGGACAGTGAATGTGCCAGCTTGAATTTGGCAATGAAAACATGCTTTTACTGTGTAGAGCCTGAAGTATTTTCATTTCTATCTAATTAGTTAAAAATAAGTGTTGTGGAGGGAGATTTACACTAAACTAAAAATTAAGATTTTCACCAGTAACATTTATACCATATTTAAAGGAATCAAGAATACTTTTTTAAAGCCTATTCCCATGAGAAGTCAAATCTGTCTAGTACTGAAACGATTATAGTAAATATATTATGCTTTATAGTACGATTATGTAAACTATTTAGAAAAAGTGTACAAACCAAAGACACCACAATACAAAGCATCAGCCACTGGTGGTGTGTTCCATTCAATTCACAGGCATACAACTACAGAATCCCCTATCCTCCTCAGTAAGGATCCCAGCATCTACTCCCTGACAAAGTACATGACCATGCTGTCCTCACAGAATTTCAACAACAGAAGAAAACAAACAAACAAACAAACAAACAAACCCCTCCAAGACTACTTCAGTTCTTCTTCTGGATATAATCCAAGTCAGTTTTTGAGGTGATAAATATTTTTCGCCCGCAAAAAAATCTTCTCACAATGTGTCACATACTCTGCACAAAAATCTGCAAGAGACCACTGAGGACTGACAGCAAAAGACCACTGAGGAGCAAAGGACTGCTCTGTCACCAGAGGCTCTAATGTCTTTTGAATTCCACACACAAATGAAGCCAAAACCTTGACAAGCCTTCAATTAACACCAACCAATTAACTTACACATAGCAACTCAAGACAACAGTCTCTAGTCCTCTGCACTTGCCTTCCCAGGGTCTCAGTCCCATGTCCTGCTAGTGTATAACCTTTTTTTTCCTGTAGTAAGGAAAAACAGCTTCCAAAACCTAGCTAAGAGGAGCCATAAAATCTTAATATTCTCTCAAGAAAGTTACCTTAAAGAGAAATAGAAACAGAGGTTTTGGGTGGTGGGAGTTTTACAGCACCTTTAATACTGTCCAATCTAATCTCATGTCATCTGTACACAACAGAGAACAATCCATCATTTCAGTAAAATAGCCATGCACATTCTCCCCGTGGCAAACCAGGAAATTCCTCCTAGATCTGGCAGTGAGACCACACCAGAGAAATGTCAATCTGTCAAGGACACCTTCACTAGGAGTAAAACAAGTACCTACGTTCATGCCTGTAACCACAACACTGAGCTTCAACAGCTCTACTGAAAAGAGTAGAAAACTCAGATAGGAGTTTTTCAGGTGGAAGGAAGAAAGGAATCAACATTTGCTAAAGGCTTGGCTTCCAGCAAAGCTACACCTACACTGAGCTGCTCTTTCAACAAGTAACTTAGATCAGCATGCTTTTCAACACTCAGCGGTGAGTTGGCATCAGTATGTAAACCAGTTACAATCAAACATACCTTAATTAAAAATCCTCACCTTTATAATACATAATTTAATTCACTGGAAAGCACTAACTGACTTATTAACCAGCTTCTAAACCCTCGCATATGAAATTGCAAGTATCAGCTTTCATACAAAAAACTCATGGCACCATTTAACCAATCAGGCAGGAGAAGTAAAGATGTGAGCAGCTCCAGACACATCAACAAAGTGTCAGCAGCCAGAAACACACAATTTTGTGTATATGCAGTGTATATTTTTATACACACACATATATATTTATAAAAATATATACATACTATATAGTATACACAGTAGTAAGAAAAGATAATATGAGAGAAAATGTAAAGAAGCATTTGTCTTTGACAGTGTCTTGATGGCAGACCTATAACCACACCCAGATGTGCAAAAAACCTGGTTTCCAGAAGTGAGCAGCAGACCTACAAATAAGGAGACGCACAAGATTAGAACTACAGAATACACGTGGCTGGAAGGGAGCAGAAGAGCAGAGCCTGCTCTGCTCTAGTTCAAAATGGGACAAAGGCATTCAACCAGATTGCTCAGGACTCAGGCTATAATCCTTATTATGCTTGTGGAGCATTTCAAACAAGACAAACTAGAACAACATGATGACAGACATGCTTCATGTGCAGTATCCAGAGGAAAAAAAAAAAAAAACAAAAACCAAAAAACCCTGTATCACATTTACAGCCAAATCAGCAATGACAAGAAAACAACTCACACAAAACCCAAACCAAATCAATGAATTTAAGAGTGCAAGGATGACCAGATAAAAATTCAACAGTCTCAAGGGAGCTTCTGTACTGAACACTCTTATATTCACAGACAGCACATTCAACTGCCTGAAGTCTGCGAGTTTCTTGCTGGTGGGATTTTTTTAATTGCTGGCACTGCCTCCCATTATCAAACCAACCTATGCCTATACTAACAAAACTGAAGTCTACAAAAGTACTTCTAAGTTTCATTCCATTTCATCCTCTTAACTGCTTGTCTAATGGCACACAATTAGTTTTGAAAAATCTCTAAAGGAAAATGAAGGGTTTTTTCTCTGCAGTGAGCTAGAGTCTCATCTATTTTCTGCAGCACCATGCTGGCTGATTAGCTTCTTTTTTTGCACTCAGGTAAGACCTCAGTAGTCAACTGGGAACCCCTTGAAACTGGCAAATCAAGATGCAGAAATCACCATTCTAAAAGCCCTGTGCTTTCTTAGTTTCTCCTGTTTAAATGAGGTCAGTACACAAAAAACATGTTCTGGAAGGAGACGCTAGGGTCCAGATGAGCTGAATAATCAAACAAGATCAACTGAGATTGTGAGATGCTTTCTCAGGTGTTCCCCCATTGCTTCCAAAGAACTTGCAGCTCAATCCATCTGAAAAAGCCACAACAGACATGGATGACTGGAAATTCTGCATGCAAGATTTTATAAAGCCTGTGCTTTCTACAGGCCCAAGAAAAATAATCTGCCTTCAGTACTTTCATGTTCCTCTATCAGAAAAAAAGAAAAAAAAATTATGCTCTAAAATAACTTCATCAATAACCAGAACAACGACTGTGCTGAGAGACTACAGTCAACTAAATTCATAGGTACAGTAAGCAAAAGGCATTGACAAAGTCTCTTTTCAAGAAAACAGGTATTTTCCAAGACATATGGTACTTATTTTTATACATTAGCCATACAATAATACTACAGGCCTAATTTTTCTTTAAAATAGCACAGTATTTTATGTTAAGGTGTATTGCTGATATTAATTTTGTACAGTTTACCATTTATTTTTGCAGTTACAAAATGTCTGACTGCATTTCTCAAATCATAAACATAGTATACACAGAAAGGAGCGTTCAGTATACATACAGGTGTGTAGAGCACCTTTCAAAAAAAAAACAAGCCTTGACAAAAACCACTACTGAATTCAGAGAAGGAAAAAAAAAAGCCAAATGCAAACACAAGCCAATTTTTGAGTATCTCTTATCTTTTCAATCAATCTCCCCAAAAATCTCATTATACATGAAATAGCAACAAATAACTGGCTTTGGATTGCTGCAATGACTGTCAGGTCAGTTCAGTGTAGGCAAAAAGGTGCTTAATAATATCAGCAACAGATTCCATCTGAACTGTAATATATCCATGTTGACTTCATCTAAGTGAAAAGTGTTCCAAGGCCCTACAATTTTCAATATTTCATTTTTTAATATGAGAAAATATGATAGAACATATCCCCTCTTTCAATTTATGCAGCTTGTTATTCAAATCTACACATTATTCTTGCAGTAATTTCAAGGACATTTATTTATTTATTTATTATAATGAATATTAACTGTCAAGTTAATTCAACAGATTCTTTGGGTGAGGGTGTTTCAGTACTGTCTATGTAAATTTTGTGTAAGTTTTTTCATGTCTTAACCTTTGTTATTTCCCCTCCTCTTTCTGCAACATATTTTCCAGTTAAAGTTCTTCAGGGCTCTACTATACGAAAACTTCTATGTAGCATCAAAAATAATGATGGGAAAAGATTATCTATTCCTTAAAGGAAAAATAAAAATAAATGCCCTCCTAAAAAGCCCTTATCTCAAATCAAGGCAGAAAATCAAATAAAAATCTATGAACCCTGCAGACACAGAAAACAGAGTTTGTTGGTTTGTGAAAGCAACTCTTGCAGGGGTCAGCCCACTCAGAGAGAAGACAACATAACTTGTCTGAAGCCTCACCATTAAGAAATGGTCTCTATCATGGTAAGCCCAGCATGTGTTTAAAGAGTAAAACACCCTAGTATTATTTTATGGTGTTTGAGCATGGATTTGTTGTTATCCTGACTGTTATAGAAGCCTGTGAAGTACACCACAGGCTTTGCATTCACAGAACATCATTGAATAGAAAATCAAAACTAACAAAAATAAAGTGTCCACAAATATTTGCGACAAAACGCTTAAATGTTCCAGGATACAACCACATGTTCAATTCTAGCTGCTCCTGATCCAGATAAAGTTGTCTGCAAATCCAAGTATCCACAGCTGATCACAAACTCCTATGTCTACCACCTCTACCTCCAGGGTCAAAAACCAGTTCTAGTTTAAAAGTTTTTACACTAATTTATTTTATTTGTTTACATATAATTTTTTTTCAATAAGAAATCCCCACACCCTTTTTTAGTTTTCTTCTTTGAAATTACATACTACTTCCAAAAACCTTTGCAATAAACCTACTCTATTCTTTTATCAGTCCAGACGATTTTACACAATGAGGATAGAGAGCAGAAATTTTTTTCTTCCAAAAAATTTCTGCTCTCCCTTCAGGCCACCATCACAGCAGGCTCAAGGGGACATTGAGGAGTAGCTTTGCCTTCTGGATCCCAGGTTGCCAAATTATTAAGGCTCTTTCAAACAATGACTCCAAGCCAAGAAACCAAACCTTTTACAGAATCCTGCCACTGTTTTCTCTTGCTAGATGACAATTCCAGCTTCACGTTAGCAAAGACAATTCACAGATCAAGTTACCTAGAATGGATTCTCACACACCTCCTCTTACCCTAGCCTAGGTTAATATTTTAAGATTTCACACTACAAATTCAAGATTGTCTTCCAACTCTGTGTCTAACAGAGGTGACTAAGTCTCTCCTGCACCACTAACAGATTAGCAGCATGATAATTTTTTTCATAGCACAGCAATTACAATGGTAAACGTTTAACCTGTTGTGTAAACAAAAATTCACTGCTTGTGTTCCAATGCAGCAGTGATCAGCTTGAACAAAGACTGAGTAAGACAAAAGCTCTTTTAAAAAGCAGTAAATGCACTTAGTTTTTTTAACCGCTGCAAATGTGTTTGCCATGTCACGGACTTAAATCTGGGTATATCATTATCCTGTACTGTTTAATTCAATGCCTACAGATACTAAATATAGATCATTAAGTTACAGTGATGAGGGAACTGGAACAAGCAAAAAGAAAGCATAATAATTGATCAGCATCCCCACAAAAATATACAAGAACACATCTACAATGTCATTATCCATCTCTCCCTTCCTAGTGTAAAGGGCAACATTCTTCTAATACTTGAGGTAGAATATTCCTATGTTAAGTTCAACACTTAAGTCTTGTAGGATGATATAAATACACTGAAGCGCTATGAATCATCCTGAGAAAATAAATATAACATTTTGTTTTGTTAAAAACCCTAGAGCATTCAAAAAAGTAGACAATTATATTTTCTTAATTTAACCATATGAAAGACCTGTATTGGGACCCCCATCCATTCAGATTAAAAAAATAAAAAAAATAAAATAAAATAAAATCAACCAACTAAAAAAATCCAATACAAAGCTATTAAGGTGCAGCCAAATTTCCTGAAAATTATCTAAGAAAAATTAAATTAACTCTACTCTTTAACTAATTAACTATACCCTCTAATAAACAAAGGAAGTCAGTACAAATAAGTCAGTTGCATGGCCAGGAAGTTTATGGAATTAAGTTTAAGAAATTCTAGCACATGACGAAGAAGTCAACAAATTTAATTATTTCCAAATGGAAAAATACTAAAACCCCATAAAACATATGCTACCAAAAAAGCCTGTACAGCATAGAAAGACTCTTCTGTCATTCTACTCCGGGTTCCCATCTTGATAGCTCAATCAGGATTTTCCAAGAATGCACAACACTCATGGCTACAACCAGTTTCAAGAAGAGTAAAAAGCTGAAGAACAAAATGAAATGCTAAAAAACTAAACTACCAAAAATAAGATATTAAACACTAAAAGATATTTTAAACATTGTATGCATTCAAGTCAGGCACCTTTCCAAGCAGAACACAAAATCAGAGAGCTGTACCAAGCGCTTGTACCCTACAGTGAACAAGACAGTCAGAGCCTATGAGAAAGCAAACAACTTTCATTTCCTGTCAGTGTTCAAACACTGCAAATACTGTTTTCTTTACAATTTTGTTCACTCTGCACAATGTATAACGCTCATTTAATAATCAGTTACTCCATATTTCATTTTTTTAAACTCCTGTTTATTGTGAGTATGCAATCATATGATTTTTGCAATTGTATCAGCAAATACAGGCCACAAATTAAGACGACTCAGGCATCCTAATTTTTTTCTCTTCTATTCTATTTCAACACAGGAATATTCTTAACAATTTGCCTCTGTGGACACATTCACACCTCTGTGTAGGTTCTCCAGGTGGTGTGTACGGACTGGAGGAGCAGATTAACTCATTCTGCATGATGCCTGTAGATAGCTCAAAAGCCAGTCAGAACCCCGACTGCCCCAGACCTATCCCTGTCATTCAAACATTCCTCCCACTGAAATCTCAGCTTCCACAAGAAGTTTGTCAGTAGTGTCCAGCAGAAGGATTGCCCAGAGGCAATGGCCTCAAACTGAAAAACAGGAGGTTCCTGCTGAATACCAGGAAACATTTTCTCACTGTGAGGGTGATTGAGCCCTAGCACAGGTTTCTCCACAGAGGACGCAGAGTGTCCACCCTTGAGGATACCCGAAAGTCACCTGGACATGGATCTGAGCAACTGACTCTAGGTGTCTGCTGGAGCAGGGGGGTTGGACTGGGTCACCTGAAGAACCCACTTCCAACCTCAACCACTCAGTGATTCTGGGATCAGATCCCTAGAAAGGATTAAGAGACATACCTTGCCACCAAGCCTCACAGCAGAGGAAGAAGAAGAAACTCCCTTTCAAAGACATGGCATTACAGCAGACTCCCTTTGCTCTCAGCTTTGGTCTCTCATATTCCCTTCTCAATAACTAATCTTTACCTTGTCCTCAAACACTATCTCTCCTTCCCCTTCCCACACCATTATCTTATATCTTAAGCCCAGTCACTATATTAAGTTAAATCAATTTCCTACTGTCTTCAAGCTTTTCGTCTTTGGATCCTGGTAATTTCTAAATTCCAAACAGCAATAAGCACATTCGTACAGGAATTTTTTGTATTTCTTTAAATGTATGAAAGCTGGACAAGTTCTTATCATTCTTTGTGAAATCTCGAGCGTAACCATGAGAAGGTGACTCTTCCATCCCTTATTAGATATTCTAACACCACTTTAAAAGAAAACTTTGATTTTTTACTTCTGAAGTAGCTTCTTTTTCAACAATTAACTGTTTTGGCTTGAATTAAGTAAGTCAGAACCAAACCACATGAAAATCCATAAAATAATCAGGCTGAGGCAGTCATCCAGTATAGGGAGGGTGGAGGGAAGAAAAAAAAATAGCCCAGATGCATTTGGCAAAAGTTATAAGCAATTTAAAAGCAGAATCCAAAGGGGAAGCTTTGGAAACCTTAATTATAAGGAGTTCTAGACCTGTGGACTCAAAAAACCCCAACCCAACAAACGAAAAAACATCCAAAGAGATAGCAAGACCAAATGTTTCAATTTATTCTTTTTGTGTCTTTGTTAAATAAACATCACTTTTTTAGAACAAGCTTAGAAACTCCCATATATATATCAACATCTATTCTAAACCAATAGCTCTCACTTTTTCTCTCCAGATCCGTGTATATCACAGAATATGAGTACTGTTACAGTTTTCACTTCTCAAATTTACAAGTTTCAAGCTGACAACCATGATATTCAAGAAGGCTTCGTTCCATTTAGAGCAGAGATCTGAGACAAACAGAAAGGGATGGATTCAGTATAATATATATAGTGTGGAACCGGTGTCGCTCTTCCTTTCAGCAACAAATAAAACTGGCACTGCAACATAAACAAAACACTGCTTAAAATGTATATGCCTTGATCTCTAAAATTATTTTTTAAAAAGATTTAAAATGAGCCTAAGGATTGCAGGCAGTGGTCTTGAAAAAAACAAAAAACTAAAAAACTCCCCACCTTTGCACAAACACTGAGCCAGGATCAAAGCTTTTTTTTTTGGATTTTTGTTGTTTGTGGGGTTTGGGTTTGTTTTGGGCTTTTTTTTGTAAATTTCTTAAACTGTTGTCTGTCTACAAGTTTAAAGCCGTGTCAAGAAGCCCATTTCAGTTACCCAAGCATTCCTTTCCTGCAAAATACTGCTTCTTCAGAAGTTTCACTTAGTGAAAAAAAAAAAAGGAGATTAAATCAAAAGATCAGTTCAGGCAATATCATGGATATACTAGACTTTTGCTAGATTTAATAAAGAAGAGAGATCTGCAATCAAGAACAGATGAGTTGCTTCTAGTGAAACAGGAAAGACTGAAATAAAGAAGAACTGTAACCAAACAAAAGCCCAACAACAGAAAAAAAGAGGGAAAGACAATGAGCTACAAAATGACAGGCAATTACCCAAGGAAAGTGTTTCAAACCGTACATATGGGGCGGGGGAACCACTCCCTTTTGAAGTACTGTAATTCATTAGGTATTGCATGGGTGTAATTTCTTTACCACAAAACTTTGATCAGCAAACTGATACAGACTTAGAACAGATGTGAATGTAATTTAACTTGAAGACTGCCAGTTGCTTACTTAGTAGGACATTTTCAGGATTACCTGAAGGGAGCAGAAGTTTCATTAGTAAAATTGGTATTGGGATAAGCCCCCACAAACCCTAGCCTCTTATATCCACTTTTATCACAAATTCTTGGGCTTTCTAAAATGTTTTACATTAATGGGGTTATCTTCTGTCACAAGAAAAATAAAACTACTGCTTGAGAAGATACACTTAATATTGTTTTGTACTAAGTAGAGACTCAGCACATTCTCCAACCAGAGCCTTCAAAACTCATTTCTAGGTGATGCTATGTTGTCTTTCATGACCCTGCAAAGCACTAACCAATTCTGTTTCATGGATTAACACTGCAGATTAATATTGATAACTGGATTTTTCTATCTTCCAAGAAAATGTGATTCAGTGTTCATCCACAATACTTATTTTTCTTAAGGTTTACCATCACTCACTGTATCAGCATGATCAGTAGGGATCACATAAGAGTATCCCTACAGCAAATGGAGAAAGCAAAAGAAATACATAATTGTGACTACACATTTTCCTAATAAAATTTAGAAATTCTGCTTGTAATTATGTAATCTAAAGTTATCAGATTCAATTTTGGAACTACCTTTGTTCCTGGGAAGAGGGAAATGCTACACAACCATTTAAAGAATGGTATTTGGGACCGGCACCCTCAGCTGTTAAATATTGTTTAAATATAGATCATGGAACCTGTTTAGCAGCTTAGTTAAATTTAAACTTGAAATGTAAGCCTTGGAAAAAAGAAAAAGATATTTGATCATCTACACCAGTTAAATACTGGCAATACTGTTTTTCATTAATCCAGATTTCAGCAAAATCCTGAGTTATATTTGTATCTCAAACTGTACTGCACTGGTATCTCTCTTAGTTCCTATCTCCTTGGGCCACTACAACTTGATAGGCAAATCAGCTTGCATCAGAGCATACAAGGAAACTGGCACTATGGCTGCATTCCATTCAGTTATTAGTTTTCATAGAAGATTCTTCAGTACTCATATTTTTCTCTACAATGCTTTATCCTGAAAAAAAATATAAAATTGAGGGATCCAAATAATCATGTATCTTCTTCAAAATAACTACAAATTGTCCCTCTCTGGCATGATGCACACCTTTAACACCCAGCATATAATAATAATAATCGATCACCTCAATGACTTCAGTACCGTACTTACTAATTCTACAGGTCAAACTACAAACTTCACAGGGAAGACATTAAGGTCTTGTTAACTTCAATAGCATTCATTTTAAGAAAGCAAACCAAAGTTAAAAGGCTTATGTTTCTACCACACGTGCTGAGCTTGTCTATACAGAGCAATAACCGTGAACTCTATGATAGATATAATATTATTCCCTGCAGCAACTCTAGCACAGCCTCTCTTAAGTCTAATTCATTGCTTCTATATATAGTAAGTATTTTTACTGTATTAAATCCCCTTCCATATGATCCAGTTCCATATATCTTTAAACTCTACTTCAGGGATTAAACAGCAAAGTATTGCATGAATAAATGAACACCTAAGCAGATTAAACCAATGCTGCAGTCAGAATACTATGAATTACTTCTTTCTGTACCAACAGCAACAACTGATAAACAGAGCATTGTACTGCCCCACATGAATAATGATCACCTTAAATACACTGTAATTTGTAGAAACAGACGTTATGCCTTGCCCATCAGCCTCAGTAAAGACAAGCAAATTTCAATAACAGTGTAACCGTTCTTGGACCAATTGCTATTGCAATAGGAGGAGATCATAAAAAAATGTCCAACTGAGTGTGAAGAATTTTTCTCATTTCCCTTCATGCTACTTGGTTTGTGTGCACTTTGGAGGTACAGGAGAAATGGCCACGGAGGTCAACTGGTAAAACAACAGCCATTTAGAAACCCCACAATTCCAGCTGTGGCTGTAAAGTCCTGTGATAAAAGGCAAGACACTTGCAGAAGGTTACAGAGTTTCCTAGTTACTTGGACAAGCTCCACCAGCACCTGCAAACTAAGGACACTCCATAAGCTCAAATAGGAGCAACCAAGAGTTAGCCAATTTCCCACTGTCGGAATTATGCTGGGGCTACTCTGCTCCCTCCCCCTGTAGTTTCACCAACAGTAGAATGGTACTGGCAAGACATGAAAAATCCCGACAACTTCAGATTAATGGGAGTTCCCAAATTCCCCTTTTCTTCTAAGCTCATAAATTGGGAAAAGGTATTTATTTCTTCAATGTGCTTCACAACCCACCTGATCACCATGGCAATCTCACAAAAAATAACATGGCCTGTTCATGACTAGAATCTTTAGCAACTCACATGTCTGAGATGAAAAACCAGCATGAAGAGTGTGCTGTCACGGACGCTCATTCTCTTTCATCATCATGATCAAATCAGTAAGATTCTGATGTTCTTCTTTTCATTTTGTTAATTCAGCAGATTAATCCACGGAAATTGAACATAAGCAGAAGATTACCAATGAATTAGAGAGGAACTGCTTAAGAGATAATTAACCAACTGGAGGCTGAACAATGCATTCATGAGACTGAAAAGGATACGGTAGTAGTGTGTTTGATCAGATTAGGAACTGCTCAGCAACATTGTTTGTAACTGCACGAGCAACATCTGTGAACCTCACTGAAGGCTGAGGGAGAAAAAAAATGCTCAACATTCTCCTCAGTTATCCAAAGCACTTGCAGAATCCAAGCAAAATTAGCAGGGTTCATCTCAAGTTGTAGAACAGGAATTTTCTTTTCCTTAAAATTTGAAAACCAAATGAAGTATAGCAATCAGTTCAGTGATGTATAGATACAGATAACTTTTCAAGGTCATTTGAAGAGGGTTATGGGATTTTGTGAAGTATTCATATAGACAACTTATGTGCGCTATATAACTATATGTATGTGTGAAGTATTCATATACACAACTTAGGTACACTATATATTGTATATAACAATACCTTGAACCTTCACTTCTAAAAATACCTTTACTTAGTAAAGATCCAAAACATAATAATGATTTATTTTTTTTTTTAAGATTGCTCTAAGAATCAAAATAGTCAAAGTTTTGAATAAAAAACCTGAGAGGCAGTATGAATTGCAATTACACAAACCCTCAGCTTGAGATGGTGCAACAGCAGCTCCAGGAATGCTCGAGTATTCAGGGTGGTTTCATGAGTCAACAGGTATTGCTACTTTCCAATACCCCACACTAGGATGTCGAGGACTTCAGAGGTGACCAGACGGGGATCTTCTCAATGTTTAAGTGTCTGACAGGAGGGTGTGAAGAAGATAAAGCCAGATTCTTCTTGGAGGTGTCCCTGAAAGGACAAGCAGAAGTGGGCACAAACTGACACAAAGCAAGGTCTGTGTCAGTGAGCAGGGCTCTGAACTGGAGCAGGCTGCTCCCACAGCCTGCAGTCTCCATGTCAGAGATACTCAAAACATGATTGGAACATGGTCCTTGAACAACCCACTCAACATAGCCCTGTTGAAGAGGCCTGTTGGGGGTTGGCTTTCCAGAGGTGCCTTCCAGCCTCAGCTACTGTGTGATTCTTTGACACCTTTGGAGTTATCTCAAACTATAGTGCATGACGTGTCTGAGGGTATTACACAACAACAGGAAGTAATTTCCCGAATTCAAGAGAAGAGTGCAGAATTTTATTGTCCCTTGTTTGTTCTGTGGTGTCCATGTTTAATGCTTACATTTTAATTTGCTACAATCCTCTTTAGCCCTGAGATATTCCTTCGCTCCTGCCAACACTTCAGGGCAGCTAGCAGTTTTCTAAACATTATGTTATCCATCCATAGTCCCTTCAGATGTGCCTAAATTAAGATAGTTCTTAAAGTTTGTATTGCTAATCTTGGCTCAGGTGCCTATGTTGCAAAATGTGAATTTTGTGTTTCCTCTTTCAATGCAATGTGAAGTGTTTCCCAAATTTTCAGATCTTTACAGCTTTCTAATAAAAAAAATTAAAAATAAAAAAAATATAACTTTGCTTCTTTATTCCCCACATTTGCTACATTAAATTAACCAATATGCTATGTCATGTAGCAGTTACTTTAGCAAATAAATACAAAAATACCTGAGAATTTAAGGGATAGATCAGCAATTGCAACTTATGTTTTGAAATAGCTTCAATGACCCATCACCAAAACACTAACAATATTAAAGCAAGAGGTTATTCACTTAAAATCCCTATCAGAGTCCCCAGGAATGAAGCTATTTTACCAGGCTAGCTTTCTTTATTGGAAAAAGCAATATGAGCTGTGCCATCTTCCTTCAGGACAATAAAATGAAACACAGATACAAGATGAACTTTAACTCCCCTTGACGAAGTTGCATACAGCCTGAAATTACTCTTCAAGACATTCTAGGTTACCTGTGTTTGCCTTACCAGTGTATTACTCCTCATTTTGTGGTTTCATTTGTATAGCAAACAATTGATTAGCTGCTTATTGTCTACTTCGTGTTACAAAAAAACCCTGTCAAGTCTAAAAAGCCAAGATAGAACACTGTGGAGTGTAACCAGGAGAACAAGTGATATAATGCAACAAAACCTCGGACCTACAAGCAGGAAGATGACCACACTTTGAACCAAACAAAAAAATGCATCACTGACTAAGGTTCTCCTTTGGATTTTAGTCTTAATTTGCTGTGGAGATGCAGAATAGATGGGGAAAAGTTTACGACTTAGAACACCAAAGACGAGGAAAGGTTTTGGTGAGAAGTTACTGGAAAGGACCAGATTATGTATTTCCATTCCCACAAGAACAACAGGTTTTAGCCTTTTCATTGCTTGCTTAACTCTAAGCATACTTGTGATTTCTCTGGAGTATACAAGTATACTACGCAATAGTAGTTCAAATTAGAATAGAAGCCCATCTTTCTTCCTTAATTATAGGAGACCATCCTTTCTTTTTCCTACTCACCACATTGGGTAGGAGGAGATTCCAGGGAAAACTCTTCACTTACAAGGTCCCTTCTAATATCCCTCTCCCATTTCAGCACACAGGGACAGCCAGCCCTGGCAAAGTACAAAACACAGCCCTAAGAAAATTTTAAGTTTTTAAACTCTGTTTCAAAACTGATGCCTGCACTCCTTACATTTTACAATTAGACTGACAAGGTACAATTCAAAGGCTACCTAATTACATCCATGTATCAAAGAACTGCTCAACAGCTTTTCCTCACAGACAGGCACCTGGGGAGGAAAAAGCCCTAGTACAAGCATGTCCATTTGTAGGTATCATGTGCCCATTTTAACTTTAATATTATAATTTAATATTATATCAAATAAAACAATATAAATCAGGGGAAAGAGATAATATTTACAGCCCTTTTCCCAGGTATATAGTTTGAGTACTGGTATTGAAACAATTGCCTCTGACCTGCTTAAGGCTCTTCCATCAAGATGATTTAATTCATCATAATGAATTCTAAAAATGTTCTCTCTTTCTCAGAATTCCTGAGGTTTACAGGAGCCTCATATTCCCCCACCGTGTTCAAAAAACGTGATCTACTTATGGCATCTGCTAAATGCTGACAGACAGGATGGTGTCCAAGAAATTATGATAGTCCCAATACAAAATCGTGCAAGAGCAGGTAGCGGTGCCAGTAAAAACCTCTTCACATGATCATCTAGCCACAGTTTATGAATCTGTCCAAAACACATTGCTTTAGTCCATGTTATAAATGCAGTATGCAAAAAACACATTTTAGAGTTAACTTCAGTTAGGAAATTCCTTATCTAGTGTTCCTTGAGGATTTTTTTTTAAGGCAAATACACTATTCACCACTAGAAAATGGAAAGTAACTTGCTATTACACTCAATCATTCAAACCTTTGGGAGAGATGAGAACAAACATCCAAATCTTCCCATTTAAAACAAAACTGTCATAAACCCAGTAATTCACACAGTGAACAGCCAGGCATAAGACTCACAACATAAGCAAAGGCTAAGATTAGTACTTCCAAATATCTTAATAAAAGAAAAATCAAAAAAAATGCCTATTGATTGCCCACTTTCCAATTAATGAGCAGGGAAGGATACCTTACTCTTTCTCCCCTGTTAGCTCCTAGTACTGGTTCTTCTGCTTCCCTTGAGATTCACCTTGTGCTTTACACAAGACAAAAAGTCTTCTCACAGACACCAATTCAGATTCTAAATGAAGAAAGTAAAAACACTAATCTGTGACACTAAAAAAGTACCTGTTAAATATGGAATCAGAGTAGGTATGAACACATCTAGGTTACCAAATTCTTCTTCTAAAAATCCTGCCCTGCTGAGAAAGAACACAGGCAGTGTCTTCAAAAAAAGTATTACGATTTTTCATTAACTTGGCATCTGTTTCTTTAAAAAAGGGGGTGGAGGCTACATATCTTTAGATGCTCCCAAAGTTGATTTCTTTAAACCAAAAGTAAATCATTAACACTAGTAAGACCTGCAGACCATAGGTATTTCAAGTATCTGTGGCTCTACTGACATAGTAAGAGTCTATATGAAGTATTGTCATCTGCCTAAAAAATGGAGCTTTACTAAGATCCAATCTTTCAAGAAAACAGTTACACTTTATTGACCACACGTCTACCAAATCTAGCATTTGGTTTCTGTCAACAGCCAGGAGGTAATAACAGGTATAGCATAAGAATGCTACAAGCAGAAAAGGACAACCCTAAATATTTTCCCAAAGACTCTCCCTATACAGGCACAAGCCCCAAACATACTATTGTTCTCACTGTGTTCAAGTGAGATAATCGCTTTCTAAGATCTAGATTTCAGTACAGCCCTGTTTTGTACATTCTGACAAAACAATGCTTATTTAACAAACACCCCAGAAACTAAAAGGAGCATAATTTCATGCCATATTGACAATAAGGCAGTTGTAACAAGAAGAGTAATTTAATACAGGAATAATCTACCAAATACAGATTTGCAAGTAAAACCTAGTTTAGCTCAAATTTGATGTTATCATCCTTGCACCCAAATTTCTGCATGGATCATATACTGATTTGTGGCAGACTAAGGTAATTCATTACAGTAGTTACTCAAGGTCTTAAAACCTATTAGCCTTACCTTGCAGTAAAAAGAACAGAGCTCTACCGAATACAACAAGCTAAAAAGCAAACTGCCTCAGCCAACCAGAAGTCACAACAGTTAATTGAAAATGACTGAGTAATGAATCAGCCATATGTTCAAAATATTTTTTTTCTAAAAATGTCACATTCATTACTGAAAGGCCACAAAGAATGTAGCTTATCTGAAGAACCTAAAGTGGGTACATGTCAACAGAAAAGGTTAGAATGCCAGAGAAACTAATAAAGGGCTAAAGGATTTTTCACCCGCAATACCTCACATGAAGTGCAGAACAACTAAAGCATTCCATTCTATAAGGTCTTCAGACTGCTTTCACTGAATATTGAAAACACTGCTAAGTCGTACCTTTCTGAAAATTAAATTCCAATTTTATTGGAAATTCCAAAATTCCAAAATTATTAAGTTACAGCTGTAGCCACAACTTATCTGCGTTCTTATGACTTCGTCTTGTCAGGAGTGATTATTCTCATTTTACCAGAGTGCTGTTTAAGTGTAGCAATCCAGCTATAATGACACATTTGAACTGTAGGAGCTGAAGAGGGCAGGGAGAGAAGGGAAAATAGCCCACTTACTGCACTTATATTCAAGGTACACAAAGTGAGTTTGCCCATCACACAAAACTGGGAGGAGCTGTTGGACTTCCTGAAGGCAGAGAGATCTGCACAAATCAGAGGGCTGGGCAACCACCAACCCTATGAAGTTCAACGAGGGCAAGTGCCAGGTTCTACACCTGGGATGGGGCAACCCTGTGTCAGGGAGATTCAGATTAAACATAAGGAAAAGGTTCTTCACCCAGAGGGTGGTTGGGCACTGGAACAGGCTCCCCAGGGAACTGATCACAGCACCAAGTCTGACAGAGCTCAAGAAGCATTTGGACAGTAATCTCAGGCCCATGGTGGGATTCTCGAGGTGTCCTGTGCAGGGCCAGGAGTTGGACTCTATGATCCTTGTGGGTCCTTTCCAACTCAGGACATTTTATAATTCTAATAATTCTCTCTCTGCCTCTCAATTGCTTCAAAAATCAACATATTTTAATACTGTGGAATTCTCATTTAAGTTTACTAGCAGAAACAGAACATCCATTATCTGCTTATGCCTTCAAATAATTAATTTGCCTATTTTTTCTCAGATTTGTAACATCAAAAAAAACCTACTACCTTTTGACATTAGTCTTTTGAAATACACTACTGTAAAATTGATACATTTTTAAGTTATTAAGTGTAATTTTATCAGTTTAAATTGAATTAGAATGGAAATGGAATAGGGTGTTTTCAGTAGTTTAAGAAACACAGATTATTTGATTCATTCATCTCAACACTCATTAATGGTTACAGTTAGATTGTTTTAATATGGAAGTCTTCCTGAGAAGGAAAAGACACTTATTTCTGGTTTAAAAGCATTTTTTAACTGATACAAAAGCATAGAACAATATGGAGCTACCACTCCCAGTATCTTCTGATCCCCTTCAATTTATTGCCATTGATTAGCACACAAACATGATTAACAACAGAATCCTAAACTCACCACCAAATAAAATGCCTCATAAAAAGAACTGATCCTAAATAACACATTTTCTTTACTACATTTTGTATCTGCCATAAATATGCAGTGTGAACAAGTATTATACAGACCCAGTTGTAGATAACATAGATAAAAGACTAATATTAAAAATACTGTCACATGATCTTATGCTGTAAAATAAACCCTATAGGCAGTAACAGTGAATTTTTATTCTCAGGCAAGTAACAGAAAGCACGAGTTCATACGTGTATAATTTCCACTTCTGACATACACCTTTATAAAAAATCAATAAGCTTTAAAACCTGCTGATGCTAATCTCATTAATCCCACCATATATTAAGATGTTAGCCAGCGGGAAGTGCAGCAGAGTAACAGTAGAGCTTCCATATGAAGAAGATAACTAACAAAGTAGGACTTCCAACACCTCCTACCCACCAGCAGAGCCTGGCAAATACTGTCAATTTTACATACAGGTATCAGTCTTCTAGAGATGAATGATTTCTTGCATGTTCCCTTCTTTCAGAGTACCTGATCAATGCATTATTGTCTCATCTGAAGGAAGAAATTGAGCATCGGTTTCCTCAGTTAATTTGGGATCGACACCTTGCATCATTCCATGTTTTCTGGGATATTTGACAGGAAAGAAGACTTCAGGGAATAGTTCTAGTTCAGTATTCCATTTTATTAGTGTCACCATTATGGATAAGCTATCACAGACACATCTTTCAACAAAAATACCAAGGCTAGAGTTTTTTTAGTCCTCAAAATGTGACTGTGTATTGCATATATCAAAAGGTAACTGCTAAAATATCAGCTGGAATAAAAGACAATTAGCTAATTAGTTTCAGTCCTTCTTTTTTTCTTTTGTTCAACTGATAAGACATAGTTCACTATAATTTTCCAAAGATGTTTTCTTAATACTTCAACTGAAGAGCTTCAAAACCCTATTTGAGGAATAAAAGTAGGCAGAGTAAGAAAAAACCAAGAATATTAAAACCCCACGTAGCCTACTAAAGACTTCTCTTAAGATCATCTTACATTTATAAACCATATGCACAGTATTTCTCTATCATACAAGTGGACTATTTATAAGAATGTAATGCTGTTTGAGGGAAAAAAAAAAGTAGGCTTCACTTCAGGGTGACACAGGACTTGAAACGTCAGAAAAACAGAAATGGACTGAATTGCAATTACACTTTTCTTTTCCTCTAGTGAAAATGAAC
This sequence comes from Ifrita kowaldi, assembly GCA_013398055.1. Classification (NCBI taxonomy): domain Eukaryota; kingdom Metazoa; phylum Chordata; class Aves; order Passeriformes; family Cinclosomatidae; genus Ifrita; species Ifrita kowaldi. Next base: position 768,004 of record VZRS01002799.1, on the reverse strand, counting down.
ATAAATGAAGTGCAGACTGAGACTTCTTTCTATTTCTATTTGACACAGCACACAACTGGCATCTAAACATGAAGTTCTTAAATGCTAAAAAAACAAAGAAGTGTTGATCATCATATTTCACCAGGATTTTTTCCCAACCACAATTTTTTTTCCTTCCTCTCTCTAATCTACTACAACATTTGCAGAAGTTCTCCCCCAAAATTTCAGAACTGTAGAAGCCTATCAAACAGAATAACCCACACTTGAAAATCCAAGAACTACAGAGATTAAGCTATCTGTAAAACAGAGTGGAAGAGCAGATGCAATTAAAGGTGTATTTCCCACCGTTGAAAAAGCAAGTTAGCCTGCTGTTTCTGAATTACAGTATTTGTAAAATGTGGTTATAGATGTACTATAGCAACACACTTCCCCCTCCTCCCCCAGTCTCACAAGCAATGCTTCAATGCTTCCCCTCTTGGTACTTCCACATCCTATCACCTCATTCATCAATTATTGCTTTGCATTTTATTTTCTTTATTTTCACATAAGTACAACTGAACTGCAAAGCTAGAAACGTAAAGTTTATATAATTATGACTTAATTACTACCAGGCCTTTAGTCTTCAAGAGAAAAATATTATTGAAATCATAGTGGGGTTTTGTGTCCCAGTTAGAAGAACAAATGCATTATGCAGTTGAATAGCTTTCATTTCTTTAATACAAATGGACAAAACAGTGAAGGACATGACTGGAACTTTAGGGAGAAATGACAATTATCACTGAATAAAAGAGCTCAGCATACTTCAGTATTTTATCTCAAAAGCAGTCTACAGCCTAGGGAGACTTTTTAGGTTTGGTTTCTATTCAGTAATCTTAAATGCTGAACCAAGAACTCTGCTATGAAAAAGGAGAAAATTAAGGCGTTCCCAACAACTTCCTCTGTACAGAGATAGCAGGGACACTGAAGAGTGCTCAGAACATCCCAGCTCATGTCACTGACAAAGCTGCAAAATCTACCTAAAATGTCTTCTCAGTATAAACACCAGCAAAACTCATTTCCACTTCACCTTCTGGTCCAAGTAGAACAGATGAAAACTCTTGCTGTTCACATCCTTCAGCCCTGATTCCATTAAGTTGTGCCTCTACTGCAAGAAATGCTTACAACACAGGGATAGTTTACAGTATTACCAGATAATTGGGGGGAATTATGTTGTTTATTTTGCAAAAGGACTACTTCATTATTATACTGTTTACCTAAAAGAAACATGACAAATAAGTGCCAAAGAAAATACCACTTTTTTACCTTAAAATTGTATAAGCAACAGCAAATGAATAGTGGGGAATAAAAGAATATAAGTGCCACCCTCATCAGAGCCAAGCAACAAAGGTGAAAACCACATAGCAACTTCAGATACAGCCCAGAATGTTGACAGTTTATGCCAACAAGCATAAGCATGCTACAGATTTCTGTTTTCTCAATATTTTCTCCAGCTTGTGTTTCTCCACCTTGTTTCACAAATCTCTTAAAGGAAGACATGCAAAACAAGGCAATTAAATAGGCCCATTCATGGAACCCAAAGTACTGTTTCAGGTCATGCTCAACACAACTCCTCATACAGCATAGATTTTTATTTTTTCCACTCTTTCCAAATTTAATATATTTTATTTACTCCACTTAATAACTTTGAACAATCGGTCAGTCATTTATACGATGGTACACAATGCTTTGTTATCTAAACTCCTTGAAGGCACTGGGGCAGTTTATTATATCCCACAATTTTAGTAGACTTTTAAACAAAAAGCTCAGACTGCTAGTTTGGAAACATGGACTCTCAAAAGTGCTGACAGAAAATACACAGCTTTCATCATATAACAAATGCAGGTAAGTAACTCTTAATTACCCAACATTTTAACTAAATCTGTTTCTCACTTGCCAAAGGACAAACTCCTGTTTTCATCTAATTCTTCAGTTGTGAAAGGGAAGGGTCATAAGGATGTATGTTTAACAGTGCTTAGATTTTAATTCATGTATGCTGGGTTCACAGTATTTTAGGAGCATAGTAATGAACCAAAGTAAGCCTTAATCAATGGCTGCACTCTAGAATTTACTCACCTGGAATTTAGTCCAGTTGCTACCTTGACTTACATTCCATGTTTTTTTAGCACTCCAGTCACAGCTGTACCACAAATAGCTAGCACTGGCACATGCAGAGTTTTCTGTTCCCCCACTACTGACATCTTAACCTGAAATCAATTTGGAAACTTATTTTACATGTCCCTCCTTCAGAAGCATTACATTTCTCTTAGGTACTGCAGTGCAATTGATCAACCCCTGTTTTCATCTTTTTTTTTTTTTAGATTAGTTTGAGCTGTTTCTCCTCTTCCTTTGGTTTTGCTATTCATTAAATGGCAGTATTGTTTTCCTCAAATGGAATTATTAGAAAGCATCTTGAGTTATAATAAAAGTGATAAACATAACATACATTACTTTATCCTGTATTGTTAAGGAACAATATTCAAAAGATAATGTCTATTTGTCTTCATTTAACTGGAGAAAATTGAAAAAGACTTATCAAATTCAAGGTGTAATTAGGAAAAAAATAACAGTATGTACATATTCCAGATGACTTTCTTGAACACTATTTAAAAACACTTCTTCATGTTCCAGTAATCCATATACCTTTTGGACAATTTCTCTTTAACTCCTGTATTTTGGAGGCATATTTAAAACACAACAACAAAAACCAAGCAAACATACAAACAAAAAAAACTATCAGGAGAAAATAAGATATTAGCATGGTATTATTTGTTACTTAAATATTCCATTAAGGCATTCTGTAATTTAAAATAATCTGATTTTTGTAACAAACAATTTAATAGCTTGATTTATAATAAAACTGTAGAGCATTAACGGTGTATTTTGTACATTTTTGTACTCATAAAGCCAATCTTTAATCACACATCACAGGACATTACCTAATTTACAGATACTTAGGTGTTCAGCATCACTTACTGTTCTACCAGCGGCCCTACAGAACCCAAATGTGAGCAGACACTACACTGCAGTAATATCCTTGTGCTTTTGCTTGCAATATGTAACCAGACAAAAGCAGGGTTATCAAATACTGAAAACAATCTCAGCTTTCATGATTTTCCTTCCAAATGCAAACTTCAGGTTAAAGCATACTATGATGCCACTTCTGCTGTGGTATCATGCCAAAAATCTGTTCTATGTAATGACCAGGCATTTGCAGGCATTAAGCAATTCGCATCACGTTCAAAATTATTTCTGATTTACAGCAGAGAACTTCACCACCACAGTCAGCCATATGTAATTTAATCTGTCCTGCAGTTCCTCAATAAAATGGCAAAGCCTATTAGAGAAGGAAAAGGAAGTTAGTAAAAAATTTACCATGCATCTCACAAATGTAATTGATCCTAGAGGTCCATTTTAATCTTTATCTATCATTGCACCTGAAATAAGATCCAATTTTTTCACCTTCACAGGTGGACTGGCTTTTCATCCCAAGAGATATGAATGAGCCATGAAATGATTTTAAAAAAATGCAAATTAACATTGCACAAATATACATGCTACAAAAAGAGCTGTCAAATCCCACACTTTTAACACAAAACTGAATCTGCAGCTCCCCAACTTAAATCTTCAGCACAACACATCCTCTCAAATATTAGCAACACAGCACAAGGACTGCTATCCACAGCATAATGCCATTCTTGGGCAGTATAGCTCACCTGGTGTTCCACCTTGAGCAGGAACACTCCAGGCCAGTGGGAGCCTTATCCACAGGGGCAACTTTTCACCACATCTTTGTACCAGACCCTTCTCAATCACATGGCCCAGAATAATGCACAGTCTTCCAGATCACCCAACACATGGCTCTCTCAATGTCAGGGCTCCACAGCAGATGAAAAATCTGTAGACCTGCTCAACAGAACAGTCTCGCTTTCATCCCTGCTTCCATTTCACTGCTGCAAACCAGCTCCCACTATTTCATTCTCAGCATTTTATGCAAAACCAGCTTTAAGCGTTGGAAATACAGCATATTTTCCTTTTTAAGTATGTTACATTCACAACAGGTGGTAGAAAGTGGAAATGGTCAGGTCATTCATCTGTACAGCAACTTCCAGAAGCACAAATGAGGCTGGGGGTCCCATCATACAGCCCTTACCTTTGAGGTTCAACAGTATAAAAACATTCTTATTTTCATGCATTACATTCATGCATTCATTACATTACTTTCATGCCCTACACCATCACCCTTGTATATTCAATAGTAAAATTAATTCCCCAAATTTGGGGGTCTGAATGGTTTTGGATGCTAAAAGTGCATGGGACTTGGCAATTTGATGGGAACTGATATGTTGTAACTATTGCTGTACTTCATAAGTTACAAAGAGATCAAAAATAAAACTCATCATCAAAATACCAGAAAGTGAGCAAGAAAAATTCCAAAATAGTTTGATAGTCACAAAGTGAAAGTTACAATTATTATAAATAAATTACTTTAAAATCTGTGCTATTAAAAAAGTATAAGAACTAGGTTTTTAAAAAAAACCCCATGGATTTTAAATTGGGAAGGTAAATTTATTACTGTAAAACCGTTTATTTTTTCAATAACTGAACAATCTCTTCTCATTAGCATTGAAGCTTTGTGTAGACTAATTCTTTAAGGACAGCATATACCTCCTCTTGGTTAATTTCTCTGAAGAGCAGCAAGATAACAAGCTTGATCTGCCTTCCATTCTCAGTGAAATAGCCAACAATAGCTCAAATGTTATTTTAGGTGACTATAACTGGAACAGTCAAACAAAAGGTCACCCATTTTACTGGTATGGAAAAATACAGGATAGGCCTCCAAGCCTCCCAGGGCTGTTCAGTAGTTTGTATGATCAAAGGCGAGCAGACTGTGACCTTAATACAAGTATCTTCCTATCTCTCCTCATCCATACATATTATTTGCAATACAATTTTAGTCACTATATTTTATGGTGATTTATATTAACAAATGTGATTTATCTCAGAAGAAGAAAAAACCGAACAAACATCTCCAAGCATCCAAACTTAAAGTTAAAACAATCTTAAGTTTCAAATACATTAATTACAAATATACATGGATTTTTTTTCTGTGAGTTACATCACATAATATTATTGAGTCAGCAGAAGCAACTGAAAAACAACTAGGTTAATAGATAGAAGGCCAGGCTTTTTTTTTTTCAGATATGTTGTTCACTCACAGAGCTTTAGGCAACTAAAATGTCAATGTGTATAGAATTTACTGGAGCAGATTTAATGATCTTCAAATGACAGGAATAGCTATTTGCTTGGGAAAAGCAGAGTCACGGTTCACCTTCTGAAAATACTGTTTTGTTACTATTATTGTGGGCATCCCACACTGTCACCTTCATACTGAAATCTGTTTTTATTTATACCAGTAGTACAGTTTTTAAAGAGTCAAGCAACACATTTGTTGTGCTGAAGCTACAGATTTCTTTAAGTCCTAAGCTGAAAAAAATATTTCAGCTCTCCAATTTTTTCAAGAGATATTTCAATTATTTCAATTTGATTTGCTGTGCTACAGCACCTCTCTTCTCTCTAATCCCCCTCATTTCTATATATGAGGTTCTATGTTTGAAGTTCCTCCTGGCTGGCTGACAGTCTTCTTCCTCCATCAAGTTCATATTTCTGTCACTGACTTTATAGGATATGCACAACCTCTTACCCACGTACATCAGATGATGTTTTCTATGCCACCTATTCCTCCTTGCTCTTGATGACAGGTCTAAGCCGAACAGCTCTTTCCCCAGTTCCCTTAAAGACAGGAAATTCTTTAAAAATCTAAGTTAGACCATCAAACAGGTCTCCCTCCCACAGTAACTCTGGTCCCATGACCACCCATGACAATACCCTTGCTTCCCATCTAGAATAACATCCCCAAATTATTGCCCCTCTGACTTCCCTCCCATCATGCACATGCAATAACCTACTGCAGCAGCTTCACAACTCTCCCGCTTTCCATCCAACCTTCCCTATGCACGCTGGCCTAGCAAAAAGCAGCAAATGCCATGGTGGTTATTACCACAGGCCAGCCACAGACACACAGACTGGGGTTCCCCATTTCTTGCCCAATCTCTTCTCTAACCATCTGCCTGTTTCTGTCAGACCTGTATATGCATGCAACAGGGCTGGAGAACACTGCCCCTCTGCCAAAGTCGACTAGGAATTGGGCAAGCAGTTCAGAAGTTACTGGCAGGGTGGGAGGACAGGCTAATGGACAGATGGATGGACAGATGGAACAATTGCATAAGCAACCTTCCCCCAAACTAAAATAAAACTTTGAAGTTCCACCTGTTCCACAAAGCATTTCATCAGCACTAGCCACTCCCCACTTCAAGGTTTTCTGTTTTGTAATAGGCTATACTGCATAAAGTAGTAGCTTTAGCCTGTAGACTTACCGGATCAACACATTACTGACTGTACATCACGATGTACAGCCACAGCGCTCCATAAATAACTGCCTTTAAACACAAGCTGTACCCAAACAAGATTTCACAGTTAAGGAGAAAAAGAATGGTTGCATAAAAACATTATAATGACATGTAATTTGAAACATCCTTTGGAATAATAATGCCAGCAAGGAAAAAAGAAAGAAAGCATGAGCTTTTGGGGTGGGGTTTTTTTTCAGGTTGCCCTTTTTGCTTTTTTCCTTTTTT